>CM052551.1:44114684-44141133 GCA_028533065.1 Trachops cirrhosus | reverse complement strand
CAGACACAGATACAAATACAGGTGCAGACACAGACATAGATACAGACACAGATACAGACACAGATACAGACACAGACACAGACATAGATACAGACACAGACATAGATACAGATACAGATACAGATGCAGACACAGATACAGACACACACACAGATATTGATACAGATACAGATACAGATCAGCTGGTGCAGTTCCTCTAAGTGCCCCGTTGGGGTTCTACTGACCGTGCAGATCGATGGAACCGATACCGAAGGAATTGAGGTCTGCGAGTGTTGCACCTTCTGGCCCAGAAGCACAGCGTCTGTCTCTACAGTGGTCTCTCTAAGTTAATTGTGATTAACGTATTCTGCACAGGAGCCTCATACACGTTTTGTTAGATTTATTGATCAGTCTTTGATATTTTTCAGTGGCATTGTAAACGGTTACTTCTAACACATTTTAGTTTCTGTTTATGGTCGATATGGAAATACTTTGACTCCTGCTTACTGAGCTCGTACCCACCAAGTCCACCGACCGACTCAGGTACTGTGCGACCCCGAGGGGGTCTCTGCACACGCGTACAGTGCGCAAGCAAGGCAGCACGTTCGTTACGTTCCTGTGCTTGTTTATTTTCCCTTCCTTCATGCCCCGAGAGAACCCCGGGAAGAGAATACTAGTCTGGATGTCCGGCACCCTGGTCTTGCTCCGGGTCCAGAGGAAGTGTTTTCACCTCGTAGCGATTAAGATTCACGTCTCCTGGAGGGTTCTCACAGACGGTCTTTGTCAGACTAAGAAGGCTCCTTTACATTCCTAGTTTATAAACAGCTTTCATTATGGACACTTGTTGGTTCTATTGCATGCTCTTACTGCGTGTATTCCGTCAGTGCTATTATTTTCTCCTTCATTCTGCTAACATATCCAGTTGTATGGCTATTTTAATTAACACCAGCCCATACTAACAAATAAACTCAAGTCCGTCATAATGTATACCCTTTCTACATATTGAAGGATCTGGTTTGCTCATAGTATTTTTTCTTAATTTTTAGGGTTTCTGCGTCTCTGTTCATAAGAGACAGGGCTCTCATTTTTCTTTCTTCCAATGACTTTGTGGCTTATTGGTGTTGGTGTCACGGTGCCATGAAGTGTTTATCTCCGCCCCCGCGCCCCCCCCCCCCCCGCACCCAGTGCTCTGGAAGAGCGTGGGTGAGACTGAGGCCCTCGGCTCTGCAAACGTCACATGGAAATAAAACAGCGAAGCCTTCTGAGCTTGGAGCATCTTCTGTGGAAAGTTATTGCAGGTTGCATTTCTTTAACAGCTGTAGGATTATGCACATTTTCTCAATTTCTGTGGCCATTAGGAAGTTCAATTTAGTAGAGATCTGTCATTTCACTATTGGCTAATTTATTCACAATATCCTCTTATTCTCTTTTTAGTCGCTACAGATTCTATGTTGATAGCGCTTTTAAATTCCTAATTGTCTCCTTCCTTTTTCTTTTGATTGGTCTTGCTAGGAATCTATCCATTTTATTAGGCTTTTTAAATACCCGACCTATCGTTTATTAAGGGGACTGTGTTAAAAATGCCCGCCTAAGATTGTGAATTTGGTTTTTCTCCTGCAGTGTGTAAAATATTTTGTCTTATACATTTTGAGACTGTTTTATTCTATGCACGCCAATGTGGAGCAACTTGGTGTCTACTCGGAAAATGCTGAGTTAGATCCGTTTCTCAAATACACTCAGGATAACAAACAGAAACCCCCTCAAGAAATAGAGCAACGCTCGTACCCTCCATGTGAAAGCCTTTAGACTTCCCCTCAAAACCAAGAAATCCCAAAATAAAACACTGCTAGGTTTGATGATAGAAAATTAAAAAAAAAAATTGCATGGCAAAAAAATAAATAAAATAAAAGAAGTAAAGCTAAACGACAGAGGACAAACTGGCAAGTGAGAACATGAAGGATCGACTTCTCTAACACACAAAAGCCTCCTGGTACCTAAACGAATCGGTACTGATCTAAGAGGAAGCGGGCCGAGAGTGTTAGCAGACAGCTCAGTCAGAAAGACACACAAATGGCTTCGCCTGAGCTGCAGTGCTCCGTCTACGCGCTGAAATGAAAGTTAGGTTCGCACTGAGGCGCTTTCTCACCTGCAGGTCATGAAGATTGCAGCGCCCGTGGTCTGGTAAGGAGGCGGACGTAGAGACCCTCAGACACGGAGAGCTCTGTGACGCGGGCGGTGAAGTGAAACGTTGATAGGACCACCAGGGAGGGCGATGGCGTGCGGCAGTTTCTCTCCAGATGAGAAATACCTTTGACCCAGCCATTCCAAATTTAGGAATGACCCTGCAGATACGTGTGCACACACGCACGCACGTATGATGATTTGTGTAAAAACTATTCATTCCCACCACTGTTTGTTATTTTAAAAATTAAATTAACACAACCCAGCTAACTAGCAACAGGGGGGCAGGTAAGCCCGTCGTGGTTTGCCCAGACGATGGAGTATTACGTAGCTGTAAAAATGGGGCAAGGATGTGTGCTGACATAAATAATCTGAAATATTTATAGTTGAGTAAAAATAACAAAGCTCAGAGCAGGGCGTATGCAATGCTGCTGTGTGTAAAAAGAGGTAAAAGAATATATACACTTTTCTAGTATGTCAAAAATAGCATATATGTTGGAACATACACACAAGAATCTCCGAAGACTAGTTTCCACTCGGGACAGGCTGGAGGAGAGTAGGGGTGGGAGGAAGATTTTTACCACACTGTTTTCTACTTTAAATTTTAACTACGTGTGTGTGTTATTTCCCATCCAATAGATAAGTGACACTGGTCTGAAACGTCACAATCTGGTCATTTTGTGGCGGTTTCTGCACCCACACGTTCTCACCTTCTGTGGGGAAAGAAGTTTGACGATAACCAGGCAGGGTTGTCGTAGAGGAAACGTGGAGGAACACTGTCTGCGTCTCCCTCCGCAGTGAAGGCCCGGACGCTTCACGGCTGCGTTCGCAGCGCCCCAGGCCCCCAAGTCCACCTGCAGCGGCGCCTCGGTGCCAGTCGTTGGCGCGCCCGGAGCTCGCAGCGAGGCTGAAACCACGCGTCCTGAGCGGGCGCGAGCGACGCAGCGTTTCCTCTTGCGGGGGGGGGGGGGTCATGCCTGTACGCGTGCGAGGAGCCCCAGGCAAGAGCACAGAGCCGAAACCTTTTCTCTCGTCCAAACGCGACGGGTACAGGGTTGGACACGTTTTGCAGCGGACGAGTATCGAGGTAGGACTGTGCTTAGAAAAACCACGCGCCTGAAAGACCGTGGGTACAACTCTTTGTAGTCTGTGACGTTGAGGGAACTGGCGATTTTGGAGCCTTTTTGAATACGACCCACAGTGAGAATTATGGTCTGTGTCCGGACCTGGTGTGTCCACATACACACATACATGAAAGTTTTGTTTAAAGAAAGTTCAACGTTTTCTAGCGAACTTGATAATTTTCTTATTCTAAAAAATTCTGTTTACAATCCACGTAACTGATTTTACAGTTTACTAATGCGTAACATCCAGAAGTTTAAAATATAACAGTTCTATAGTGCAATAATTAAAATATCTACATAGTTTATGTTACACAATAGAATTACATTTCCATTACACAGTATCAGAACAATTGTTTCTCTGGTACAATGTAAGTATAATAAGACCCCCTACGCAACAGAGGGAGTGTGGGGGCGTGGCCTGGGAGGCGCTCTGACCTCATTTCCCCTCGGCACGTGCTTTTGGTCACCCTGACAGGCAGCGTGTCTCTGAGGAATCTGTCTGCTGGGCAGACTCAGCTTCAGCACCAGCTCCCAGGCTTCCCTCCCACCCACACGGTGGGGATGCTGGAGGCACCAGCGACCCAACCGGTAACGAAGCCTAACCAAGGAGCACGTTGTTTAAATAATTTTTTAAAATTTTTGTACTGATTGATTTTAGGTTGCTTTTTTTATTCGTTGATGCATTCACTGGTGCAGTCTCGTGCATGCCCCGGCTGGGGTTCGGTCGGACCTGCAACCTCGGCGTGGGGACGATGCTCTAGTGAACTGAGCAAGGCAGTCAGGGTGGAGCGAGATGTTTAAATAGCAGAACGAAAGCAGCTACACAATGGCGGCTGGTTCCCGGGGTCATCTTCAGAGCCCATGCCAACAACCCCATGGTAAAGGGACAGAGGCAGGAAAGGGTGCGAACCAACAGCAAGAGCAGGAATTGTATTGCAGACAACGGCGGGTGGACAGGTCGGCACGTGGACGATGGAAATGTCCTAGTGGATGCTGTGCGGCAGGATCCCCGCCATCCGACGTGCCGCAAAAGGCCCTGGGTGTGGCGGAGACGGGCCACGCAGCCCAGCAAAAGGCAGGCGGTTTTCCTCCTGGAAGCCAGAAAAGACTCGGGAACGGAAGGCATTGGTCACTTCAGCAGGCGGCGTGGACAGCTGGGGTGAGAGTGTGTTTAAAATCCTCCAGAAGGAGGCACGATGGCCAGAGGATCTGTGCCATCCAGTCACGTGGCCGCTGGCCACCTGTGGCTGCCTGAACGGAAATCAGTTCATTAAAGTGGAAACGGCACGGCCTGGCCAGGCTAGCCCGGTTCCGGCGCTAACGTCCACTTGTCAGGCAGCGTCGGAGGGTGCTCCCGCCACGGCGGAGCGTGTACGGGACAGCGAGCGAGGCACCTCCATCCACCCTCCAGACCACAGCCTCAGGCTCCTCCGCGGGGGTGGGGTGATGCGCCAGGACACCAGCCACCCGGAAGGATGCCGTCTCCCCTCCCTGAGGAAGAAAGGCCAGGGCTCTGCGCACACCCAGGGGGAGACCTGGGCTGCCTCCCCGCCCGCCTCCCGGAATGCCGGCTCCAGAGCGCGTGTCCCCAACCGAAGGCGAAGGACGGTTCTCGGGGAAGTGGACTCGCTTTCAGCCCAGCAGAACAATCAGCTTTGGAGTTTCCAACAAAAGGACCAGGACAGGCCTGGTCATCACCTGAAAGGCAGCAGTCACCAGCCACCCCCACACAGTCTCCAGGAAGGGAGGGACAGGTGGAGGGACAAGGGTCCTGGACCCTGGGGGACAGATGAGTGCAGACAATAGGGACCAACACAAACAGATATAGGGGGAAGCTGGGAAATGAGACGGTTCATAGAACACAAGCTTAAACAAACCCTATACTTCATCTCTTCGTAGAGAGTAAGACAAGGTATCTTAAAAGGTGGGGGAAAACCATACTATAAAAAAGTAGTAGAGAATAAAAAATGTAGGGATTAAAGATATAATAGAAATGAAAAGTCAAATAGAAGGCTTGGAAAAGGAAGTTAAAGAAATCCCCCCGAAAGGTAAACCAAACAAATAAGTAAGCAAAACAAAATTTATGTAGGGGAAAAAGTTGGAGGCTTAACCCAGGAGGGGTAACACCCAATACAAGTTTTACAAAGAGAGAATAATGTTTAAAGTTATTTTAAAATTTGGAAGAATTATTTTAAAAACTGAAAGGAAAAAGTTTATTTCTTCTCTCTATACTCAGTACTTCTGGCCACCAAATGGGGGGTCCCCACACCATCCAATTCTCTAACTTTCCGACACCACCCGGGTGCCGTGCAGTTCAGTTCAATGCAGACACCGTCTACCTCAGTTAGCCGCAGATCCTGCAGGCTGGCGTCCACTCAGATGCCAGTCGCAAACCCCAGGCTGTCACCTGTGCTTCGGAGGACCAGCTATACATTAGGGTTCCCGTGACGCTGGAACAGCTCGGGGAACTCAGCAAAAGAGCTCACTTCCTGGGGTCCCAGTTTCTTATAAAAGGACACGATGTGGGGACAGCCAGGTGGGAGAGACGCCCAATAGGGCAAGGTCCGTGGGAGAGAGGCCACGCCCGGTTCGGGCGCGCCCCTCCCCGTGTTCCCCAGCCTGGAGACTCTCCAGCCCCTCCGGCCAGGGTTTTCGTGAAGGCCTCGCTGTGCATGCATGGTCGATTAAACCGTTGGCCCTTGGTGATTAAGTCCATCCCCAGCCTCTTTGCCCTGCCCGGAGGTAGAGAGGTAGGACGGAAAGTTCCAACCCCTCAGTCCCTGGTTCGTTTCCCTGGCAACCAGCCCCTTTCCAGCCTCAGGGACTTTCCGAAAGTGTGCGGTTGAAATAGGCTATTTATGAAAATAACAAAAGACACGTCTTTGCACTTTCACTTTTATAACTCTTATCACGGGGAAAATCCAGGGGGTTAGGAGCTCCGTGGCAGGAAGGAGGACAAAGCCCATCTGTATTTCCTATTCCAAATCCCAACGCCGCTAAAATCACACAGGGAAATTCCCCAGAGCTGAAGGACAGTGAGCGAAACACAATCTAGCAGGAAAGTAGAGAAGTCAGTAAGTTAAGTCTAAGTGTGCTATTTAGAAACGAGCAAGTACTTTTCAGTAAGGTTTTGTTACTAATCTGTAGAGAGAGGGGAGGGGAGCGAGAAAGGGGGCAAGAAACACTGATGTGTGAGACAGACACCGGACATCAGCCCGTCGCCTCTCGCACGCCCTCATCCAGGGCCCTGGCTCGAAACCCAGCCATGTGCCCCGACAGAATTACACAGTGCCCGTCAGGTTCGAGGTCCGGCGCTCAGTCCACCGCGCCACCGCAGCCAGGGCGGAAGTATTCTTAACTCACCAGAAAGGGGCAGTGAACAGTGCTGGTTCCTGCTGCTCCCGGGTGGCGGGGTCCCTGGGAGGGAAAAGGGCCAGTAGCGCTCCTGGTTAGAGACCCCGAAGGAAGGTTAGCGCTCTGGTTAGAGCCTGCCGTTGGAAGCTACGTGTGCATCATTCTCACTACCTAAACCAAGAATTTAATGTGCAGATACATCTCTTTTAAGATATGATTCACTCACGTCAAGTAGTCCTTACGGAAATCTGTTAGAAATTCAAATACTTGCCTGGGTTCAAATGCAATAATTACCTCTCCAATCGTGGGTGGCTGTCAGTCTCTTCAATGGTGTATGTATCAGTGAACTCTGGAAATACACCAATTTTAATAACCTTAATGAGTTACATATAGCACATTCCTAGTAAGTGGTCCTTAATCGCTTGCAGAAAGGCTCACTTATGGATTTGCATATTATTCACCTGTAAGAACTAAGGAAATGTCCTGCCTTTTGGACCATTCCTTAGGTAACCAGAAAGACACTTGGCGCCCACTCTAGGCCTTGATTTATGATTTGAGGATGAGCTGCCGCCTTCTAATTATCCCAGAATTTTCAGAGATTCTAAGAATTGGCCTGCACATTCATTAAACATGTACTGAAATATATCGTGAGGCAGACACTTTGCCGGGTGCTGGAAATAACGGAGATTAGTGCCTAACGACGTGACCAGTCCAGGGACTCTAGTGCAGCCAGGCTGGGATTAGTTTCCCGGGTGGCTGCAGGTGTGGGAGACATTTCCAAGCTGAGGGCAAAACTCTGATTTTGTCAGAGAAACCTTGGAGAGTTCGAGGTATCCCACTTCCTGGGACTTAAAAAGTAGAGAGCCCTTTAGCAGAAGGGACCTGTGGCTGTCTCTCCATTTCCATCCCCACCCCCACTTCCTCCTTGCTAAGAAAATTCTGACTTGGTGATCACGATATACCAGTGCCGGGAGATGCATCATAATTTGGTTAGCCAGTGTGGCAACTGTGTTTCAGCCTCCCTTGCAGCTAAGCGTGGTCACATGACCACTTCTGACTAGTCATGTTAAGCTGAAGTCCGTTGGGGGTTTCTGAGAAAGGTTTTGTCTTACTGATAAAGAAAGTCAGACACTGTCGCCGGCAACTGTCCATCCCCCGTTACTGTCTGCCGTAACGTGAGTGTAAGGACTTCCTTGTTGCCATGGTAATAAGACAGAAAACGCAAAGGCTAGGTGAGCAGACGTGCGTGAGGGTCTCAGTGTGCACGGGCGTCAGACAGCATCCTGACTTCAAGGCAGCATTGATTTTGTCATGTCGTTACTCAGACCTGTGTTTCTACCCACAAAACTCTCCTGACACCAAATGTGTGAGGGTTTTTCCCCACCCACCGGTGGGTGTCGTATAATTTAAGTCAATGCTGAGACACTCGGCCTGGAGCTAGCATCAGACCCCACAAGGTAATGCTCTGTCCCGCAAGACTGACCCCGCTTCGGACCCCCGGCCTCCTGGACTTCTGACTGACTGACCACCTTCCACATCAGGGGCTCCCACAGCCCTCCTTGGGTGTGACGATGTGCTAGAACAGCTCACAGAACGCGTGAAGACACCTCACTTGCTATTACTGGTTTAGTACACAGCGTGCAGCTCAGAAACAGCCCAGTGAAAAGGGTGCATGAGGCAAGGCACTAGGGAAAGGGGTGCCCGGAGCATCCACGCCCTCTCCAGGTGCACCAGCGTGGGCTCACGAGCCTGGCGGGTCTCCAACCCCCGTCTCCTAGGGTTTCAGCAAGGGCCCACCGCATAGGTATGGTCGATGACATCATTGGCCAGTGGTGGTGGAACTCAGCCTGCAGCCCCTCTCGCCTCCCCGGGTGTGACAGGTCTTGTTCTACAGTGAAAGTAACAAAGCAAATGTCAGTTCCTCTGTTAGCGAACAACCCTCCGGTATAAAGCGTGAGCTTCCCCCCATTCGCACGGATGCCGGAGGGACCGCCTTCGCTCGGGAGGCCACGAGGCGCTGTGTGTCCGAGTGTCACACTGCACTCAACACTTCACCCCTGACTGGCCCAGGCAGGAAGGCTAAGTCCAGCCAGAATCCTGAATTAGGGCTCCGCTGCTTTCTCTGCCCCGTTTGGTACTCGATCTCTTGTTTTCGGTCACCTGATAATCTAGGGACACGTCATTGAAACACTGAGTCCGTCCCAACCAGTGGAGGAAGACAGTGCCCACTGAAGAAAGGTATTGTACTAACTTAGATGGTCGATGCTCACTTCGTGACACGTGACGCCATGAAGAGAAACGAAGTTTCCCACCATTCCATCACCACTACTTAGTCCGCTGAACTGTCCTGTGCTGCCTGGAAATTGTTGAAAGCCAAGGTGCTACCTCAGGAAGGCGGAGTTCATTGATTTCGATGAGCTTTTATCTGCATATAGATACAAATGAAGGGAAAATTATTTGTATAATTGAGATTTTTAAAAAAAGATACTGCATAGAATTGGAGCTGGAAAGGATCTTAGGAGCCTTTGTAACCCTAAGTCATGTTTCTTTGGGAAATAGGAATTTCCCCCCAAAATGATTGTCTGGAAATACTTCGCTTCGTACATGAAGATGTAGATTCAACTTCGCGTTAATTGGAAGAAATGAAAGGGAGAAAAGAAAGCCTGTGATGTGAACTCGCCCCTCCATCCTTCACGGGTGCACTGTGCTGTCCCCACGGGCCGGCCGTTGGGCAGGGACACCCCTCAGCGCGCGCACAGTCAGTCCACTGGCGGGCAGTGGCAGGGACCGTGTGCGGGGCGCCCTGAAGAGGGAATAATTCGTTTTGCCCAGGGAAGTCGGGAAGGAAGGTGAACCGGGACTTAACCAGTGAAAGGAGACACACAGACCCCCCTGGAGAGCCCCTGCTGGCGTGCAGAGCTGCGAGAGAGCCCGGCTCCCGGGGGGTGGGAGGGACACAGCACTGGGGACACAGCGCACCGGGGACAGACGCTGGAAGAGCTCGTGTGTCACACAAGCGTGTTCAGACGCCTCCCAAACGCAGGCTTCTGGTGCCCTGAAGCAGAGGGGCAGCAGGACAGACCGGCGTTCAGGAGCACAGCCTCGCAGAAGTGTGCTCCGAAGACAAGGACGGACATCCTGGCGGACGGGGACCTGATGCAGTTGTGCAGGTGACAGGCGACGCTGTCCTGAGAAGGTGTCCAGACATGTGCCTTCCTCATCCACGTGCTCAGGAGGGTCCCAGTTAAAGGGGCGCACTCCGGGGGCAACCTCTTCTGGCTGAGGAGATGCGCTAGGTGGTGACACCTTCACTCGGAAAGAAACAGGCGAGGAGGAAGCTCAGGAGGGGAGGGCGGGTCAGCCAGCTGCAGGCCGGCCTTGCAGGAGACTGTCCGAGGAAACCTGGACGTGGTGGCCAGCCCCAGAATCTCTCCAGAACGCCCCATCTCTCCGCAGAGTGACGGCCAGGTGTTCTCACTCTTGTGGGGTTCCCGGAACTCGCCCGCCCTTGATGTCCAACCAGGGTCGATGATCCGGGACAAGCAGCCAACTCTGACCGACGTCTCTGTTCCAGGGAGAAAACGGCTTCTTTATTTCTTCTCTAAATCACGTGCGTTGTTAGCATCAGCCGAGGCTTCCGTGACCCACTTCAGCGGTTGCGTTGGTTAAGAGAGCGTTGGCTGCCTGTATCGGTACAGTGATGACGATGGCGTCGGAAAACAGAGAATCGTGCTGTCTCACGTAACAAGAAGCCCAGAGGCAGGCGGTCAAGGCCCAGGGTGGTTTTCAAGGAGATTGGGGGGGTCTAGGCCCTTTCCGGTCCCCCTTCGACCAGCCACAGAAGCACCTTTCTCATGGCCCGAAAGTGGTTGTTTCATCTCCCGATAGTAAGTCTGCGTCCCAGGCACTAACTGAGAAACTGAAGGGCAAAAGCGCGAGCGTGCTAAGCCTGTCCCTTCTTAGCACTAAAAACCTGCTGTCCCAGAAGTTCCACCCAAGACATTATCCTTACATCTCCTCGCCCAGAACGATGACGCGCGACCAGGCCCAAATGCAAGGACGTCGGGGAAGTCCCAGACGGGCACACTGCTGTCAGAACACAGTGTGATGTGGAAGGGAGCAGAGAAGCATGGGGGGCGCACAGCCCGCTGAGTCTGCCTGTGCTTGCCAGGCACAGAGGAGCAGGTGGCCTCCTGCCGGCTGGGACGGGGTGGGGGTGCGGGACGCGCAGGGTGAGCGAGAGCCACCAGAGGCCCAGGCCCAGGACGCGTCCCGTCCCTGACGCCACAGACATCCCCAGTTCTTCCCCCTCCCTCTGAGCTGTGACTTCGTAGCTGCGGTCATCGGGAGACGGCGCAGCCCTCGCCGGTGTGGCGCAGTGCGTTGGGCTTTGTCCCGCAAACCGAAAGGCCACCAGTTCCATTCTCAGGGCACAGGCCTGGGTTGTGGGCCAGGTCCTCGGTTGGCGTTGTGTGAGCGGCAACTGGCCAGTGTATCTGTTGCACACTGATGTTTCTCTCCCTCTCCTGCTCCCTCGCTCCCCCTCTCTAAAAATAAATAAATAAATAAATAAATAAATAAATAAATAAGTATCTTTAACAGAGAGAGATGGTGTAGGGCAGCGGTCCCCAACCTTTTTGGTGGCAGGGACCTGTGGACGGGAGATGAGGGCGTGCAGGGCAGGAGGCAGAGCTCAGGTGGGCTCCACTTTCAGCCTGGTTCCTAACAGGCGGGGGTCAGGGGACCCCTGGTGTTGGGGGGGCCAGTTTCCCGGCCCTTGCCTCTGAGCTGGCCTGAGGACTCGCTACGGTCAACAGATGACTGGGCCACGTCCAAGGTCAGGCTTCAGAAAACACGGTGCTCCTTCAAGTTCTCTCTGGAACCCCGAGCACCACGCAAGCAAGAGTGAGCTGGACTGATGAACGACAAGAAACGAGAGACCCAGCACAGGTAGCCAACCCTCACGCCCAGTGAGGCTGTCCCGACCCAGGCAAGGCCCAGCCCCCCGCCCCCCGTCCTAAAAGTCCGGTGAAGTTCAGCCCAGCGTGACCCAGCTCTGCAGAACCGCCCAGCTGGTCTGTGGACTTGTGAGCAGGAACAAACGGCCATATTCGCAGTCACCGATTTTGGGGTCGTTTGGTGCATGGCAGTGGGTCACCCACGTGGCTTGACCATGGGGACCCCCTCAGGTAAAGCTCCCTCCTGGGATCTGTCAGTGTCTCTGGGTTTGACGCCACATCTCATCCGTTTGCTGTGTGGAGGGGTCGACTCTGAGAGTCAGGGTCCTTGGAGGAAAGTGTGGCACGGGAGGGGGGCTTCGGTCGGGGAAGGACTGATGACAGGAGACGGCTCCCTGAGAAGCTGCCCGAGAGTGACTGGGGTCTGCACAGTAGTTTACGGAGCGTCGGTCCTCCGCCGAGCACTGTACGAAATGCGAAGCGTCCATCGTGACCCGATTTCAGCCTCACCGCCATCTCAGACGTTGTGAGAACAGGCTTCAGATGAGGAACTGGCCTGGCCATGGCCTTCGGGCTGGTGGCCGGAGCCCCGGGCCGGCCGCCTGACCTCTCCCCGCGGGCTCTGCCATGTGCCTGGTGCTTGTGCCTCGGGCCCCGGGAGTCCCAGCGCACTCTCCCCGGAGCTGGCACGCACTTGAGTTGCAAAGTCAGCGCTTCTGTGCTGAGTCAGCCTCGGTTTGCCAGAGGCCCTCCTGGTGTCCCAGCTGAGGCAGGCCACCTCTCTCCTCTACTGTCCTGCCCCTCTCCTGGATGGAGAAGATGAGGGCGTACAAACTGGGACACTGCTTCTGCCACCGTCCTCGGCAAGACGATGAGAACACACAGGCCATGGGTGACACCCACGTCCCGAATTGGCCAAACCCAAACCCAGAAGTGGTTTCTGTTTGGTTCTGCGTCCCCTTTTCCCAGCCACGTCCCTGCGTCTAGTGAGTCCCGTTGACTTGACCCAGAGAAGTCCCTGAATCCAGCCCTGGGGCACCACGTCCAGAACTGTGACACACTCACCCGCGGGGCTGTCGTGTACGGTGGCCCACCGCAACACTTCCTGAACGTTCTTCTGCTTCCACACTCCCCGCCCCATGCCGCCAATGCACTCTCTGCACAGACGGAACATCTGTCCCTCCCAAGTTCCTGTGTGGAAACCCTGATGCCCACGGTGACGGCACCGGGGGCCGGAGCCGGTGGGAGGTGTTTAGGCCGTGAGGGTGGAGCCTTCAGGAATGAGATTTGTGCCCTAGTGAGAGGCCCCACAGAGCGCCCTGGCCCCTTCCACCTTGTGAAGCACTCACTCGGAACCGGCACCTTGACCTTGGACTTCCCGCTCCAGGACCGTGAGCCCAAATGTGTGTTGTCTGTGAGCCCCCAGCCCGCGGGATTTTGTTACCGCCGCCCGGAGGGACCCGGAGAGACCGAGACACCCTGTTAACCCCCCGGTGCCTCCTGCTGCGTCCACCTAGAGCGAGCCTGCCTGCTGTCCCCTCCTGCCCGCTGGGCTTAGTCCTCGTCTCTCAAACATTCCAGGCACGTTCGTTCCCTACCCAGAGCCATTCCCTTGGCCATTTCTTCTGCCGGCCCCCACGGCTGCCCCTGACCTTTCACGTCAGAGCTAGATGTCCCTCCTCGTACGTCCTCCCCGACCGCTCCGTGCACGGCGGCGGCCAGGCTGCTCTCTGCCACCCCTTCCACTTCCTCTTCTTCGTACACGTCCAGTGGGCTGTGGCCGCGCTCCCGGATTTGAACCGCAGTGGAATTGTTCCCGAGGGCAGGGACCAGCCGGGCACGTTCACTGCTGGGGCGAGTGTGTCGTCAAAAGATACTTATTGGACCGATGCGGAATGTCACCTCGGTGGGTGTCAAATGCACCCGGTATGAAAGCCAAATTCCTGCCGTGGCCTGGACATCCTCGAGTCGTCTGCCTCGGCCTCGTCTGCCTGGGCCTCCCTCGCCGATCCCATCCTTGTATTCTTTATCTGTCGCTTATGACGCTGTAGTCTCTGTTTTCTGCCCTTCAAGTTCAAATCCAAGCTCAAACCCTTTGCCTACGTCATCTCCTCCTTCCCACCCACTTCGCCGATTGCTGTTTCCCAGGCTCTTCCCACATCTGCCTTCTCATCCCTCAAGCCAGCCCCCAGTGCCAGCTTCGGAGAAAGCCCTTTGCTGGCCGCCCTTTGGGCGTCGCCTCTCCGACTCCAGGTCACATCGCCCTGTTTTGTTTTATTTGGAGCATTTACGAGCCTCTGAACTTACATATTTCTTTGTTAGCTTGTTGTTGGTCTCTTGTGCTAGAATGCAAGCCCCAAGACACCCGGGGACCCCCGTCTAATCAGCACGATAGCCCGTGCCAAACAAGACCGCAGCCGCCCTGTTCCGCCACAGAACCCCACCCCCTTCTGTCGGATTAGCTTCCAAGGGTCGGTACCTGTGGCTCCTCAGGCCTGACGTTGACGTTGGGTTGACTGTCATTCAATAGCCAAGCCCAGCGGGCTGTCACCAGCCTGGCTCTGAGGAAGCAGGGGCGTTCGTCTACTCAGAAACCTCACCTTCCAAGGGGCCACGCTGCGCCGCTCACTCTACCCGATGGTCCCGGGCTGGCCGATGTTACCTCTGCTGGGTCTTCACGTCTCTCACAGACATCGTGGGCGCGGCTCTGAGCACAACGGGAAGTCGTGCATGCCCCCAGAGTCCGTAGGTAATTTCCAAGGGCTCCCAGAACTCCCGAGGCTCACTGATGGACGGGGAGCGGGGTGGGGGGGCTACAACCCCTGCCCTGATACAGGACCCCAGTGCTCCATGCAGGGGGTGGGCCCCGCACTGCTCAGGGCTGCCTGGCGAGGCCAGCACACGGGACCGTGCCAGGAGCGGACAGGAGGTGGGACAAGAGACAAGAAAGTGCAAGAGGACCAGATGGAGACGTTGGAGAAAACCAGGGACGGGCCGAAGGGGAAGGCTGCGGGTCCTTGCGCAGCCGACTGGATGCCAACGACCGCCACGGCGGGTCCTCGGCTCCACACTCCCGTCCTGACCCTCGGGGCCGAGGAGGGCTTCTCCCCCCAGGAAAGTAGGAGCGTTCTGGGAATCCAGAGGCCAGGTCAGAAAGAATCGTAAACGTACACAGATGAGCGCCCGCTCCGATGATCTCGGGCCAAGTGGCAGTGAGCTCATTTCGGCCACCATGCCGGGGGACCCGACTCTGTGAGCACTGTGCTCCCCGGGGAACCCCGGGTCCTCGTGCGTCCTCCCTGCGCCCTGCCCGTCATCCGTTAACGAAGATGAGAGTGCACGCTCGCGGGCCTCTCCTGGAGCCTGGAGGAGGATCCTCCCAGTAAACCACATCCCGACCTGGAGGTACACCTGGCAAGGTGACCCTGTAGGCATCAGACCAAGGTCAGACTGCGAGCCACTCTGCTAGCTGGTCCAACTGTGATGAAGACTCGCGTCCTTAAAGCCGACTCGGCGGACTCCACGCGTTGCTCTGAAGAAACACAGCGTGGTTCCCGGTGCCATGCGCTCCCTCGGCCCATGTGTGCAGAGGTCTGTTAGCACCAGAGTGCTGAGGGGACCGGGGAGGAGCAGGGGCCCGTCCTCACGACTCAGAAGGGGCGGAAACCACGAGGCTGAATTTCTCCTGGAATCCGCTCTTAGAATTTCCTGCATTTGAATAGAAGATTCTGGTTCTAATTCTAATTCTCTTTCACCTACGGCAGTTTCTCCTCTGAACTTCCTTCCCTGTGGGTAATGTATTAAAAATAAGAGGGATTTTGGATGCATACTATGTCAAGTAGTTGAACTAGGAACCTTGGTCCCTCCGTCGGCAAAGTGGGGACTGTAACCTCACAAGGAGGCTGTTCAAGTTGTGAAGACTGTGTGGTGATGTGCGCAGTCCGAAGTAGGCAGGCCCGAGAGATCGTGTCTGCAGGTCTCATCACACTGCCTCCGCGCCACCGCATCCTTCCCACCCACGCGCCGTAGTCAGCTACCACGTCCTGGAGAACGGTCCTCGGCCACCGTGCTCATTCACCCTCCTCACGTCATCCTCTCCGAAGATTTCGTGTTGGGCCACCAGGTAATTCTTCCTACGACATACTTTCATGTTCCCCAGCTTAAAACAAGCGAGCCCCTTCCCTCGGGGGGAGTGGGCGGTTCCATGTCCTCCCAACCACCCCTTTCTGGTCTTTTCCATCGTGCCTGGAGAGGGACCCATCCTCCGGCCGGACACATTTGCCCCATCTTCCTGGTCCAGAGCGACCCTCAGGCCCACCTTGGAGTCCATGTCTCGTCACTCCGACCGGGTCCTCCCCTCGACCCATACACGGCGCTGAAGGCACAGGACCCTCCTGTGGCATTTATGAGATTTGGAAACATCCTTTGGTACCACGAGAGGGTAATAATTAAAAGCATAGATATGGAGGCCAGACAATGGTGGTGATTAAATTAATAAAGCACCTTGCAAATAGCACACAGTCGTTGGAAAGTACCTGATAAATCCCGATTTTCATTAGTAGTATCATTGCATACACTTCTTATTTCCCCACTAAAATGTTCCTAGGTGACCACGACCTTCGGTATGGATGGAACGCTTTGCAATGCTTTGCCTGATAAACTCCTGTTAGGTTTCCGGTTGGAATTCCGTGCTCACAAACTCATTTCTTACAGGCTCCGCGTTCACTCGTTCTCAGGCTTCAAGGTGCGAGAACCGTCATTGTTGTGAGGAACGTGCTCGTTCACACTCACTACAATCAACGTGCGATCAGAGGATACAGCTTTTCACTCTTTATTGGTGTTGATTAAAAAACCAGTTTACAAGTTAGGGAGTGTGTGTGGGTACAGCAGTGGTTATGCAGTCATAGGACATCGTAAACATAATGAGTACCCGTGCTGCACACCCTCGTGCCGCACACCCCTGTGCCAACGAGCTCCAAGTGGCGCGTTGAGAGCTGTCGTGAAATCCTTTCCTCAGTGCTCCTCATCTCGCCGAACCTGTTCTTCGTCACGATTGGAAGGAGGGGGGCTGATGAAAAGACAAACGTTTTATTTGAGGCTCTCAAAGCACCTGGCGGTTCCTTTGGCTAGGCTGCTATCCAGGAAGAGGGCTGGCTACACGGCGGAATGCGTTATATTCCAGAATATTCTGGCCTTCCTGAGTCACTCATCTCGGGGCCGTCCCGGGGCCGTGGGGACTGTGCTCCCAGGCAGCTTCCCCTGTCACCTCGCCCGCTGGGACGATGGGAGGCCAACTCGTGGTCTGTCCGGAGCAGTGCTATGGGACCTTAGCTGTGGCGCTCTTGCTAGTTTTTTTTTTCCTGATCCTGTTTAATTTTTTCCATTCCTTCTTACCTGTCTTCAGTTCGAGTCATCTTGTTGGCACATGTATCCCTTCAAACACTTATGTCGCTTTTTGAACACGATGGGCAGTGAGTGGGTACGTACCTAGGTTTGTACACCGCCTGCATTTCAGGGGATCGGGGCGGGTGTGGCTGCAGCTCTGGCCCTGGACAGGGCGCACTTGGGTTTGATTTCCACCTGTGACACTTTTCGGACCAGTCATTGCACCTTCCTGACGCCCACCCCGTGCAGTGGAAATAACACCCCGGAACTCCAGAGATAGCTTGGGTATTAAGTAAAATAACTCGTGCAAATTACTTGGTGCATAGTAGGCATTCAATAAATGTCAGTTCGCCTCTTATCCCAGTTAATAATGCTTATTAGACTATATTAAAAACCAGAACCAGACTGTGATAATGCATTTCTTTATTACGTATTTAAGCCAAATAACTAATTTCCCCCAGGGGTAAGGGAGAGACACGTTGAATTAGTTTCATTTTGTGAACTTATTTATTAGTCTTTTCTTCTTCAGCGTTATTTAGTTCCCTACTCCATAATTTAGTTTTCATGCAACAAAAATGTCACCGTTCCGTGCTCCTGCACTCTGCTGCGATTTTTGAAAATCTGTTATTACACTTGCCACTGACTAGAGATCGTTACTGATGACATCAGAGCTCGACGGTTGCAGGGCGACCTGGCGCTGGCGGACCGGTGCCTCCGCGGTTCCCTGAGGTCTGGGGATTTCAGACGGTCGGCTCCAAACGGCCACGTCACAGCCGGAGGAAGACGGGGCTGGGGGCCCCCACGCTCGGTGTTCTCGCGTGTTAATGTGACCCGCTCGCGTGGAAGTGGAGCCACGTCTTCCCACGGACAGCACCTTCGAGAGGCGGGCAGGAACCCCGGGCGCTGACTGCCGAGCCGGGACCAGGGTCCCCGGCACCTTTAAGCGCCGGTGCCCGGGCCTTGCTCAGCCTCCTTCCCGGCCCACCTCTGAACCCTGATTGACAGGGCGCCGGGGAGGAGGAGCCCAAGGAGGCCCCGGAGGAGGTGCAGGCAGGAAAGCAGGGGAGGAGGGGCCGTCTTCTCTCCGATGGCCAATCACAAAGGGGGGCGTGACCCGCCTTCTCTCGGAGGACCAATCAGCGGAGGGGGCGTGGCCCGGCCTCTCCTCCTTCCCCCGCCGTCCTCCGCCCCCCTCCTCCACCCCTCCCCCTCCCTGCCCGCCCCCTCCCTCCCCCCCGCCCTCCTCCTCGGCTGTGGTTTTGTGTGTGCGCTTCTGGAGTCCGGAGCCCGAGCTAAACAAAAGCAGGAGCCGGCGGGGCTGCCGGAGTTTGCGGAGCCGGAGGAGGAGCGAGCCGCGCTGCGCCCGCCGGGCGGGGGGCTGGGGCTCGGGCTAGCCCACCCCTCGGCGGCCGTTCGGCCCGGTGGGGGCGGGGGAAAGTTTGCCTCGCCAGCCCCCTGCCTGGCGCTGCTTTCTCCCGACCCGAGCCTGTTTGCAAAGGGATTAAGCCGCCGATCCGCGCGCCGGAGCCCATTCCTGCCTTGTGAGGAGCCGGACCGCGCGCCCGGGGCCAGCTCCGGTTTCTTCCGTCCAGGGGGAAGGGGGCTCGTTTTCCTTGCTTTTTGGGAGTCGACACCCTTCTCCCCGGCAGCCCTCCCCCGCGCCCCGCACCCCTCCACGCCCCCTCCCCCGCCCGCGCCCCATCCTCCCACCGCCCTGCCAAGAGGGAGGCAAAGGGATTTTTTTCTTCGGCGCTTCTTCGCCTGCCCTGTTTATCCTGCCAAGGATCCGGAGACAGCCGGCCGGGTCGGAGCCCGCAGCTGCCCGGGGCCGCGCGCACGAGCCGGGGCCGGGCCGGGCGGCGCGGCGCGGACATGGACGAGCAGCCCAGGCTGATGCACGCCCACGCGGGGGTCGGCATGGCCGGGCACCCCGGCCTGTCCCAGCACTTGCAGGACGGCGCCGCGGGCGCCGAGGGGGAGGGCGGCAGGAAGCAGGACATCGGGGACATCCTCCAGCAGATCATGACCATCACGGACCAGAGTTTGGACGAGGCGCAGGCCAGGTGAGCGGCCGCCTTTTCTTCCCCTTTCTTGGGTGTTTTTGTTTTTCTCTCTCTCGCCGGGGGAAACAATGGGAAGCGAAGCCACACGGCGCTTTCTTTTAAAATGTTGTCTGGTTCCCCGTTCCGCCGAGCAACTCCATGGCGGAGCCGTGCGGGGGAAGGCGCGTGGCGGCCGCCGGCGGAGTCGCCCGGCCCGGCGGCCGTGCGGGGCGGGAGCGGGCGTGGGGACGCGGAGGCACGCGCCCGCGCCCACGCACACGCCCAGCTCGCGGAGCGCCGCCGCGGCCCGGCGGCCGCACTTTCGGCGGCTTCAGAAAAGTATCTCGGAGCCGCGTCGGCAAGTTGTCGGCAGATTCCGTGTCCTCTCTGCGAGGGGCCCGTGACACGACAAAATAAAATGTCCCAACAACACTTCCTTTGCAGGTTTATGGACTCCTTACCTTCATCGGAGACTTTTGATTTTCTTCCCTGATTTTTTTTCCTCCAAAATCAATTTTCATCTCTTCTCTTTTCTACCCCCTTAAAAAAAAAAAGGTCAGGGTAGTTCTTTGTCACTAGTTGTCAACTCCGCAGAAAATA
Source organism: Trachops cirrhosus (assembly GCA_028533065.1). Classification (NCBI taxonomy): domain Eukaryota; kingdom Metazoa; phylum Chordata; class Mammalia; order Chiroptera; family Phyllostomidae; genus Trachops; species Trachops cirrhosus. Next base: position 44,121,510 of record CM052551.1, on the reverse strand, counting down.
CTTTATACTCATTGAATTCTTTTTCCAAAAAAAGCCGATGGGAAGATAGAAAAGGTCATTTTGCTTTTAGACCTATTTGTTAGTTTTAAGAGACCGTGATATTTAGTTTAACTTTATTGTCTCAGTTTGAGTCTGTGTACTGACCTTCCATGGCACAGGACCTGTGGTCCTTTAAAAAGGGGTGGGGGACAAAAAGCCAGCATGCTTTTCCCCCTTTGCCACTTTCGGGACCACTTAGAATGCAACGCGACAGAAAGGAAGGCACATGTGAATTTTATATATTCCAGTCCTGGAGGGCATGACGATCAGAAAGGAAACATTGTAAATAAGCCGTGTGGCTTCTCAGCTTAACCCACCGCCAGGGATATGGTTCTCCACTCCGGGATTTTACGGTAAATTCTCTTTCAGAATAAAACACAGACTCAGTCAGGAGCAAGCCACTAACAGCTTGCCCAAGGCCCATCTGGAAAGGAAGAATTTTCACAATGTCACGGCCACGTAGGTGTCAGCAGCAGTCACCCAGCTTTGTGAAGTCTCAGCAGGTTAGCACACTCTCACACACACGATTCCCGTACCTCGAGTGACGAGGTGGTGTGGAAAAGGCATCCTTATATGTATTTTTGTCTTCGGGAAATTGGAATTTGAGTTGAGAAACAAGAAGGAACAGTTAAAAACATGGGCGTTAGCATTTCCACTCTTATTTTAGTTGCTCACACATGCAACATGTAAACTCAGAAGTGCTGAGGCTTACGGGGCTTTGAAAACTTGGAGATGTTCGAAGGCTGGACCTAGTCTGCATTTTTTTAAATAGGGGAAAGTTTTCCAAAATTAACCAGCGTTCCTTTAGAATTTTATTTTCTGAAGAAAAGCTAGTAGGTAAGTGGAAGCTTTCCCACGGGCCGATTTCCCCACTCCATTGTTCCGGGGAGATAAACTCAGGCGTGCCAGTAGGCTGCCCTAATGATGAGTTTCTGGAGTGGAGGGGCCTGGAGGGCTGGGCATTCTCCACTCTCCCACTCCTTTCCCTAGAGCTGAGGACACCCGGGGCTTGGCGGGTCCCCTCTCTTCCTGGCCTCCGTGCCAAGTGGCCCGGCACAACCGGGGCGCAGGGGGTCCTGCTCGCTCTCTCACCCCAGTGAGGTGCCGTGGGAATGCAGTGTTTCGGTACAGCTGTGTGGGCTTGCTGTGGGTTTTCTTTTTTCTTTTTTCACCTTTCTTTTTTTTTTACCTGTTGTTTTTTGCATTTGGGCCTATGTGTAAGAATGCAATTAATGAAAACTGTTTTAAAAGGCCCTCCAAAGAGATCTTAGATACATTGAAGCGCTTCCCACCCTCCTTTCTACCCCTCACAGCTAAATGACCCCTAGGCTTTCTCTTTGGTTCACAATGTAACTCCACTCGGCAAATGCTGGATCTGGTTTTCCTTTCATGGTTGCGCCTTCGTACCACATATTTATTATCTACAAGTAAACCACCAGTATTTTAGATACAATGTATGTATTTGTTTGATAGTCTTGAGCTGGGGAGTATGTAGGGCATGCTCCGGTTTCTGTTCTTTAGGACGGGCGTCTGTTTTTTTTTTTTTTTTTTAACTTTCAAAGGGATTAAAAAAGAATTGCATGCGTGTTCAGTGCCAGGGGCTTTCATTTCTCTTTACACGTTGATTTTAGTCAGCACACAGAGTTCCCTTAACCGGGAGCTGATACGATCAGCGTTTTGTTTCTAAAACAGTGTCTTTCTGCTAAGTGCTTCCACAGTCAGATGAGGAGAAAGGTATTGTCCTGTTCCTCACGTGCATTCTGAATGCACAGCACACAGGAACCAGGTAAATCACTAATCTGAGAGGCAGAATTGTATTTATTTTTCCCCCAATGGGTGCAAGGTCCTAATTGTAAATAATTGAATTTCAACACCTGCAAATAAGCGCTGTGTGCGCAGGAGGCATGATGTGAACACAGAGAAATGAATTTACTCCCCATATGGGCATGTCTGCCCCCTGGCAATGCATTTCCATACTCTTTAACTCGGGGACTGAAAATTTATAAATTGCCAGTTCTGCTCAGAAGACCTTTCGAGCATCTTGTGTTTATGAGAATACGGGGAAATCTACGGAATGAATTCGAGCACATGGACGGATTAAATTTGAAAACACACGCAGACCGAGAGGCAGGGCCGCTCCTAGGCTGTGGGGGCGACATAGATTTTCTGAAACTGTTAACCCATGCCTTGGCTTTGCTCTTTCATTGCCCGGGACAGCATTATTGGTTTAAGAATTCCACTTTGATTAGACTCCTTAAAAAAAAATCCCGGCTCTGCCTAAATGGGCATAATTTAGGTTAGTTTAGTTCTGTAGTTAAATCCCTGCTCTCCCTGCTAATTAACGTGATTTCTTTTTCTGTGGCGGGGCTCTGTATATTAAGTCATAAAACCACCGAAGCGTGCCACGGAGTTATGCTTGGGGTGTAATCCTGGCTGAACGCTCGGTTCTCCCCCCCTTGCACCACGAGCAGCTCGGTCCTGGCGGCCCACCTAAGCTGTGCTGTTGCTCCTCTCTTGCAGAAAACATGCTTTGAACTGCCACAGAATGAAGCCGGCCTTGTTCAATGTGCTGTGTGAGATCAAAGAGAAAACAGGTAGGACCCAGACTCCGACGTTTCAGCCTTTTTTTTGGCCGATTGACTCACTTAACCCGCAGTCGGGACCCATTATTTAAATATTAAAATTGCAAAATGGAAGTGCTCTCCAGGTTGATCGTGGGCTGCAGTGGGCGCCTCGGCCCCTGCCTCCTGCAGGAGGGGCGCCAGTTTTCCCGGACAGCCTTTAGCAGGCCGGCCGCTTCATTTTCCTTCATCCCTTCCCAGCGTCCGGGACACCGGGGCGGACCTGGAGGTTCTGAAGGGAAGTTGGTAGAGCGACTTGCTTTTTGGGGAAAATGTGAAAGTAAACGTCCATTTCCTGAAGGAATACATCTTGGCCCGTATTTCAAACGCTCGTTTCGGGGGGTTGTTTAAAGTTCCCTTCCTCTGGGTCTCGCCGGCACACGGAGCAGCAGCACCCAGAGGCTCTCGCCGGGGCCTGCGGAGCGGCCGCCTCTGCAGCAGCAGGCTGCGGCCGGGGGAGGGCCTGCGGCCTCGGAGCAGGGCCGTGGCTGGGCTGGGGAGTGCAGGACGCCGAGAGACGGCTCCTACTCTCTGCTCCACTTTCCAGGCCTCCTCTCGGGGCCAACACGCTCACGGCGCCTCCCAGGGGGCATTCAAATCCTAAAGCCACGATTAAAAAATAGCAGTCGTCAGTCGGTGTTCCTGGACCACGGAGACTCTGGAAAGGACACTCAGCAGTGTCCTCTCGTTTGTTTATGTTAATCCACGATTTCCCAAAGTGGGTGAGTCTCTGCCTCCTACAGAGACAGAGTGGAGGGCCCGATGGGAAGGCCGGGCAGAGGCACGGAGACCGAGGGCTGGCTACCAGAGGTGCGTGGCCGCTGGCCTCCGACGTGCTTCTGGCTCTCAGCTGCGCGAAGTGCCTGACAGCCGCGTTATTTATTTATTTTCCACGACGAGGAGTGTAACAGTCAATAATTCATATCTAAGCCGTATAAGCAAGGGCACGACATGGATGAAAGTGACAATAAATATGATTGCATGCCTGGTTGATATACATTGATAGTTACACGTGAGAGGGGGGTGGGGGCACCCAGGGTGGCTTTCTGTCCGAGAGTGCCCTGGCTTTCTCTTTTAAAAAATAAATAGTTTCAAGATGTGACCGTTTGATGGACTATGTAATTACTTGGGGCTTGAATTGCATGAAGAATTAGCGAGCAGCCCCTCGGCTGAGCGTCCTCAGCGCCGCACGGAGCGCCCGAGACAAAGCACCTGAGCCGAGGCGCCCTGACCTCCCCCCGGCTGGGCTGCCCGGGCGGTGCCGGCGGTGAGGCCCCGGCAGGGGTCGGGGGTCGCGCGCCGGTGTGCGGAGCTGTTTCAGTTTGTCACACTCGGTAGCTTTTCTGCCAGCCTACAGCAGGGGACCTAAGTGCACACACATTTTTTCTTCTCTCTCTCCTTCTCATTTTCTCTCTTCGTCATCTTTTTTAAAAATCTTGATTTTTTTTTTAACTGGAAATATTTGGTCTGTTGACATTTGTGTCTAGTGTGCGTTCTGCTGCTGATCTCGGTCCATAACATGTGGGATGGAGGTACAGAAGCATGGTTGATAGTCCGGGCCAGAGAGACTCTGTGTGTGAGGACACTTCATCAGGTTTTCACTGAGAGGAAGCCCGTCAGGGCGCTTAACCGAACGTGGTGGCCACCGCGCTTAGTTCCAGCTCCTAATTAAAGCCTCCCGAGGCAGTCGGTGGAAGTGGGTGGGTCTGAGCGGAGATCTGGTTCCGGCGCGGGCCGGCAGCACGTTGCTCATTCACGTTCGCTGAGCTCTCGTGGTGGGGGCAGCGTAGTGGTCAAATGCACTCCGGAAGTGTAATTTATTGTCGGCGCATTCATATACATTGTTTCAAAATTGCTTGTCGTTTAATGACATTCGTATTTGGAGATTTTTAAAAATCTAAATCAAGGGCTTGTGTGTTGTCTCTAGAAGAATATATTTAAAGAAATACCTTGTCAAGCGCTGTAATTTGAAAATGATCAGCATCACTGCCCGTGTTAGGGAAACGCACGCACGCACACACAGAGTTTTGGACTGGCAGGGCTTCCGTGGTGGAAGTTAAAAAATAAAAAAAGAAGGAAAGAAAAAGAAGAAGAAAAGAAGAAAGGCCTCCCTTCCTCTGTTTTCCCGCTCGTGTGTTGCGAGGACGTGGGGGGGGGGCAGCCGGAACCCCTCCCGGAGGCTGCGTGTGTGCGGGACAGGTGGCCACTGGGGCACCGCGCTGGTGCCGGGGCCCTGCCCGCCCGTCCTCGCGCGCTGGGTGGCTCGCAGGCGCGGACTGTAGACTTGCAGGAGTCTCAGTCCGGAGCCAGCGGAGAGTCACGTACGTGCCGTCGCTGTGCCGCTTCTTCTGAGCCCCTTGCACTTCCCGAGGATTTCTGAGCCCCTGTCCCGGGCGTCTTGGGCGTTCCGGGTTTCGGGTGGGCTTCGTTGGCTGGTCTTGTCCTGTGGGGTCGCCAGGTTCGCAGCCTGGCTCACCCCTGCAGGTGGCCTCCGAGGGCCCCGGCGCTGCCTGCCTTGGCTGCTTCTGCTCTTCTGCTTTTGTTAATGACTTTAGTTGGGAAACTCGGCGAAGATTCTTACTGACCTTTGAGAAGTTTAAAGAAACACGGGCACACAGCGCCCAAAGTGTGGCAGCAGCAGCCCCAGTACAGCTGATTGATAGGTAGTTAAGTCAGAAATTACTGTGGGGCTGTTACCAAAAAATGTGTCTTCTTGCTTCAGGGTGTGGAGCAGGTTTTCATTTTGATACTTTCTGCTTGTTAAATAAACGCTCAGAGGAAGGAATGCGGGCACAGTGCTCAGCAGACGGATCCGGAGCGACAGCAGGAAGATCCTATCTGGATGCCCGGAGAGAGGTGCATTTCCAGAGCGGCTCTTATCTGTGCTCCTTCTGGGACAGGGAGGTTTCCTGCGGAGTTTCGGACGATTTCAGGAACCGACCTCTGTCCGACGTTTCCCCTGTGTGTGCGGGCCCGCGGTGGGCGGCGGGTGGCGCGGTGGAAGGAGGAGCAAGAAGTCCGGTACCGACTGCATTTCATACAAACACCGTGATTATTTTGAAAAACACCTCTTATTTTCCTTTTTAAATTCTGTGTCAGAAATCACGCAGGGTTAACTCCCGGGAAAACAGAAAGACCGTGTGCGCTCACGCTGGGGGTGTGCGCGGCGGCGGGGGGAGCCGAACCGCCGTGGACAGTCTTTCCTGTCGGCGCGCGACGGCTCTGTGGCCCCTTCAGAGCCGTTCCTGTGCTCCGTGCAGGCAGATGCTGAAAGAGTTAGAAACTAGTTTTTGCTTCCGTACCACTGTTCTCTGTCCTTTGTTCTCGGTGCTCAGCGAGCGCCCCGTCGCAGACCTGCACGCGGTCACAAGCCCACTGCCGCCCTGCGCTGGGGCACCCTTCGCCCTCGCCTGCCGTGGCCTCTCACTGCGGCAGCTACCTACGGGGGCGTCTGCCCGCCGCTTCCAGCCGTGCAGCACCGTTCCTGCGTGTGCACACGGGCACACACGCATGTGGGTTCTTTCCCTGTGGGTGGGGCCCTGGGAGGAAGCGAGTGTGGCAGGGAAAGGGCTCCGATGGTCCGAGGCCGTGAGCACAGAACAGGCGCCAAGGAACTTAGACAGCTGCGGGCTGCCTCCCGTCCGATGCCTTGGGGAGGAGAGATGGCCGAAGTTGCTCTGCACAGAAGTTTGTCTGGAGCAGAATTCGAGTGCGTGTGTACGAGTGCGCACGTGTGTGTGTCCCCCCCCCGCCCTCCCCCCTCCAGGGTCCGAGACACAGAAGAGAAAATCCAGGGCAGGGAGCTTCTCGCCCGCTTCACTGGACACTGCGTTCGGGGCGCAGCCGTGTGTTAGGAGAAGTAACGTGATCAGGCCATAAACTATTGATCACGGTGTGGACGTAAACCATGGCGCTCCTCTTGAGAAGTGTCCCTTCTCTCCGTCACTTCGGTGTCATCTATTTTTCATCGAGTTCTGGCATCTGAGAGGTGGGGAGGCGGGTGCGCAGAGGGCAGCATGGGTCCGACCGACGCGGACAGGACCTGCGGGAATCGGGTGTCCCGTCCTCTGACAGAAGGAGTGTCTGTGAGGTTGGAAATGAGAGAGCCAGGGCGCTGGGGAGAGCCGATCAGAGGGGAGGCTTGTGACCTAGGCAGTGCGGGTGTC
>CM052551.1:44077924-44114184 GCA_028533065.1 Trachops cirrhosus | reverse complement strand
TTTTTTTTTTTTTTTGCGGGGGGAGTGCTGAGGCTGCTTGTGAAGCTGGGGGGGTCCTCTGTGGACGGGGCGGGGGGCAGGGGGTGCCGTGCCGCTCAGTTAGATGCCGTCTAGACTCCCCACTCCCCTGTGGCCCTTTTGGCAAGCTGACAGGTATAATTGATGAGTTATTTTAAGAATGTGATTCCTGAGTAACTCTAGAGTGGAGGACTGTTTCTGAGTAGCCACCGCTGCCAGGGGCGAGGGGAGGAAGGGGCTGGGGGCGGGGAGGCAGCCGGGCCTCGGGGAGGAGGGCCTTTGTTCCAGGGCCCTGTTCCGAGTGTGGCTGCGAAAGGGGCGTCCGGAGAGCCTGGCCCACGAGACACCCCCCACCCCCCGCAGGCTCAGGCTGCGGTGTGCCGGTCACCAGTGCGCGTCCCAGCAGAGGAGCAGGACACTGTTGCTCATGGATGTCCACGGCCACCTTCCCGGCCAAGTCCAGAGGAGTCCACAGAGCGGCTTCCCCTCATCCAGCTGGCCTCGCTGCCTGGCTGTCCTAGGTTCCGGCTCTCCCTGGCTGGCCATTCCGCTCTGCAGGGCCAGCGGGCTGAAGGTCAGCAGAGAAAGGGAAGGGGACGTGGAGGCCATGGCTGTGGCCCTCGGTTCTTGCTCTCTGCAATGCCCCCGTGGGCAGTGGCTGTGGGCCAGAGGAAAGACGTCTCTCAATGCCAGAGTTTTGTGAAGAGGAAAGGAAATGTTTATTTAAAGCTGTACAGACTTGCAGTAGTGACCTGACGTCTTCATTAAAATACCACAGTCCTTTAGGGTACCCACAGACGCACCCAGTCCTTCCTGCTCCCCCTGCCCTAGTCTGGGTACCGGGTCTCAGGGAAAGAAGTAGATTCAGGCTCCGGGCCCCATCAGCTGTGTCGTCGGCCAGGATCAAGCTGCTGGTTCTCCTCTGCAAAGCTGAGAGGGGGTCTCCACTCTGCCAAAGCCGCGTGGTTCTCCCCCCCAACGGCTGCTGCGTCTCAGTTTAAATCCTCTCGCCAGTCCTCCCCTGCAGCCCCATTTCCGACCCCTCCCACATCGGCTACACCTGCCAGCACTCCCGCGTCCTTCCAGCTTTACTGACTGCCACGGTGGGTCTGGGCAGGCGTGACCCGTGGTGTGGAGTCAGTCAGCTCCAAGCTCTCACGCAGGCGCTGTAACCAGGGGGCGTTGCCTCCCAGTTACACCTTAAATGTTGATGTTACATCAGATGTGGTAAACGACCACGCCAGAGGTTGGCTGCAAAGCTGTTGCTGTTCAAACAGCTCTCAGTGGCCCTGCTCCATGTGTCCCTTCCCCCACTCACACCTGTGGGGGGCGGTGAGGACATCCTAATATTTCCTGGACACTTTGAGTTCTGGACCCCATTCCAAATCCCTATCTGGGGCCCCCCTCTTGGCTCACCCTGTTACAACCCCTCCTTTCAAATATACACCCACTTTATAATCTTAAAAAGGACAATGAATGAAGGCCTCATCTTCTTGTAACTACTTCCTGCTGGACATGGACATCGTCTTACCTACCCTTGGGTCAGGGGTACCCTGAAAAGGAGGGGTGCAGCATGGAGGAGTCCTTCCTGTAAGGGGAAGGACCTTACAGGATCCTGGTAGCTGGCTGTCACCAGGAAGGCGCAGGCTTGGTATCCAAAGGCTGGCATGACTGGACCGTTGGCATCCTGGTCATGTTCTGGAGGTGACAGATTTGGACAGAGTTGGAAGCACAATTAAATCATAACCACTAAATGACAAAGGCAGGGACTTCAGTAAAGAATGGCTTATCAGGAGGAAGGCGTACAAGGCAGGCTACACGTATCCAGAACCCTTGTGGCCCACTGCACTTCACTTGGGGTGAGAGGAATACATTAGGGTTTCCCTCCTCTCAGATCCAAGTCATCAGGACAGAAAAGGGGAAATCAGTTCTAACACGAGGCCCACAGACCGCCCCAATCCTTCACCAACCCGACCACTTAGTTCAGCCAAACGGTTGAGTCTCAGGGGGCGATGATGAAGATGGGCTCCTTACGTGAGGCCTACATTGCACCCTGTCACTCAGGGAATGAGGTCATCATAGGCACACACCCTATGCAAACAGAAGAACCCACAGGTTAATTCACCCAACGACCCCCAAACCAGTCTCTGTGCCTGTGAGACGGTCTTTGGGAAGACATTGAGTTGCAAGGTCCTTCCTGCAATGACATCTAACAGTGGCAATTTGATGGGTCCTTTGCACCTGTAAATTGTGCTTCTTTGGTGATATTACAAACCCGGTTTCAACTTTCAAGACCGTTAGCTGCGCCATTCTGGTGTCCAACACTGAGCATTGTGAGTTTCCTTTAACCATAGGTTTTCTCCTTAAGACCACCCTCATTGTCATTAAAGGGACTACTTTGAGCCCCAGTTTTAATTGTGGCTGTTCGTTTGCATAAACACACCAAGAGCAGCCTGGATCACTCATGGTCTTTAAGTCCCCTTTGCTGGAACTCACACAGGGGACCCTCAGATTGACTTCTCAGGCCGCCCCTCGGGCACAGAAGCAGAGCCACACACCCGCCCTCTGGCTCCACCCATCTCGGTTGTTCCACTCCAACCCTTGAGGCTCCCGCTGTGCCTGCAGGTTCCTCTTTGGCCATCTTTCAGGAAAGCCACCTTCGTTCCTTCCCCGGAAAGACCGCCACGAACCGCACAGCCAGCCAAGGTACCAGGCCTTTCTCGTGGGCTTCCGCTAGCTCTGCAAGTCAATCCCAGGTCCTCGGGGCTTTCTGGTGACGACCAGAACCCAGACACACCTCCTTCAGGCGTGACACGCCAGCCAAAGTCTCGGTTAATAAAACCACGATCAATGACTGGTCTCATTGGATTTAACTTTCACAACCTTTTTATGTATTTTTTTTGCCCATCCAGATTTCACTGTCGTTCACCCTTAGTCCCTGGTCCTTCCCCCACTGGGAAGGACCACACTTACACTCAGCACGCACACTCAGCGTCTGGCAGCCAGAAGCCCCCAGCACTACGGGCACCTCCCACTGAAAGTCCCTAGGTTCCCAGGGACGTCCTGCAGCTCTCTGCAGCTTAGACCTTGCAAACACCCCGTAAATCAGACGGTCACCCTTGGACCCCCGTCCATGACGGTCAGAACCAGAGCCCTCCCCATCAGAACCAGTCGCACAGAGAACCTGACTGGTGCAGCGCCCACACAGCCCAGGATCCGAGGAGAACCCTTAGCCACCACCTTGCCCAGCTCCAAGACAGCGGGACTCTCAGGTGACCCGTCATCCAAGATGGCTGCGCCCATGCATGCCGAGTTGTCCAAGATGGCAGCGCCCAGGCACACCAGATCATCCAAGATGGCGACACCCAGGCACACCCCACCCTCCACGGTGGGGCACTCACGTGACTCATCCTCCATTCTACCCAAAATGGCAGCGCACCCACACGGCTTGCTGTCCAATCCCCTACACACATTCGGGCTCGGTTTACAGAGCCTAGGGGTCCGCTTCCTCCCCAACCCCGAGTGCAGGTTCGGTGGCGCCCCCTGGGCTCTCCGAAACTGAGTGAGCAGACGGGCAGCCTGGAAGCAGCGCGCTAACCAGCCATGACCCACGGCTCCGTTATTGCAAACAGTGTTCCGGAACGAACAAGCTAAAGGACTTCCACCTCTGCTCCCTCCCCGTTTCGCTTCCTCTTCACCTTCCCGGGCGTGATTGGGCGGCCGGTGCCCTCGGGAGGAGTGCAGAGAGATTCTGAGAGACGGGGAAAATCCCGAGGTCTCACTCTCCCGCACCTGAGGGGGGTGGTCTGCCTCGGGCAGTGCTGTCCCATCTGGGTCGCCAAAAGCTGCCACAGAGCAGGGCCAAGGGGGGTGCGATACACTGGCACCGAAGGGACCCCCCGCTAGGTTCGCTTTGTCTGCCACCAGAGGAAAGACGTCTCTCAACGCCAGAGATGTGTGAAGAGGAAAGGAAATGCTTATTTAAAGCTGTACAGACTTACAGTAGTGACCTGATGTCTTCGTTAAAATATCAAAGTCCTTTAGGGTACCCACAGATGCACACAGTCCTTCCTCCTCCCCCTGCCCTAGTCTGGGTACCGGGTCTCAGGGAAAGAAGTAGATTCAGGCTCTGGGCCCCATCAGCTGGGTCATCGACCAGGACCAAGCTGCTGGTTCTCCTCTGCAAAGCTGTGGGGGTCTCCACTCTGCCAAAGCCGAGTGGTCCTCTCCTCCACCAAAACTGCAGGCGTCTGCACTCTGGCAGAACCACGTGGTTCTCCAGCACTACCACAGCTGAGTGGTGATTCTCTGCTAAAGCTGCAGGATCCTCTCCTGCCCCACGGTGATTCTCCCTCACATGGCTGCGGGAGTCCCCACTCTGCCAAAGCCGCGTGGTTCTCCCCCCCAACGGCTGCTGCGTCTCAGTTTAAATCCTCGCGCCAGTCCTCCCCTGCAGCCCCATTTCTGACCCCTCCCACATCGGCTACACCTGCCAGCACTCCCATATCCTTCCAGCTTTACTGACTGCCACGGTGGGTCTGGGCAGGCGTGGCCCCGTGGTGTGGAGCCAGTCAGCTCCAAGCTCTCACGCAGGCGCTGTAACCAGGGGGCGTTGCCTCCCAGTTACATCTGAAATGTTAACGTTACATCAGTTGTGTTAAACGACCACGCCAGAGGTTGGCTGCAAAGCTGTTGCTGTTCAAACAGCTCTCAGTGGCCCTGCTCCATGTGTCCCTTCCCCCACTCACACCTGTGGGGGGCAGTGAGGACACCCTAATATTTACTGGACACCCTGAGTTCTGGACCCCCTTCCAAATCCCTATCTGGGGCCCCCTTCTTGGCTGTACCCTGTTACAAGAAGAATTAACCAGAAAGGGAGTCATGGTGTGAATTCCAGGCTCAGTGGTTACCAGCTCACAACCCAGGTCAAATCGCTTAACGTCTCTGTTTTAATCTTAAAAAAATACAAGTATTTAATTTACCTGTAAAACTTGTTGGGAGAGCTACAGAAGGATGCATAGCCTTCACTTCATAAAAATGGTGCTCATTCTCTCCTTCCCTTTTGAGCTTTTATGAGGTCAGACTCACCAGCCACGTGTCCTGTGAAGCTCGAAGCGTCTCGCACCTTGGGGGCCACGGGCTCCTCCCGGACAGCAGGCGGGCTCGCTGTTGGGTCTCTCCCAGCCCCGCGTGGCTGCGCTGGGTCTCCCGACTCTCGGGGCCCGTTCTCGCTGGCAGCCTGGGCGACTTCACAGTTCCCTTCCTCTGGGAGGAGCCACACTCTCCCCACGCTGCCCTCCTTCACACCCGTCGAGAACTCTGGGGAGGCAGCAGCGTGCGTGGTGTCCCTACCACGGCTCACCGTTCGCACAACCCTTTATGGCTTTCAAACCACTTTCCCATTTTCTTTCACACCGAAGGTGGCATTATCCCCACCTTAGCAATGAGGAAATTGCGCCTCTAAGAAAAAGAGTTACATCCTGTGCGCTACTGTCCGGTCACAGGCCACTCGGAAGCACAGCAGGAAATAGAACGGCGCAGCTGTAAGTGAGGCCATAGAGATCGGCTCTCTTGTCCAGCACCCGGAGAAAGCTACTTTAGGTTTAAGCAGAAAAATTTAAATTTGCAACGACCGCATTAAAAAAGGTAAAAGGACATAGGTGAACCTAGTTTTAAAACAATTCCCATCTATTTAAATACTCTTCCAACCTATAATCAATCTACAAATTATTGAGATAGTTTACGTTCTGTTTTTGTGCCAAGTCTTCAGAATCGATGTGGGTCTCGCTCTTCCAGCCCGTCTCAGTGCGCGAACTTCGTCTCAGGCGCCTGGAGCCACCCGTGGTGGTGGCCACCCAGCCGGCAGCGCCAGGCCAGCCTGACGGTTGAACCTGACAGAGCAGGACACCGGGGCCCGGGACGCGGACTCGCCGAGAGGAGACAGCGGGGCGGCGGGTGTCCCTCCCCACACAGGGTCTGCGCCCCGCGACTGCAGCCTGAGGACAGCAGCACCTGGTCCCGCTTGTTCTCTGCGTTCACGTCTTCCCTCTGCGCTCCCTACCTGGGCTCGGGGAGGACCCCCGCTGGCTCCCAGGCTTTCAGACGGTCCCCGAGGTCCCCCTGTGGCCCTTCCAGCAGCAGAGAGGGCTTCCTGCCTGGGAGGTGGGACCAAGGACTTCCTGCCACAGGTGCAGACCCCCGTCAGGGGGAGGGGCTCATCGCTGCCCGGAAGCCCCCTGGTACAGCCGGGGACTTGGGCATCAGGCTCCCTGGCACTGCCTGGACACCATGCACGCGCCCTTGCGCGTGGCACTGGGCGCGAATTGGGCGGCGCAGCTGAACCTTCGCAGGGCAGGCCCCGGGGTGGCGAGTGGCTGTGGGCAGTCGGGGGTGACACGAGTGAGTCTCTCGAGGCCAAGCCTGAGCAGCCCTCATGCAAACACGGGCGGGTACCTGGGGGGTGACGACTCCGGGCACCCTCCTCGGAAGGAGAAGAGAAGCCGTTTGTCAAGCTCCGTATCACGCGAGTCATTTGCTCGTCGTCACGGCCCAGCCCAGCGCCGCCTGGAGCAGGCCGCCTCCAGTCCGACCGGTGGGGCCATGTCTGTCCCCAGCTCCGGCGGCCGTGGCGGGGACTTGTGTTTGTGGTGAGGGTGGTTAGGGCTTGATCGCTGGCCGCCATTACTGTCGACACTCAGATCTCGAGTGCTAACCGACAGCGGTGTGCGGGGCGCTCTGCAGAGCTCGGGATCAGGGGCGTCCTCGCGGACGGGCCGGTCAGGGAAAAATGGCAGAGGAGACGGCCGGTCCGGGCTGCGCTGGGGAAGGGCCTTCTAGAGAAACACAGCTGCCAGGGTTGCGCCAGAGGTTTTACCGTTTAGCCTTCGGTGGGGCCCAACACCCATCAGAGGACGAGGAGAATTTCCCAGTGAAAGAAAGTCAGTCGTTCGAGCCACGTCCTGCTGTCACTAGGCTGAGTCACAAACAACACACACGAGGGGGAAGCGGGCTCTTCGTTTGCTTCATTGGCATGAGGTCCACGCTCACGGTCTGTTGTTACGGGTGCCGTTCGCTCTTTAACGCCTTTGGACACGCCCGGCGCCGTTCAGTTCGCGAATGCGGGAGAGACTCGGCTCCGGTGGGAGAAGCACCGTTCGTGGGGCAGAAGCTTCCGTTTGCTCAGCCTGATCTTAGGTACCAGCGTCCAGGTGTCCGTCCGCGGCCTCCTTCTGCGTCAGGCAGGGACGGCAGGAGCTCCCCGGCAGCGTCTTGAGACTCAAGGCGGTCCTGTTTCCAGCACAGCTGTCCTCCTCGACTTCGTTTCCGTGCTAGCCTCCGAGCTCTCAGCCTCCCCAGACTGGCGTCACCCAGCGGGGCCCTACGGTTCAGGCAAGTGCGGGGTCCTGGCCGAGGCCGCGCAGCTGGGGGTGACGCAGGGTCTCCACACCTGGGTCAGCGACTCGTCCTCAGTGGAGGTCCGCGTTGCGGTCCCTGCTGCGGTCCTGCGGGTCCCAGGAAGGCGTGATGCTGCGCCCAGGCTCCAGGGGGCCGTTCCCAGTGGTCTCCTTGTGCTGGCTCTGGTTTATGAGTTGCCCGGCAGTGTGAGCCCTCCTTTGGGAGCTGGGTATGTGGTTCAAAACCTTTGAAAATACCGCCTCAAGTCACGTCCAGTCCTTCTGGGGGCGGGGCTGTCTGGCCCAGAGGGCCGCCCGGGGACCTCTCCCCTCCCGTGGTCTGTGGGAGGAACAGGGTGGGTTGTCCTGGCGGGTGGTTGTCTGGCTGCGGGGGGAAAACACCACACCCCTCTTTGGAGCGGTGGGACCACCTTGCTCTGCTGGAATGATGGTGTCTGAGGGAGCCTTCGGGGGCACGGAGTCGACTGGCTGCCTCACTCCCCGATCTGTTGGCCTGCCGCGGTCGTCCGTCACACGCACCTGGGGGTCCCCAACCAGGAGGTTCTGCCTTCTGGCCTTGAGGCCCAGAACCCGGTGTGCTTTTCCTGCGTGAATTCTGTAAGTTTGGGGCTTTACCTTTAAGACAGGACATTCACGGCCTTGTTTGGGGGTCTTGGGGTGAGACCGCAGATGAGTTTTAGCTCATAACTCCGAGCCCCCAGAAGCCTTTTAATAGGCTGGTCTGAACTGGCGTCGTCTGGTTCTGGAGGTTCGGGTCTCTGGTGCGTGTGTGCGTGTGTGTGTGTGGCCGGGAGGAGACAGTTCTCTCTCCCTTCTCCCCCTCGTCCTGCCGTCCGCTCTGAGCCAGGAGAGGCATCCGTTGGGGCTGAGCCAGTTTCACTCCCGAGTTTTCTGACGAGCACACTCTCGCCCACTGAGCTCCACGTGGGCGACCAGAGTCCTTGGTAGGCGGTGACGTCCTCGGAGAGCCTGTTCGTGGTCGGGTTTGTCCTCGGTTCTCCTTCCTGGGCGCGGGCGCCGCCTGTCCCAACTCTGCTCTGCCCTTTTATCCTTCTCGACTCTCGGAGGGCTACCTGGGAGGCCACATTTTTCATAAAGAGCCTCAGGCCTAAAATAGCCTGACATTTGTGTGGTGCCTGGGAGCGTGCAGCTCACTGCATTTCCAGCATCACATGTGACCTTTCAAACCAGCTGCAGGTGGGAAGGAGGTGTCGTTACCCCTCCGCGTGGAGAGGAGTGGAGGGGAAGAGGCCAGGGGACTCGCCCGGCTTCTGGCCCAGGAATGCGGTGGAGCTGGACCCGAACTCCGGTCTGCCCTCACCAGCCCTCTCGCCGGCACCCACGTGGGCGCGGCTCACGCCCAACTCCCTCTCTGTCCCTTTTCTTCGTCTCTCAGTGAAGGGGAGGCGGCAGCCTAATCGATGTCTCCTCCCCCCACTCTCTCTCCGCACGGGGTTCGCATCCTCTGCCCGCCGAGGCTGCCTGGGCTCGGCGGTCGAACCCTTTCCCAGCAGCAGGCCCCGAGCCGGCCCGTGGCTTCCTGCTGCCCAGCCACCCCGCCTCCATCGTTCCTTCCTCCGTCTGTCTCCAGGCGTGTGTGGGACTGCTGGGCAGGGTTCAGCGTGTTACTTTCTACAAACTCCCTCGGGGATGTTGTGTCGGGGCCCCTCCCAATCTCAGTCCTTCCTGGGGGCAGGTGAGCAGGTGGACCCCTCATTTCTGGGGCTCACTCACGAAGGAGGCCCGGAGGCAGGCTGTCCCTGAGGGCGGGGCCTGGCCCGGGTGCAGGTGGCAGGCAGCCCCTGTCTCCTCTCGCCCCGCGGTGGTGGACACGCTGGGGGCCCGGAGCCCCCAGAGCCCGCCGTCCGAGGGCGGAGACAGACACCTCCCGGCGGACTCCTTCCCGTTTCATTTCTCCCGCTGGTTTGCTGAGCAGAGAGCAGGCTTTGCACAGTCCCTCCCCGTTTTCGTCCCTTTTCTGAAAAAGCTCCTGGGCTCTTCAGAAACGAGCCAGCCAGGGTTCGAGAGGCGCGTTCACGCAGCACAGACCTCAGAGCGGCGCTTCTCCGAAGCCAGCGCCGGCTCTCAGCTGCAGGTTGGGGACAGCGCGGGGACCCGCGTCACCCCGGCCCCACCTTCCCTCGGGCGCTGCTGCCCCCGGTCTCCGGCGGGTCTGTTGGGGCCGCCGGCGTCCGTGTCGTGGTGGGAAGCTTTGCGAGGAGCGTTGGAGGCCGGACTGGCCCAGAAAGTCCGAGCTGTGCTGCCGCTGCCCAGTTAGACCGCAGGGCGGACGCGTGAAGGAGCAGGAGCCCGCCGCTGCTTTCCAGGGCCCCCGGGGGCTCCCGGGGGCGGGGACGGCGTGGAGCCCGCCGGCTGAGCGCTCGGCGGGTGCGTGCTGTGGGGGCTCAGCTGGGTGCCTGCGCGCCCTGGGGCCCCCGGCCCCGGACTCCATCCGGAGTGGTCTGGCCGCCTGGCAGTGCACGGGCTTGAGCGCAGATTTCCGTAGCAGGGGCGGGGCTGGACTCTGGGAACGGCAGGTGGACGCGGGCCTGGCCCAGTAGGGGACAGCCTCCTCCGCGTCCCCGCGTCCCCGCTTCCCCGTCCCTCGGCTGCAGGAGCCTTCCTGGAGCCTTCCCCTTGTTTCCGGTTCCCCTCGATCGGACGGGCGCAGGGCTGCAGGGGGACGCCCAGAAGAGGGGCTCCTTCACCTGCGGGCGGTTCTCTCAGAGCCCGTGCTGGAGGGACTGCGGGGAGTGCCTTTGAGAGAGCGGGGGGGCGAGAGCCG
This sequence comes from Trachops cirrhosus, assembly GCA_028533065.1. Lineage (NCBI taxonomy): Eukaryota > Metazoa > Chordata > Mammalia > Chiroptera > Phyllostomidae > Trachops > Trachops cirrhosus. The sequence goes on along the minus strand of CM052551.1, from coordinate 44,103,966 downwards.
GCCCCTCGGCCTTTCTCCTTCCTGGCCCCGGCCGAGGGCAGCGCCAGCCTCCCGGTGCCCGGGCCCCAGCGCAGGCGGTGGTGCCCTGGGCCTGGCCGGGCCCTCGGAGTTAATCCGTTTAGGTGAAGCTGTCTGTGGACCGGGAATCGGGGGAGCTGCCGCCGCCCATTCTCCTTCTGCGGGAGGGGCCGGAGTTCAGGACTCCCTCCCTCGACCGCTGCTCGGGCTGTTGGATGGATGGATTGCTCCCTGTGGCCTTGGGAGACAAGCTGCCCGTTCCCAGGCCCCAGTAGCTAAAACCGCCTGTCCACACCTGTGCACACCTGTCCACAGGTACGTGGGTGCGAGCCGGGGTGGCTGCTGGGGCCCCGCCCTCCAGCCTGCACCCCCCTCAGCGGGCGTCCGGCCTGCGCCGAGGGCAACCCCGGGGTCAGGCTGCTCTCTGACCCTTAGCAAAACACTCTCTGCTGGAGCGCTGGGGCGCCTGCTGGGCGGTGACCGTTTCCGTGGGCGTCCTCGCAGTTTCGGATGCTCTTGTTTGCGTCGGTTCGTGAACAAAGGTCCGGCTGTCTGGAAGGGCGTTTGCCTTTCGCTGTAGGTGCAGCCACCCCTGCACGCCGGCGTCGGCCGCAGCCACGCACAGCCCGGGGACAGGAAGCCCTGTCCCTCACCCAGCCCTGGGCACCCAGCCCTGTCCTCACCCCACGGTTTCCCAGAGCAGGAGAGCTCCCCCACCACTCCGCTTCGTCCTCTGAAGCCCCGAACCTGCAGACCAAATGTGCCTGGTGCTCCCTCGTAGGGAAGGGCTCTTGCCTTTGGGGGGCTCTCTGGGCACCCGGTTTCTCAGGTTTTTTCTGGCCCCCGCCCCCAAGGTTCTTGTAGGACATCTGCCTTTAAACACACTGAAGGCAGTTGGCCGAACGTCAGCACTGCAGTTGAGAAGGTCCTGAGCGTCGGGTTTCAGCTCCTCCCTCCTTTCTCCCCCCTCTGGGCCGAGCTCCGACCGTCCTTATCGTCCGTCTGCGTCCTCCCCTCTCCCAGACCCCACCCCCTGGATGTTCTGGGCAGAACCGGGAGGCACAGGGCGGGAATGACGGGCTCAGCGAGCCCTTTCTTTCTTCTCCCGAAAACAGGGTGGGGTGGGGGCGGCCGTTCGGTTTCCTCCTGGGTTTCCCTTTCTCTCTTTGTGGTGCCTTCTGTGTGAGCCAAGTTCGGAATGGATGCCTGCAGAATTTGCATAACCGCCCAAGTTAAACAGTGTGAGAGCGTTTGGCTTTAAAATTTGAAATCGGAGGAGAGCAATGCAACATTGTCTCGGGCAGCGGCCAGTGGAGGTGCGGGCCCGTCACCTCCCCGGGAAGGGGAGTCTCCCCTGCAGCCCCCCCACCGTGGGAAGACACGGATCGTCAGAAACGCACAGAGGAACTCACCCATTCCGAAAGTCTTTGCAGGACTCAGCGTAACACGTGTCTCTGAGCCGCAGCATACAGGCTGGGCCAGGTACTGGGTTCTTTTTAGTTAAAGTTCTGGGTGTACGGAGTGGCTGACCCCAAGTCCACTGCCCCTCAAATGGTGCACTTGGGACAGACTGTGTGGGAGACCCTTAGACCTTCCGCGTCCTCGTGTTGGGCGCGTCTCCGAGTGAAGTCCACGTCACACACCACGGTCTGCAGTTCAGCCCGACGTGCTGCTCTGCGTAGTGACTCGGAACCGTGCCTGTGTGGCGACAGTGATCTGAGCGCACGCTTCTCGGCAGACGGGGCGCAGAGCGCTCTGCGCAGCGAGGACGCCGAGGGCTGCAGAGCTTACACAGGCTGTCCCAGCCCACTGCCCGCCACTGCCTCCCCGCATCCCACCTTGCATCCCCTGCCACCCACCCTCCCACTGTGTTCCCTCACTCTTCCGGTTACAGTCTGACTTCTGAGGCCCCCCCAGCCGATTCTCCTCTCTCCTCCACCCCCTAACCCCCGCCTGTCCTGGGGTCCTCGTGTGTCCTGCAGCCCGGCCCTGGGTGACGGCCGCTCCTCACGGATCTAACGATGCAGCCTTAGCACATCGGGGTGGACGGGGCCTTCGCTCTGTCCCGTGAGCCTTTGCTCGTGCGCCTGCTCATCACAGAGGCAGCCACATGCCACCGTAACTTATCAACATCCTCACAGAGCACTGGCAGGCGAAATGAGCTGCCAGGGAAGCCTGCGCTACATTTTAACAGCAAGAACTCTTCGTAGTAGGCCGGAAGCGCGTCTTGGAGTAGAGCTGAGCCATTCCTTGGAGTTTCTTCCTGAGACCCCCTCACGTCAAGGACTGAGTCTCTGGGAAATCCTGCATTCTGAGACATTGCATCTGAAAGGTCTTGCTCTGTCTCCCAGATGAACAAACAGCAGCAGTGCGGGTGGGAGCAGACTAGACAGGCAGCCCCCTCCGCTCCGTAGAGGTGGGGTGCGGTCTTTGTTCATTGCCGGGGAGGCCTCAGAGATCACCCCCAGGCCCTGGTCTTGGGGCCCGGGGAGAGTTATGGGAGCGTCCAGGAGGGCACCTCGCCGTGGTGGGGGCAAGGTCCGCCGGAGTTTCGTGGAGGAGCGGACGGGTGGGGCGGGCACGGGGCGGAGGGGCGCAGAGAGACGCAAGCGGCTTGTTGAAGCGCTCGTGCTGCGGCGGAGAAAGACGCCTTCTCTGGAAGCCCGCGGCAGAGCGGCCGGCGCTCGCCCAGGTGTGTGCGGCCCCAACGCGCGTGAGTCTAGCCTGTGGGGTCCTCGGAGGAGTGAGGACAGCGGACCTGAGTCTCTGGCCCTCGTGCTGGCTGTGCTGATGGCTCTTCGTCTTCCCGCAGGCTGCGCGCACCGCGGCCCCCGTACTTCAGACACCCCCACCCCAGCCATTAGCGTGCTGGGGGCTCGTGGGAGCCTCCCCATCAGCAGGGCCGAGCCTGCGCGCCCGCGACTGCGAATACGTGCGTGTCGAGTGCTGGAGCGTGCGGGGTGCCGGGTCCCTGTCCTCCGGACTGCACGGGACTGCGCGGCCGGCCCAGAGGGGCACGCCGCCTGGGAGAGAGGCTTGCAAACCGAACGGCCCGCTAGCAGACGGCGCCGGCCGAGGCTGCGGTCAGAAGAGGGGCCTCTGCGGGCTCTCTGGCGGCAGTCGGTGCTCCGCCGTGTGAAGCCTCCAGGCCCCCTCCTCACCGAAGTCCCGTGGACTCGGGTGTCGCTGGTGCCGTGTGCCCCCTCCAGTGTCCCTGGGCTGGAGGCTGGTCCTGCGGTCGCCGTCTTGTCCCACAGCTCTGGTGACCACGGGCCGTTCCCTGGTCATGGGAACGTTCCTGGGGCCGTTCCTTTCCGTTTTCAGGGAGTTACGTTGTCTTTGTTATTCACAAGTTACAGTTTCTCTGTGTGTACTTAGCAGACCCTTCGCCCTCCAGATCCTGAGTTCTGTGGCAGATTGAGGGTGTCTGGCGACCGCTGGTTGTCCTCGCTCACAGCCTGTCTCCCGGCTGATGGGCGCTCCTGGGCACGGGGCTCGGTCCCTCGCACACGGGGCGTCCCCTGGCTGTGGCAGGGACCGCACTTCTACCCTGTGAGTGACGACCCAGCTCGTGCTGTGCCCGTGCGCGGGGACTGATGCCACTTGCAAGCTGTGTGTAGACAGGGCTGCACGGACGTTCACACTGACTGACGCGAGGACTTCCCGAGTCTGGTCAGGTCGTTTACTTACAGAGGAAGGCGCACCAGCCCCGCCACGGGGGAGTGGACAAACGTCAAGCGTTCCGGGGTGACGTTGGGATCGGCAGTCTGATCTGGAAGGATGCGCGGGTGTCGCTGAGGAGTGAGTCTGCGGTGGGAACCAGGCTGAGCGCCCCAGGACCCGGGTGGCCGACACCGGGGCCGTCGCACAGCAGCCTGTGGCTGCCGGGTGCTCCCAGGGGCACCCCGCCTGTCCTGGGGGCCTCGTGTCCTGGGGGCAGGTGGGATGAGTGGGCGAAGGCTTGCGGCACCCCCCCCGCCACAGCACAGGGACCCGCCACGGGGGCGGGGGAGCGGTGCTCTGAGGGCCCCGGTCCAGGGTCCCGAGGACAGAGCTCCTGCTGTCAGGGGCTTTAGTGCAGACCCTCTCCGCTGCCATGAGTGTCCGACGGGTGGGGTCCGCTTGCCCCCCGTTCGACCTTGTGGGGCTCCAGTGAGAGCGGCAGGCCCTGTGTCGTCACCCCTGCTGGGCGGAGCCCAGGCTGCGTGGGGCGGGACGCAGGGCTGAGTCCACGCAGCCCTGGCGTCCCGGCGCTGCGCCGGCTCCTCTGGTCACGGACGCCGCGCTGCTCCTGGGCCCGCCACGTCGCTCGCGGGTTGCTCCGTGGACCCGCAGGGCCACAGGCCGCGTTTGGGGTGGGAGGGGCGGGAGGAGGGGGCGGAGACTTCAGGGGGCTGCCCACTCATGATTCATGGTTCTTTCTCTGCAGCTAATTTCTGTTAATATAAGAATTCCAGGAATCTTTCGGGAATTGGGGGAGACTGCTCTCTCCTGAAATATAAAACATCTGCTGTTGGTCTCTCTGGCGCTCCAGTGTCTTGGAGAAAAACAGGGGGAAAGAGTTGATATGAAACAGACATTGTTTCAAACAATAAATCCCCCTTTTCTCATTAACGGGAAAATAAATTTAGGGACGGAGGTGTCAGACTTTTCAGGAGGCCTCTCTCAGCACAGGCCTTTTCCGCCCTGAGAAAGTGAGAAGTTCAGAGCAGGAGACCGAGTGTCTCAGAGCCCAGCGGGCGCGGGCTGCCCGCGCCCGTCCTGTCGCCCGGCGGCCTGCGCTCCGCAGGCAGCGCGTTGAGGATCAGTGCGTTCTCCTGACCGTCGGGGACGCGAACACCAGGGGGACGCGAACACCAGGGGGACAGAAGCAGCAGGGCAGGGCGTGTGGACCCGTCTCAGAAACGTGCGGGCGCCTTCCTCAAAGCGCCCCGTTCCTGTTTCTGCTCGCCTCGCCCCTCATTCTCTGCGCCCCACCCGTTCCCTTGTCTCCCCGAGGCGTCTTGAGGCCTTCCCTGCGCCCACCCCCGGGCATCCGGGAATCTCAGCCTCTTCTGGAGCCGGGGCCCTGCTCCGAGCAGACTGCTGACCTCGCGGGCTTCATGAAGTCCCCTCAGACCTTGTCACCGAGTTTGGAAAGAGCCGTGCACCCAGGGGAAGGAGAAGGAGTGCCCGTGACCTTAGGGCCGTGACCTTTGGGCGGTGACCGCTCCGTGCTGCCTCCGCTTCCCCCGCACCTTCTGCAGGGGCCGACGTGCGGAGGGGAGACATGTGAGACCACCTTCAACGCGAGGGAGCTGCCCGGCGGGGTCCCGGCACACGCTTCCGTGCCAGGGGCAGCGACCCCAGGACCCCTGCAGGGCCCCTGGTGCCCCCTGTCCGGGGGCCGGCCTCCGCACCCACACGTCTCCTGTGCCCCTTCAGGGTCGGGACTGAGGCTGCGTCCCCGCCTGCCGTCGGCCTGTGGGTCTGAAGGCAACACTCTCTGGCGCCAATAACAGCCTCCCTGCTGACAGAGGGGCTGGAGGGACTGGGCTCGGGAGGGAAGTGTCAGCTCTGAGCGTGGAGGGTGGTCCAGGCCCCTCCCGCCCCGTCTTTGGACCAGGGGCCGTCCGGGGCTCGGTGGGAAAGCGCTCTGAAGGGCCTGCCCGGGGGCCTCGGCGCCGCCCGCTCCGGCTCGTCCCTGCCGTGTCCTGGGGGAGAGCTGCTGTGGGCTCCACACAAAAGCGAGTGTGGCAACCAGGGACCCAGTGGTCTGCCCGGCCTGCTTTCTTAATTGCGTGTTAATTAGGCCAGGACAGCGCTGGGGAGTGGGGATAGCTTTTGTAAGAGGTGACATTCCTGGCAGGGTGACGGGGGGATTAGCAACAGTTGGGTGGGAACAGGAGAAAACCCGGAGGCAGTGCCAGAGCCTGCTCCGCACCCTCCCAGGGGCCTGGGGTCCGCAGTGGCCCTGAGTCAGGCCCTCGTCCTGAGCGATGGCGGCCGGCACCAGGCTGGCTGGGGCGGCCGGGCTGCCGCGGGGGCCGAGCTGGGAGGTGGGGGAGAAAGCACAGAGGGAATTAAATGGGAGGCTCGGCCCCAGAATGAATTCTGTCTCCCGCCGGGCCGGCTCACATCGGTCTGGCCTTTATTTTCTGAACTTCCTCTCACCATAAATCCTTTTTGTTCTCCTTTTGTCACGAGAAGTTTTCCGTGTCTGTGCCAGCCCTCTGGCTGGGTCGGGGTGCCCCAGCTCCCCGTGCCCCTGACCTGCTCTCGCCGCCCGGCACCGGCGGGCCCGCCCTTCCCTCGGAGCAGCGTTCTGTTGCGTCCGAGGCGCGGCTTCTCACTCCGCAGTTGCGCTGAAGGGTTTCGTTGACGCTTCTGGGGTCTCTTCGTGTCTCTGGTGTGGGCCGCGTTCAGATTTCTGTCTTCCAGATGAAGCTGCTGCCCTCGCGCGCCCCCGTGGGGGCCGGCTCCCTTGGCGCGGGGCTGAAGGGCCCTGCTGAGCGCAGCCTGGGAACGGGCCTTGCCGCTGCTTCGCTCTGAGAGAGGCAGGCGGTGAACGGGACTCGGCTCATCCCCTCGGCCTGGAAAACACAGAGGAGGGTGCCCCCCACCCCCGGAGACGGGACACCCGGGTCTCGGAGGGTGGCTTCCTGGCCCTGGGTCGTGGGGGCAGGGCCTGCGGGACGGCCTCCGGGGAACCCATCTCCCGTCTCCCTCCGCCTCTGGCCCGGGAGAGCGGAGACTGCCAACAATAGTCCCCTTTCTTCCCCAGGGCCACTGTTTTGATAGCGTCAGGTTACACCCCAGCCTCCCAGGCCCATTTATAACCCTGACACAAGCCACATGACGTCATGTGATTTTTCAGGGTCTCCAGGAGGGAACGTTTTGCCCCGGGTCAGGGGACTGTATGGGGCGAAACGCACCCTGGGCTCGGGAGGGCAGAGGGGCGGCGGAGAGGGGTCTGGCTTGGGGGCTTGGGCCCTCCTCTCTGGCCCCGAGCCAGCCGTGCACCGTTGAGGCACGCGTGGCGGGCTCAGTGGATGGGCCTGGCGGCTGCCCCCCGGAGCCGTCTCCCCACGTGGAGTCCTGACGTCCAGAGTCCTCGTCCTGGGGTGGCGGCATGGCTGGGAGTGAGCAGGGAAGTGACAGCAGACATGAGAGAGGGATGGCAGTGTTCCGTTGCAGCCCAGGTCCCCTCTCCCGGAGCCGGGGGTGACCCACGTGGACACTCACGGCCTGATCGGAGACGTGGGGCTCGGCCAACTCACTTCACCTGCCAGAGGGCATTTCCCTGGGGTGTCAGGTGGGGGGAAACTGAGGACAGGAGCGCCGCTCTGCCCAAGTAACACGGGCAGCAGCACGTAATTCTATCGTCCCCAGCGGGGACCCGCAGCAACGGGGCCGCCTGGGTGTTCGAGCACACGGCAGCAGAAGGGCGACCTCTCTGAGGGGCGCGTGTTCAGAGGCCATTGTCCGGCTCTGTCCCTTACAGAGGAGGGGCCCGAGGCAGGGTGGTTAGGAGCCTGGACCGAGGGCCCAGACCCGTGTTGGGACGAAGGCTCCTCGCCCGCGCCTCGGGACATGGCTGCCTACGGGGCACCAGCCCAACCCCTGTGGGTCCGCAAGTCCGCTCGTGGGTGCCGCCCTCTCTCCCCGGCTCCCACCCCCCGGCTCCCACCCCCCGGCTCTCTGTGCCATTGGCGTGTGGCTCTGGCACCCACAGCAGTCCTGCCCAGGCCGCTGTTTCTGCCAACTGGCTGGTGAAGGCTCCGCCTCCATTTTCACCGTCTACACGCAGAAGCAGCTTCTAAAAACGGGCCCCACGTGGTCTGCAGATCTAAACGCGGCTTCACGCGACACGCATGCCGACCGAGGACCAGGTGGGACCCGCGTGGCCAGCGGGGGCTCCGGCGTGTCGGTTAACGCTGAGCAAGTTCAGCTTTCTTCATCGATTTCTCTTCATCGGCTTCTCGTGTCGTCTCGGGAAGTCTGCGACCCCGTTTCCGCGCAGCGGCCAGTGCGCGCGGCGAGGAGCGGAGCTGGGTCGGAGCCCGCTGTCCTCCATCAGCCACCTTGGTCTGCCGGGCCGCTCTGCTCCACTTCTGCTTGTGGCCGAAACCGTCTTTCAAGTGACCACAAGGCATCTTCGAAAGACGAATCCATTGTTTTTCCCTCTGTATCTAGTTTTCTCTGCTCTGGTAGATGTAGAAATGACCCAAAAGCAGCATTTTTCTGGAGTGGTTTCTCCTCCGTTCAGGCAATGGCCCCGTGTGATGGCAACTGTTCCTGACCGTGTACGGTGGTGGCTCCCACTGGCGCCAGCGTGCAGACCCTGGCCTTCCGAGTGTTAGGGGCCGAGCGGGCAGGCCTCCTGGGTTCGGTCCACTTTTATCCAGCTGTGTGGGCGGCCGGCCGCCGCGCCGGCGACGTGAGGCCGTCACTGGGCACGGCCACGGAGCCAGACCAACCTGTGCGGCTTTGTTTTCGCACAGACTCTGCCAGTTAGGGCAGCGTTCGATCGTGCCGCTGCGTTGAGTGAGCCCCGAGACAGTTACGGAGGGGTGGGGAGGGGGAGGAAGAGATCGGAGGGACCAGACGCCCGTGGACGTCAGTGGCTGGCTTTCCTGGGCCGGACACACCTGGGAAGGTGTCAGAGGTTAAGAGCCAGGAGTCCAGGAGGTGACGGGCTGTTGAATTTGGTGACGAGGGGCCGTCCGGGTGGGCACCATGGAGCTCCTTCCCACTGGGGTCTGCTGGGATGACCCACTGGGCAGTGTCCTCACGGAGCGTGGCTGTGTGTGTGGTGAGGCAGGTCGACAGCCGGCTCAGACCCCGTCTGTCATGGGCCCCTGGAGCGGCAGCTCTGTGACTCCCAGGAAACTTCCCTGTGGCCCCTCTCCAAGCTGGGGACTGAGTCAGTGTGTGACGCAGGCACCAGCGCTGGTCCGGGTGGCTCTCTGCTCTGCTGTGCCCCGGGGCCCCGTGTCCGCTGGCTGGGCCTCTGCCACTCTGTCCCCGGTCTCCCCCCACCGGTCCTCTCTCCTGCTGCTGAGCTGTGGTCTGTGCTGCAGTGCTGGGACGTACCCGGCCGGGCCAAGTGACAGTTCCTCGCAGTTACTCAGCGTCGCGCTGGGCGCACCTCCCCTGAGAAATGTCCCTGGGAGTGCATCAGTAACGCGGGTTTCAGTCAGCTGACGCTGTTTTATGGCTGCTGAAGTTATTAATTTAGGAGTCTGTTCTCAAGGGCAAGAGCCTGGCCAAGGTCATCTCCACTGCTCACTGAAATCTTCAGTGAAGGTGTAAGAGGCACGTCTTCCGATAAATCACAAGGTAAAGACACGGCTGCGGGGGAACATCCACAGTTGCAGTTCTCGGTGCTGACTGGAGAGGGCGCTGTGTTTTCCGAGTTTGCTGGGTCCTTTAAGTGTAGCGGTAGTGATGACGTGTACGGGGCTGATTGTGTGCTGGGCACGGCACCGAGCCCACGGACACAGACCGTTTCACGGGAGCCTCGCCGTCTTCCGCTGAGGCACGGGGGGCGCTCGTCCTCATTTACAGGTTTCGGGCCTGAGACCCAACCACGTGATGTGCTGGGGTCACACAGCCGTTACCCGGGAGACCTGGGTTTGGACCCACCGGGAGTCCAGCTCCACAGGTCACATCAGTGACCTCTGGCCTATGTCTTTCTTGTTAGGGAGAAAACGGTTTACCTGCACCTCATAATCTTTTAAAAGATCCTGAAGTTATACGCCAAAGCTGCTGGGCCATGTGCTGGTGCCTGAGTCTCACTTCCCGTAGAGATCAGAACCAAGGCCAGTGTCTGGGCTGGGCAGCTCAGTTGGTTGCCGCTAATGGGGCCAAGGTGACAGGGTTCAACCCCCAGAGGAGTCTGCAGCGGGGCCCAGCCTCACGGCCACAGACTGAACCTTTCACCCCGGCCAGCTGCCTCGTACATGCATGTGTGGATCCGAGGTGGGGGGCTGGGGTCGGTTGTGGGAGAGCGGCCCAGGCCGGCCGCCCCCGCCGTGGAGGGCGCGTCAGGCTCCCCGGTCTGGGACGGGTCCGGGATGAGGTCTGGGCTCCGTGGGGCTCCCGGCGGCTGCAGGGTGCGGCGGGGAGCGCTCGCCTGTCAGGCAGGTTGGGACAGTGCTGACTCAGAGAGCTCGCTCCCTCCAGGGCCAGCCCTCCCGGGGCGCCTGTGCCCCAGCCCCGGGGGCCAGGGCGCGGTCTGTGGTGGTTTCGGGTTCCCTGGGCCTGACGCCCTCCTCCCCGACTAGCGTTCTCCGAGCTCCCCCTGAGAAGCTCAGTTTCAGTGTGTGTGTGTGTATGTGTGTGCGCGCGCGTGCACGCACGCACACACACCCCGGCCTCCTCTTCACTGTCAGCCCCTGTGCGGCGCCGTCTTCCCACGAGGGGACGGCCACTTCCACACGTGTGGGCCCTTGTCCGCCAGCCGAGTCTTCCCCTCGCTGGCTCTTCCCAGTCGCTCGTCCCACTTTCTCCTTCGGGCCACGGCACGCGCCCAGGGCCGGCCCCCGCGGACTGGAACCCAGCTCTCCGGCCCGCCCGCCCGCCCGCCCTTCGCACAGCCTGCGCTGCCCCCCAGTGGGCAGAGCACCGGCAGGGGCAGGGCCGTGAGCACCGCCCTTTTCCAGAAAGGCCTGGCTGGGCCGCCAGCGCCCCTTCTCACTCACTGTCTCGCCTCCCCTCCCCTCGTGGGACGGATGCCCCCTCACCACCCACAGTAGCCGCGTTGTCAGTAAGCGCTTGAAAGCATCACGTGAAGGACCCACACAGATTCCGCATGGATCCTCTCCTGGGAGAGCCACCGCACGCGAGGGGTGGGGACTTGGACACGAGCTCCCCCGGGTGCCCAGTGCACCGGGAAGGGTGGGCTCGGGCTGCCCCGCAGGCTGGAGCCTCTGCTCCTCTGTTCGACTTGCTACAACTCCACTGGCAGCTTCGGTGCTAAGATCCATTGGAAAATACTTGAAAAAGGGGAAGATAAGTTTTATTTTCCCTAAAAAAATCAGACTTGAGCGGATAAGCTCTCTGCGCGACTCCTCAGTGTCACGCAGACACCACTTCTGAAGAACTCGGGGGCCTTCCGGGAGCCGCGCCTCTGGACCCGGCCCCTCGCCTGCGGAGCTGCTTGCGCTGAAGCTGGGAGCGCCTGGTCTTTCCCTCCCGCAAGTTTACGAGGAACTGAGGCTCCCGGCCGGCCAGTCAGCAAGGGAGCGGGTGAAACCCCAGCCATCAGTCAGACAGACCCGGGTGTGCGGGGACCACCGAGTCCAGGCGCCCGGCCCGGCCCGTGCACGGACGCGCAGCGCTCCGCGGTGCTCCGAGGCTGCCCGGCTGGGAGTCCTGAGGCAGGATGGGCTGGCCGTTACCAGCGGCACTCACCTTTCCATCGGCCTCAGCTTTGCTTTAACCTCCGTGGCGCCTAACTGGGGTTCAGAGGAAAAGGGAAGTAGTCAGGCAGGGAGCACAGGGTGGGTTCATCCCCGACGACGCCACGCCAGCGGGAGCTCAGGGTAGCTGAGGGTTGGGTGGGGGGCGAGACCGAGGGGATTTCACAGGAGCACCCCCGCCACAGGGCCCAGCCCGCCGTTTACAGCTCAGGGGCACGCTGGGAGCCCGATGAGGGGGGGCGCGGCCTGCACACGCCGCCCGTGCCAGTCTGGCTGGGAAGGAGGTCTTAGTGCCGCTGCCCACGAGGTACCCGAACCGCACTGCCCTGCAGCTCCCGACGTGTCTCCAGGCAGCGACTTACTCGGCCCTTCAGGAAGGGCCCAGGGCGGGGAGGAGAGGGGCAGTGACCCGCAGGGCTAGCGCTGTGGACGGGGCCGTGGGTGCTTCCTGACTCCTGAAACGGCAGCTCCCAGCTGCGGCCAGCCCGTGGCTCGTGGCCTTTAACTCCTGGGCCACTGTCCCTGTACCTTCTGAGGACAGCAGCGGCCTCGGAAGGTGCATCGAGCTCAGACACACACCGTTGTCCCCACACTGCTTCAGGAAGCGAGGAACCCCAGAGATCATCCGTGGATGATCTCATTCTGTCGGGTGAAGATTCCCACTCTGGATGCAGGGTGGGGGTCTGGACGTGCTCCAGGCTCCGGGGAGACTGCTGCAGGTCCTCGGCAGGTCCCAGAGGGCACAGGGGTTCGGGGGTGGGGACACCGGGGGCCGTCCACGTCTCCTGACCACCGTCCCCCTCCTGCCCCCCACGGCTCTGTTTTATTAGAGTAAGTTTAGGTGATTTAATTACTGTGAGTATGTAAACGTAAGATTTTTGTACCTTTGAAAAGACATTCTCATTTTAGGCTCTTTCACCAATTCATGTGCTTGTGTGTGTGTGTGTGTGCACACGCGTGTTTGTGTGTGATAGAGAACTTTTTCCCCCCTGTCCTCACCTGCTGTCCCCGGACTTGTCCCCACAGCCTGAAGCCAGCCCTGGTGCAGAGCGCACTGTCGAAACCATGGAACGTTTTGTAACTGTTAGTCCAGGTTTGGGGAGGAGAGCCAAAGAAATCTCTCCTCCATTTATCCTTTCCATGTTTTACGTCATCCTCCCCTCCTCCTTTGTCCTTCTGGACTGCCCTCCCTCTGGTTTCTGTGCAGAGGGAGAGTGAGGTTCCAGACCCCACGGGCGACAGCGGCGGCCCAGCAGCTGTGAGCTGGCTGGGGGGAGCACCCCAAGGGCTGTGGGGCGGTGGGGGGCTGGAGCAGTTTGGGCCCACTGCACCTCCCTACACCGACTGGGCCATGCCCTCGTGGGCCACGACGGGCCCGTGGAGAGGAGAACCTTGAAACGTGGCCATCCCCCTTCCTCGATGCAGTCCTCCGCGTCGGAGGGGTTCTGTGGTGCTGGGGAAGCGTTCTCGTCGGCGCCGCTGGAGGATAGGGCTGGCTCCCGTGTCTGCCTGCAAGGCGTGGACAGCATCTGGGCCGGCGTTTTCCACCAGCCGGCCCGGGCGTCTGTAAGAACGAGACGGTCGGGCTGTTTGCACCAAGTGTGCTAGCTTTGCGGTTTGTCCCCTTGCGGGAGGGAGCGCTGTGTGTGTCACGGGTCACTCCGCGTCACGGGACTGTGGGGGGCTGTCATCAGGGCTGCTCCTGCAGGGTCACTTGGGCTGGACCCTTCCCCTGGGGGCCATCGAGTTTACCCAGCTCGCTGCCGCGCGGCCTCGGGACCTGCAGTGAGTGCTGCAGGCAGCAAGGCTGGGCGGGGACGGTCTCCCGGGACCGCGTCACGGCGGGCGGATGTGGTGTGAAGCCGCGGGTGACAGGCGTCGGGGCCGTCTCTGCTGACGCCACTTCCGGAGCCGCTGTGACAAGCCGTGCCTGCACCGCGCTGTGTGGGAGGCTCGCCTGCGTCCCGTTTACCTGCAGGACACGTCAGAGCCACACGGCCGCCTGGGACGTCTTCCGTGCCGAGAGGCCGGCAGCACTCGGGACTCCGAGTTCGCGGTGACCTTTCCGTGGCGTAGTGACAAGAGGGGGTGCCTTGGTTGCTCCTAAGGCTGCCGTCCTCTGCCTGTGACCAGCACCCTCCCGTGGGCCAGGCGCAGGATGCGTTGGGCACAGGGTTTGCACACGCTCAGAACTCATGTCCAGGTTCTTCAGACTCTCTGCCCGCCGTCCGCTTGCCGTTTCCTAAGCAGCTGCTGTACGAGGCACTCCGCTCCTGTCCCGTGAGCCTCACAGCGGCACGCAGAAGCGCCCCCACGTGACGCGAAAGGCAGCTCACCTGGCAGTGTGGGATTGCGGCCCTGTCTGGCACATGGCTGGTGCACACGCACACACGTGTCACAGGTGTCGACATGCCACGCAGGTACCCACTGCCCTTTCTAGTGACAGCCTCCTCCTCTGCACAGGGCACGCATTGTCTCCACAGGTGAGGCCCGCCCCCTGCACACAGGTGACCAGCGTGACAGCAGCGGGCACAGAGACACGGGCCTGGTGAGGGACAGGGGAGCGTCGCCCTCCCCCCAGGTCCTACCAGACTCCCTGCAGCTTCTGCCACCAGGACCTGAGCGGCGTGGGGCAGCCACGGGCGCGGCGGGGGAGATTGCTGTGCTTCTCGTCTGGGAAAGCTTGAGACCTTCTGCTCGGGCACGGTCCCTCGCGGCTGCCATTCCCTCAAAGCTGGAAGGGTGCTTAGGGCTGGCCTTTGTGCCAGACGTCCCCCGAAAGCCGGGGGCACTGGCTCTCCGGGGCTCTGGGCGTGCGTCTGTGTCCTCTCGGGCCCCCCTGCCCTCCCTGCCCTCGTCTGTCTGCCCCTGGGCGAGGTTGTTTCCACCTCCCCGTGGTTCCCGGGTCCTGCGAGCCGCCCGGGCCTTCCATTACCACGTTAACAAACTGGAGTCGTGTCTAACGAGGACGCCTCATACGTTATGCTAATGATCAAGAGACATGTTAATGATATTTTAGAAGCCTAATTAGTGGAATATATAACTATATGCAGTTTGGTAATGGGCTGTGACAACAAGTTGTTAAGGGGGCTTGACGGACCCAGTTGCTAGTGGCCGCAGACGAACAGGAGCCGAGAATGGATGAGTGGGGGTCGGGGGGAAGGTGGGGGAGGAGGTGTGGGGGGTGAGCGCCATGTGGGCGTTCGCTGGGGCGTCTTTCTGGGGGGCGTTGTTGCTTCCTGCCCTTCTTCTGCAAGAGGAGCTGTGTAGGAAGAATTATTTACTAATGTTTCTTAAGCAATCGCTACTGTTGCCATCGATCACGCACATACATCTTTGTTAGAAATGTTATTTTGATTGTGTTATTCTCCACGATATCCTTTCTTGCAATTTGTAGCAGGAGATGTATACAGAGAAGATAGGAGCAGATAGGCTCCCGGGCCGAAGAGAGATGTTATTGTGTTAGAAACCACCAGTGGCGGCCGCGTACGCTGGGAGATTATTCGTGTTGTGTCTGTCAGCGTCTTGCCCGTGTCCGTAGCAAAAGAAGGGTGTGTGCAGAAAGCGTTCCTCCCCGTGGATGACGTAGTCAGAGGCCTGACTTCAGCTGGAGCCTTCCTGCGCCTAGTGGGGTGATTCCCAGTCTGCGGGTCAGGGACCCGGGGGGGCCGTGAAGTGGGGGAAAGGCTCGGTGGGTCCGTGTGCACGCGGGCGCAGTCTCGGAACAGGGCGAAGCTTCGGGCGCACTCGCAGACGCGCCTGCCAAGGTTCTTTGGGTGACGAGAAGCTGTTGTGCTGAGTGACAGGCACCTTCGCCCACAAAGGCGCTTCTCCGTCCCTCTCGGCTTTCTGTGCAGGTGGGTTTTCCCGTCATCTGTAGAAGCCGGAAAGGTAACTACTCCTTTGTAGTGGTTCTTGTACTTTTTCACCGTAAACAGGAGATTACACTCACAACCTTCGGGAGCCTCCACCCGGCCTTCGTCGTCAAGGCTGCTTACAGACTTTTAAGCAAGCGGCTGTCCCTTCTGACACCTGCTTTAATTCTAGAAAATACACTCGTGAAGGTTTCCTTCAAGTGCCGTCTGTGTTCCCAGTGACTAGGAGAAGCTTGGGACTGTGTCCGCAGGGCAGAAACGCCCCTCAGCCCGGACGGGACCGCCGTCCGGTGGGACACGCTACGCCCACCGCGCGGCGCCTGGGCACTGTGCGCGGGTGGCCTGAGCTGCTGGGAGCATCAGCCCCAGAAACCTGCTCTCTTTCACTTCTGTCCAGGGTGGCAGGTCTGTCCAGGGTGGCAGGCTGGGGGAGGCAGGTCTGTCCAGGGTGGCAGGCCGGGGGGAGGCAGGTCCGTCCAGGGTGACAGGTCTGTCCAGGGTGGCAGGCTGGGGGGAGGCAGATCTGTCCTGGGTGACAGGCCGGGGAAGAGGCAGGTCTGTCCAGGGTGGCAGGCCGGGGGGAGGCAGGGTTGCGCTCACACAGGTGCCCCTCGACTTCTGGTGGGCTAGGTGTTGGCGAACCCATCGGAAGGTGGAAATGCATTTCGCGCACCCCGCCTGCCGGGCACCACAGCTTCGCCCAGCCCACCTTACACGCGCTCAGCACACGGCCGTTATTGGGGCGTAACCCGCAGTAAGTGAAGGAGCCCTGGCATTGCCCTCCTCCTCTCCTCACCTGAAGCAGGGACACAGGTGGGCATGTCACAGGAAACATGGGGGGTGTGAGATCACAAAACACAGTCTCCAGAAACGCCGGCAGCGCGGGGCACCGTGGGACGTGAGTGGGAGCCGTGGTGCTGCGACCTGGAGGCGGACGGGGAGCTGCAGACCGGCCGTGCCCAGCGTCGGGAGGGGGCGCCGTACCCCGTGCCGCCGCCCGAGGACAGCCTTCTGCTGAGCGTGCAGCGCTTCCACGCCATCGCGCGGCCAGGAGACTGAGTCAAACCGCCGTCGGGCGCCACCGCGTGGATTCAGTGTGAGCGTGTCTCCGGTTGCCGGCGGCCTGCTGGGCGCAGACCGGCAGAGCCCGCGCTCTGTGCCCCTTCCGTGCTCTCGAGTGTTCCCAGGCTGTTGGGGGCAAGGGTCTGCTTTCACTGTGTATCGAACACCCCTCCCTCCCGTCCGAGCGCTTTTCCTTTATGAGCTGGCTGAAGTCTCCGCACGGGCCCTCTGGGATTCGGTGCTGGGACCTGGGCTTGGGGACACAGTGGCTTCCCTCCGTGCGACTTCTGTGAGCTCGCCAGGTTGCTTCCTTTGCCTTGCTCCCTGCTACTTACAGGGCCAGTTTCATAAAGAAAGGAGAACTGTGCATCGCTCTCCTCACTCAGTCGGGCCCCCTCGACATCCGAGGCGGCCTGTCTCCTGAACCTAGACGCTGCCTGTGGTCGGCTCGCCAGTGGCGGCCGTGGTGGCTGCCCCCTCGAAGCCCTTCCTGAGGGCAGGGGTCACAAAGGCCAGTGGTTCTGGTGCCCCCGGGGACTTCTGTGCTCGTCTCTCCTGTTGTTCCCTATTCCCCACTCTCCGCTCTGAGACCTGAGAGGCGGGGACCCCACTTCCAGGGCCTGATCGGAGACTGTGGGGGCTCTGCGGGCAGAGCCGCTCGCGCCCCGCCTGGTGTCGACACGGCGTCATTCTGTCCGGCTTCCTCCCCGGCCGCGCATCCTCACTGGCAAAGCTGTGAAGGGGGAGAGCGCGTGAACTCGGGACCCTGTGGTCACACCGGATACTTGTTTCCAGTCCGGGAGGGGAGCGGGTCTGCGGAGGGGGCGGACGGGGGAACTTCTGAGGGAGCCGGTGGGAAAGGCGCGCCCGTCACCGGCGTCTTCCTCACCGTGTCGTTTGAAGCTGGGAAATTAGCGGCCGCTTTGAAGCTGGGGTCTTTCATCTTCGCGTGTGTGTGTGTGAGTGTGTGTGTGTGCGCGTGTTACTAGTAAGCTGAGATGCCTTTTCTTGCCACTTATTTGGTTTTTCTGCTAATAATGAAATTATAATGAGATCCCTGATGGGATTTTTTTTAAAGGAAAAAACACCTCCCGTGGATTTCCCCCACACCCTCACCGTGCCGCCTCTCCTACAGCCTGTTCCGCACAATAGGCCTTTGTCTCTGGGTTGAGGCAGAGTCGGGGGCCGGGAGTCGGAAGTGCCCGGCGTGCTCCTGGGGCAGGGACACTGAGTCCTCCGGGCAGGAAGTGCTCTCCCTGCACCTCCCGGCCCTGTCCCGGCCTCCGCCACCCTCCTCAGCCCCGACCCTCGGGGCGGGCAGGGGGGAAGGCAGGTGTCTAAGGTTTCTGCAGCCTAAACACTCCCTCTATATGTGGGGCACACGCTCCCTGCCCTCCCTTCTAGCTGTCGTGGGCTGGCCTGGGCGGAGGACCGCACGCCTGTCCCGACTGGCAGACCCGGGGCGTCGTGAAACCGTGGGAAACCCCGCCCAGGACGGTGCCCTCTCTGCTAACCCTGGCTCCTGTCCCCTGTCGTTACCCCTGGGACTTCTGTGAACGTCACCGCTCACAGGGGGCTGCAGTGCAGGCCTGGGTTTCTCTGTGGGGGCTGAGCAGGAGGAGCCCTTGGTAGAGATGGACCAGTGTACATGGAACGTTCCAGAAAGACACTCTTTCCTGGTTTCAGAGTTTCTCCCGGCAGCACAGGCAATGCTGCGGTCCGGCCCACCGAGCGGTCAAGCCGCGACGGCCCTCAGCTTTGGAAAGCTGCTCCAGAGCCGCAGCTGCTGCGGCTCAGCAGATAGGAAGTTCGTTCACAGCCCAGCCTGAGTCTTTTCTGCTTCAGCATCTCGTCGTGAGTCCGAGAGAGCCAGCTGCTACTTGTTGGCCCCGTGCTCCGGAAGAGTGAGGTTTAAGGGACGAGTGACGTGACCAGGCCTTGTCCACCTGCGTGGCTCAGACAGACAGACAGACAGACAGAGGCTGTTTCCCCACCACCCACGTTCAGGCGGTGCTGAGCGCCGCTGCCGACCGGTCCGGGGGCCCGCCCCCGTCTGCAGGCCCCTCTGCGGCCGCTGCCGCCTCACCACCGGCCCCTCGCGCCAACTCGGAGGCCTCTTCACAGTTGGCGACTGCGCACCGTGGATCAGAGATCAAACCGGAGGAATACACAGCAACCATAAAATTAACTGCTTCTCCATTTTACAATGCTTTCTGTGGTAGGGAATCTTATAAATTTAATATTAATTAAACACTTAGCTTTTAACCTCCTCCTGCATCTCCTTGTGGCTGGTGGCTGGAAAAAATTAATTGGGCATCTTAAATCTCGTGCTACTAACGCCTTGACGGGAGGGGGCGGGGGCACGAGCACTTAGGGCCTCAGTGAAACGCACTTGCAGCGTCCGCGTCCCACTCCCCTAATGGAAAACGCCCTTCCTCCCTCACGGAAGGAGGAACCGTTTGCTAAGGTGTCTTCAGGGAAGTCTGTCTTACAGTCCGTTTCAAAGCCTGAGCTTTAATTCAGTCCCCTGGCGCATTTCAACACCTCACGAAACGGAAGCCGCCAAACTCCCGTGACTGTGAACGTGCGGTTGATTTCGGGATGCGCTGGTCCCGACGAGGCTGGCGGTGGCCCGGCCTCGTCCCTGGGCCCCTGCAGCCTCAGGGTGTCGGACCCAGGCAGAGCGGCCTCCTGCGTCTGCGAGCGCGGCAGGGGCGGGGGCAACGGCCACATGGCGGCACCTGGGCGTGGACGAGAGAGTCAGAGCAGCAGAGAAGGAAATCTCAGCGCCCTTCAGTGGCGTCCCCGGGGGCGGGAAGCCAGGGTGCTGGACGAGACGGTTGGGGAAACAGGCCAGGTCGCTCGCATTCCCCAGCTTTGGCACTGGCGGGCCACAGCCTCGCTGGGGGTGCACATCCCCTCTCTCCAGTAGCTGGGCTGGCACCCCTCTTTGTGCTCCCGAAATCGTGGCGCTGACACGCCCCGTCTCTGTAGCAGGTCTTCTCCACCCAGCCTGGAGCTGGCTCATCTTCCCGAACAGCACTGCGGTGGGCAGGGTCAGGTCACGTCTGCCCCCAGGCGGGCCTCCTGCTGGGACCGCAGGCGGGACTGGCTGCGGGGTGGGGGGTGCGGCAGAGGGAGCCTGGGCCCCACGGAGACACCTTTTCGTGCATGTCCGAGCGGCGGGGACTCAGAGGAGGAGCACCTAGGCTGTTCTTAGTGCAGAGCTCAGCGGTGTCGCCTGGGTTATGCACCCCTCACTTTGGGGGAACCCCCGAGAAGCTAAATTTGGGGGGGGGAATTACAGAAGTCGTCACTCATTTTCCAAATGTGGTTTTAAGAGTCGACTCTGCAAATGGTTTCCTGCAGGCTTGGTTCAAATCGCAGTGTCTGGTCCCGTGATCTTCTGCTGAGGCTGTAAAGGAGTCTGCAGCCCACTCCTGGAGCGCGTTTGTGGGTGAGGTGGGGGCAGGGGCGGAGTCGGAGCTGTCTCACCCGTGCGCGGGGCTCAGCCGTCCTCGCTCTTCAGCCCTCGAAGGTCACCTAGACCAGATATCTCCGTGGCAGCAGGGAGCGCTTCATGCCACCGCGAGTCGTATGTTGATGGTGACATTGCCACTGGACCCTGGGGTCCCCGCCTTGTGCACCTGGCCAGCCCGCAGGCCCCGGGGAGCCGCCCCGCTGCTTCTCACCGCAGTGGAGCCGCCCGCACTGTTCAGGGCTCGACCGGCGGGACGCGGGGCTGGACAGCCGACGAGTGAAGGGCGTTGGTGAGTTCAGCGGCTCCGTTAGAAGGCTGCACGTCTGGAACCCGGGCCGCGCTGGCCTGTCTCGCGGTGAGCGCACCTGCAGAGGTCTGTCTCCGTGCAGCTCCGCGGTTCCCTCTCAGCCTGGAAGGCTGTGATATGTGGGGGCCGTAAAATTTTTTAGTGCCGGAGTTTGGGTTGACCGCCGTATTGCTCACGAGTGAGCCATACAGGTCTTCCTTAACAAGTGGCAATAACGGCTTTACGGCGCCCCTTACGCCAGCACGCAGTTAGGTTTAGGCCGCGTGTTGTCTTTTTCTCTTTAAGTCTCCCTTTGCTCTGGTCCCTCGCAAGCACCTTTGTTGCCATGGCAACGGTTCCATCCTGGCTCAGGGTGGAGCGGAATGACATCGTCATCGGGCCAGAGTCTTTAAGTCACCGCTTGCTGGGGCCAACTGCACACCCTCGGCCTTTCCCTGCCTGAAGCTCTGCTTTCCGGTGGCCGTCCCCACGTGGGTCCCTCTTCCTGTGTCCACGACCTGTCCTCTCAGGGATGGGAAGAAGGGGATGCTCACGATTTAAAAATTGAAAAAAAAAAACCAAACTATTTAAACATTTGAGTCGATACGGAGCCATGTGAGTGGCTGGCCACGTTGTGGCTTCTGTGGCCTCTGTGGCCAGATAGAAGCTGAGGAGCGTCCCCTGCACAGCCCAGCCCTTCGGGGAGGGGGCCCCTCGAAGGCACAGTCTCTGCAGGTCGCCAAGCGCCCCCGCATGCTGTGTGCCTGCGCCCCTCCTTGACTCCCACCACCTTCGCCCGCCTTCCTGATGGGGCCCAGTCAGAGGGCGGGGTCCCACCTGCTTGCGGGGGTCAAAGGGGCACCGAGTGCCCCCGGGGCGGGGAGCGGATGGATGGGATGAAAGCCCACCTCCCCAGCCCCACTGGGCCTCAACCGCATGGTGACGTGGTCCTTCGAACAGGAGTTACTTACAAGGCGGTCCACGCCCATCAGGCCCCCTCAGCGTATTTGTGGAGCGTGGGGCAGCCGTGTGCAGAGGTGGTTAGGCAGGGGTGAGCAGGCGGTGGGGCTGTGCAGCCCCCAGACCTCGCACCCCCGTCTCCAGAAGGAGCACCGGCTGCTGGCGAGGGCAGGACTCCCATCGCCTGCCGTCTCAGCCACGCCGGGGACGCACGCGTGCGACTGCGTGTATTTATGTGTTTCACGAGGGCAATATTTTGACTGTTCCTTTTTTGAAAGACAGTGTGAATGAGTTTGCCAAAAATCACAGATGATATGAGAAATGCTATCAATAAAAGCTACTTTTCCAGGAAGGTGAGTAAAACAATGTAAAATTTTTTCCCTGTCATTTTGCAAAGTCATGAGAAAAGCTGATGTGAGCGACCAGTGGGGGAGGGGCCGGCACCGGTGACTTTGATTAGGGACAAACGCTGTGGAGCCGGGAGTGTTGGCGTGGGCTCATAACCTGCTCTTGGGTGACAGGAGAATGAATCCCAAATATATTTTTCTTTTCTGAGCTTCTTAAGGGAGCGAGGTATTTTATATTCCTGGGTAGTGTGGCGTTTCGGGGGCCAGGTCGGTTTTAGATCTTCATGTGGGCTCTCTGCCTGGGAGGTGACAAGTCTTACTCACTGTAAAAGTCTTTGTCCTCCCGAGAGGGTCCCGACAGTGGGTTAGGAGACAGCGCAGGGGTTGTGGTGGGGGCGCCGGGGCCGAGGGAGGCAGGACCGCACCGGTGCTCAGCGGCACCGATTCTTTTTCTTGCAGGTTAATGCGCATAACTGTTGTCTGGCTTATTATTTTATTTTTAAAGACCTCCTTTAAAAGCCTCCATCTGGCTTAGGTGCTAGATGAAAGTTCTAGATCAAATAAAATAAATAATTTCATAAGCCCGGTGGAGAGACACTTTTTTTCCTGTGCTGTTCAGAGTGCTTTTTGACCATGCTTGCAGATCTCTGGATGTGAACAGCACAGAGACATCATAGAACCCTGCTCTTGGGTTCAAGTGAAAAAATTGCAGAGTGGGGGCAGGGCTGGAGGAGAGGGAGCAAAAAAATTAAGTAAGAGAGGAAAGTAGAAGCGACCACTCTGTTGACCCTTTTACTGGGTCAAGGTGCAAAATATAAATAATCCACCGAGAGAGTGACAAGCCCACTTACTTAACTCATTGTTTATTTTACTTATTGGAGAGGCTGCATGGCCCCTGGGCGTATTTACAAGAGTGGGAGAGAAAAGCCAGCCGGGCCAGGGGACCGTCAGACCATCGCTGGGTCCAGTTCCCCGTAAACCTAGAAACAATGTATCGTTTTCATAGCTAGGCACCCAGGTCAGATACACTTTAAACAAACAAGAGGAAAGCAATTAATACGCGTCTGAGAACCCTAAGATAAATCAGCTTTTGTAACAAATGCAGGGAGACAATACCAGTCAAGGAACTGGAAACAGGTTGGTCCCACCCGTGACTGTGCTCCTATTTAAAGACATCCTTTTGGCAGCTGGGGTGGCTGCAGCTGATCTGGAGCAGCAGTGTGGTGACCTGCTTGCTCCCCAGGCCACCAATGAAAGCAGTGGCACCAGCCACAAGTCAGGGGCTGCTGTGCTGTTCCTCCTGCCCCTGGTGCCGTTTGATCCCAGCCTCTTGGGTCGAGGGGAGCTCCGTTCACGCCGCCCCCTCCCCGACCCGTCCCGACACTGCTGCTGTCACCCCGATGGCTCGGGCGCGCCTCGCACCCGTCCGCCCCGGGCACCGACCGACCGTGCCCGGCTGCGCTGTCAATAGGCCTCGTGGCCCCTGGTCATACGGGGCCGCCGGCGCAGAAGGCGGCCCCTGCCAGGGCCCTTCGTCTTCATGAGGCTTTTCACTCTTTCCCACGGCGCTGCCCGTTTTCCCGAGGGGCGAAACCCAGCACTCCAGGGCCCAGGGGAAGGGAAGAGGTCGGGCTCCAGGGTGGACTCTGAGGCCGGCCCACGGGCCACCGCACGACTCTTCTCAGCAGGGCGTGGGGCCCGGACAGGAGCCAGCGCCTCCCGCCGAGGGTGCAGGTTCCGCCGGTCCGGGCTGATTTCTGGGATCGTGGGGGGCCTGGCAGGGCAGGCCCGGTGGGACGCCCGCTGCGGGCTGCACACGGCCCGCACCGTGTGTGTGTCTTGGTGTAGCGCTTTATGTCAACCATCCGACACGCCTGTGCCTGAGCCTTTCTGCTGTTGGTAGACGAGGAGGAATCGGTGGTGCAGACGGGGGACACTCCAGGCGTCTGTGGTCCGGACCCTGGGACCGCGAGCTCTTCGCTGCGCTCCAACCCTTGGTGGTGGGGGGAGGGTGAAAACGGAGGCACGAAGGAGGTTATTAGGGTGCCTCTGGAAGTAACCTCCAAAGTGGGAAACTCCTTTTATGGCACTTGGGCCCCAAACCTGCCCCTGTAGGGTTAGGGGCTGGAGGAGGCCTCAGAAGTGCCCCTTGTGTTTTCCAGGGAGGGGAAGCCCGAGCGTGCACTGACTTGCCTCCCAGCCTCGCCGGGCCTCCCAGCCGCGTTCCCAGCCGCACTGCGGAGCGCGGCCGAGCGGCTGGGGCTGGCCCGTTTGCCCTGCCGCAGGGCCTCTCTCCCTGTCCCAGTCAGGACCACGTCACTTCTGGGGCTGGTGGCCCCTCTGCCAGGCCCGCGTTGCTGTCGCCGCCACTCAGAGTCTCAGTCTGGGCCGGCGCCTGGCCCGGGAGAGTTTGAGCCGGGCCTCCCGTCCCGTGGGTGGTGGTTAGGACCCCGGCCTGCGGGCCCCACCCTGCCATTCCCGCACAGGTGACTCGGGCCTGTCGCTTAACCTGTCTGCTCCAGCGCCCTCGCCGACGCGCTGGGAAGACGCACAGGCCCTCCTCCCAGGCTGCCTGCGTCCTCGCTGGTGTCGGCGAGCAGGTAACCGACCCGGCGCCCGGCTCATGTTAGGCCTCGCGGGTTAGTTTGTTGTTACTCGTTTCCTTCGTCCTCTAGCCGCGGCCTTGAGCTCCCTCATGGGTTGTGTGGAACTTCAGCTGTCGTTTAGGGGGCGTTAGCGGGTCCTGGGGCCCTGGGGCCCCACCTCCTGTCACGACCCCGCCGGCGGAGGGCCGGCTTCGTCCTCTGGACCTGCACGGAAAGTCTGTCCTCTCTCCTGGCACGCAGGTGGCTTCTCAGTTCCTCCCTCCGTTTCCTGCCCCGGGTTTCTCTAGGGCCTGCCGCGGCGGGCGGCCGGGACGCGTGGCGGAGGCTCCCCGAGGCAGGGTAGCAGAGGGTCTGTCTGCCCGGGGCCGAGGCCGCTGCCACTGGCCCCCGGCAGAGCCCGGTTCCCCTGCACTGCTGCGGGGCTCGCCTGGCCTGACCCACGGGGGGTGCCCCAGCGCAGCGGGCCCAGCCTTTTTGGCTCCAGGGACCGGTTTTGTGGGAGACAGTTTTCCCGTGGACCCGGGTCGGGAGGATGGTCTCAGGATGGTCCAAGCGCGTGACATCCAGCCCACCTCCTGCTGTGCATCCCGGTTCCTAACAGGCCCGGAGGTGGGGCCCTGACCCAGAGCTCGGGCACAGGCGAGAAACAGAGCTGTTTCCCTCCCCCGGTCACCTTGGTCACCTTCCGCCCGGGGCTGCTTCACAGTGGCTCTGTCCAGAGTGCCTTGTGAACGCGATCGTTGAGAGTGTCCAGATCGGACTGTCCCTGCGCGCCCGCGTCCATTTCCCTTTCTCTTCCGTGTCCGCCCGATGGCTGGGAGCTTGCGGGGGACGTAGGGCTGCCCTCCGGGCCCAGACTTCCTTCCTGCAGCACGACCGTGGGGGGCAGGCTGCCCCGACCTCCTTTCCAGTCCCCGCTTCAGGCCCCGCAGGCCTTTGGGTGTCCTTTCCCTGCCCTCGGGGACCTGGAGGGGCCCCAGCACTTGGGGCTGGGGCCTGCGCTCTCAGGGTCCGCCCCGCGGAGCACGCTCCCCGCGGGTCTGCCCGCTGCCCTTCTGCCCGTCGGCCCCCCAGGTGACAGGCCGTGCGCCTGCCTTGGGAGATGGCAGCCGTGGGCAGGAGGGACCCTGGGCTGCCAGTAGGCCCAGCGTTCTCCTGATGGGAGGCCAGACGTGCGGCTCAGGGAAGGTTGAAATGTGTGTGTGTGTGTGGGGGGGTGCGGGTGGGGGAGGGGAGGAAGGAGGAACAACTGTAAAAAATGTTAATTTATTAATCACTGAATATATAGCAGTTCATCTGAAATGCTGTTGCCATGCCAACACCCTGGGAGTTTATTTTCTTAATCCAAGGAGGCCCCTCGGCCCCCTGCTCCCCTGCTGTGTCATTTGAAATTGCTGCCATCGCCCGGTATCTGCTCTGAAAAGTGGGGGCCGAGGGGGTGGGGCCGCGGGGCCGAGCCACCAAGGCGGTCATATGCAAAGCACCGAGAGGCCTTTCTCCCTGCGACTTAGTAAAAATGACACAAATTAATATACTCTACTTAAACCAGACCAAGATTGATGGTTCTCTTTCAGGGCAGCTTAGCCCCACTGTCACTCGACAGGCGTTTGTCGGACAGAATCAGCACTAATCAACATTTATTCGTCTCCTGCCCTTGGGTCTGAGCAGCGGAGCGGCTGCGCCACCCCGGGCCCGGCTCGCCACGCTTTTCGCCCTCCATCCAGCCCCCCATACATCACCCTCCCCCGGGCGCCTCCCGCGGACGGGTCCCCACACGCAGCCATCAGGGAGCATTAGGGGCATGATAGATTTTCTGTTTTAATTTACATCTATTATATTCCAGCGGAGCGCGTTTTGATTCAGTGGGGACCGGTCTCCTGAAGCCAGGCTCCATGGAGGGTTCCCGCATTAGCCGGTGAGGGCGTGTTTGATGGTGCTCAGACGGAGTCCCCTCTCTCCCTCCCTCTCCCTCTCTCTCCCTCTTTCCCTCTCTCCTCTCTCT
>CM052551.1:43959626-44077424 GCA_028533065.1 Trachops cirrhosus | reverse complement strand
AGACCTGGCCGTCTGGGGATGGCAGGGTGGGCACTGTCTCCCACGCCCGGCGGGTTTGCCTGCTCGGGCAAACCTCTGAGGACTGGGCGAGTGTGCCGTGCGGGCATCTGCTCAGAAGGTGGGCGTCTGCTGTCTGCCCCGCGCAGGGAGGCGCTCACCGCCCCAGCAGCCAGGCAGGCCCTGGGACCCAGACTCGTGTGGCCCTGGCGCGCCCCCCTGGACCGAGGGGGGCTGTGGGGTCACCGCAGCAGCAGGTGCTCGCGCACTGGGCGGAGCAGCGCTCTCTCCGACCATGGCGGGGACGCAGCAGGCCCACCCGTGGGCGCGCTCCAGGAGGCCTGTCTGCGGGGGTGGGGACAGGACACAGCAGCCGCACGGCGTGCTGACGACCTCGCTGGCCCTGAACTCCAGACGCTGGGTGTGGGGTGCACGTGGGGTGCAGCTGCGTCACACCTTCCCAGTCAGTCTCGGCAGGTGCCCCGAGGGCCCCTGCTGTCGAAGGGAGACTGGCTGTGGGCGGGTGGGCGGGTGGCGGGGGGCAGAGTGCCCTCGTGAGAGGCGGGCCTGTGGTCCCACTGCCTTTCGCTCCCACGCTCTCACCGCCATGGCTCCCCGGGGCGGAGGTCGAGCCCGTGCAGCCTGCAAGCCGTGCGGGAGGGAAAGAGACGGACACACAGTCCCAGAGGCAGACAGACCTCTCCTGCCCCTGCCCCCTGTGACCCGCTGCCTGTTATTCAGTGGCTTTGGGGCTGGTCCCCCGCAGAGGCCCCTGTCCTGGTGGCAAGCATCTGCACCCCGTCAGAGGGGTTCAGGGGCAAAGTGGGAAGAGCGTTGGGTGGCAGGTGTGTGGCGGTCAGGGAGACCTGAAGTTCTCTCTCTCCCTCTCTCTCTCCCTGCCACACGGTGTGCAGAAGCTGTGGTTATTTCTCAAACAACAAATCAGGGGAAAAGGAGGAACCGAAACCAGAACCGGGAGAAGCTAGGGAGCAAGAACACAGAGCAGACCCGCCTGACAGCCCGCTGTGACCCTGCAGCCCGGGTTCCGAGCGCACTGCTGCCCGAGCCCCGGGCGGCGGGCTCCGGCGCCTGTCTCCCGCCCTCGGCCGGGCTCGGGGCCGCCGGCCGGAAGCGGCGTGCACTCTGCGGTCCTGGTGTTCCCGGGTGTTTCGGTCACTGCCTTTCTGAGGGTGACCAGAGTGGACTCAGAGGTCCCTGGAGAGGACACGCTGGCGGTGACTTGTGCAGGCAGATGAGGGCTGTGACAGCGCTCGGCCGCACCACGGGGGGGGGGGACGGGGTGCAGTGTGGTGTCCTGCAGCCACACTGCTGTTGCGAGTGAGCCCGGGTTTGTCCTTCCAGTTCTGCTGTTGTTACTGTATAAGGTCGGGCTCAGTGACCTCGGACAGGCTCCTTAACCAATCCAGCCTTGGGTCATCGATTGGTAAATCGGGGGCTCTGGTAGGTGCTTTGTAAGAATAGTAGCTAATAATTACCGAGCTCCCTCACACCAGGTACTGCGTAATCACGTTGCCTGTGTTACCGGAACCCCCAGCACAGCCTGTGCAGTGGGGGCTCATTTTCGCTCGATCTCTAGCAGAGGAAAAGGACGAGGGCCCGAGAGACCTGCCCCAGGGCCCCTGCTGTTCGGGGTGCAGCCGGTGAGCGGGGACCGGTTTGCAGACCCCGCACTGGCCCTAGGTCACACGCCGCCTCACTGATTGGGAGACGGTGGATGGGGACCTGCGGGTCCCTCAGGCCACAGGAAGGGGGGTCCTGTTGCCCCTGCTGCCTGCCCATGGACAGCTGGATGGGGACAGAAAGGAGGTGCCCCCCCCCAGTGGAGCACGTGCCCAGACTGGCTGTGTGCCCTGCCACACCTGCTCAGTGTGGAGGGTGAGTCCAGTGGGGAGACGGTGTGCACTGAGCCCCCAGTGCCTGGGGGGCACGTGCAGGGTGTCCCCAGATGGTCTGGGACGAATGTCCTCTTGTCACTGGACGACACACCCCCCTTGCCCACTGTGTCCTGGCACGGGGGCAGGAGGACTTGGCTGGTTGGAAGTGCGGGCCCTGCCATGACTTTGGGGGGAGGGTGAGCAGAGAGCCAGGACGAGAGGTGGCTGCCGAATTGACGGGGTGACCGTGGCCGGGACGCTCCCCCAAAGCCAGCGGTGTGGTGCCCGGCGCTGCGGGCTCCCTATGCTCGTGCCCCTGAGTGTTTTCCAGACCTGGGACCCAGGCTGGCTGGTGTGGAGGCGCCACACTCTGACCACCTGGGCCTGCCCTTTGGGCCAGCCAGCACCACGGCTGTGAGGAAGGCGGGGTCCGATGCCGGCTCAGGGGCTGTGTGCCCGTGGAAACGAGGCGGGGGGGCATGTTTTGCAGGGTCTGCGGGGATGAGCACCGGGTTTCCTGGGCGGGCGAAGCAGTTCTGGTCGGGAGACAGGTTTACTCTAACTGGGGACGGAGGGCCCCTGGCTCTGTGCACGGGAGTGGGGGCGAGGCCTGAAATACCGCTCTGGGCTCTAAGCGGAGCCGGGGGGACCTGCCTTGCCTGCTGGGACGTGCTGGGGCCTGGAGCTTTGGGGAATGAACTCAAACCCAGGGCTTGGGGAGCAGCTGCCAGGAGGCCAGGGCCCCTCTGCTCGGCGGACGCATCAGAGGCAGACTCAGCCTGTGTGGAGGGTGGGCGAAGGACACGGCCCCTGAGGGGGCTCCTCCCGGTGTTCAGTAAGGGGCCTCTGCTGTGACCTGAGTTCCCTCTCTTTCAGCGTGCTGCTGCTCCTCACCCCGGCAGCCACGCGCAGCAGCGTCGGCTGAGAGCAGCGGAAGGAAGTGGTGTTGGCGGAGCTCACCCCGGTGGCTCGGGACGCCTGCCACCCCGCTGGCTGTGCTGGGTAGGTCACACACCGCGCTTCTCTCGGGGACGTGGTCTCTGCACCTGTTCAGCCATTTCTCATCGTTCAGCTTCGAAAACCAAGCCCGGGAGGGGTTTGCTTATTGCAGCGTTGTGTTTCAGCGCTAACGGTAGTGCCGGCGTCAGCTGTGGGTACCACCCGTTCCCTTCCCGGGTTGACTTCGTCCTCCTCACACACCCCGGCCTCTGCGGGACACCCGCCCACCTGTGGAGCCAGGCGCCCTGGTCACCTGCTTCGTGCTCCTGTGGGGGAGGGCTTTGGGGGGACGCCCACTACGTGTGCCGAGCCTGGTCACCGTGTTCGACTGCACGCAGGTTGGAAGTCACCTGGGGGAGAAACTCCCGATGTCCCGTGCCCACTAGTGTCAGACCTTCCGTGGACCGCGTGCTGTGTCAGCCGAGCCCGGGCCGCCTCCGTCTTGCCCTCTGCTCCTCCAGCAGCCACAGGGGCCACGGGGAGGAGGGCCTGAGGGCGACGCAGCCGACGCCCCTCTCTCCAGCCGCCTCCCAGTATCTGGCGGGAGGGAGTGTGTCCAGCCGTCACTGAGAGAGGTCTGCTCGACCGCAGCGAGAGCCCGAGCCGGCGCTCTCCGTGGGGTCCAGGGACCCCTCGACGGCCCGAAGGCCCGGGTGAGCCTCACCCCTCCTGGGGACCAGCAAAGTGGGCCGGCTCTTTGTTTCCTGTACGGTCTCACCGGGGGCGGGGGGCTGTTCAGAGGACAGAGGGCAAACAGATTTGAGGGCCTAAATGGGTTGTCTGAACGTCTTTTCTTCTTAAGTACTAAGTCCCATCGAATCAGTACCTCCCAGACGTGAAGAAGGTGACTTTAAAAACCCGATTTTATTTATTAATTTTAGAGAGAGAGGGAAGGAAGGGAGAAGGACAGAGAAACATCAGTCGGTGCCTCTCACACACGCCCCGACCAGGCACTGAACCGGTGACCTTCGCTTTGCGGGACAACGCCCAACCCACGGAGCCACACAGGTCAGGGCAAGAAGCTGACTTTTCGTTCCTCCTCGGTCTGTTCTTGGAGCTTTCAGCCTGACAAGACATCAGGACATCTGGGACAGGGTGCAAGCGGAGTCCAAGGGCTGTCATGGAGCACCGGGTCCCCAGGAAGCGCGGGTGCCCCTCGCTGCACCCCCGTGGCCCAGCCAGGCCCGGGCCCCATAGGCCGCTGTCGTGCCCGAGGCCCAGGGTCTTCCCGACACTCCCAGAGCCGCTGCACCCACCGTGGGGTACAGCCCTGGGCCTGGAGCCTCCTAGGCCATGGCCTGTGGTCCCGCCTGGTGGCATTGGAAGCCTCCGTGCCACACCCGGCCCCATGAGGCCTCTGCCCAGTTGCCCAAGTTTGGTTGCTCGGTTATTCCCATCACACACCTCTCTACCGCTCCCTCCATGTGTCACACACGCCCAGGAAGCGCACGTAGGTCCCCTTGCTTCGGTGGCGAGGTTAACGCACGGGTCGTGGTCGAAGGTGCTTTCTCCTCCTCTGGAATGGGAACTGCCTGCCTCCCCGCCCTTCTCCCACGTACCGTGTCACTGGGAAGACCTCCCATCGACTGTGACACGGGAGACGGCAGGGGCGCTGACATGAGCACCTCCGGCGAGCACGTGTCCTGCCCGCTTTGGGACACTGGGTGTCTCCCAGAGGCCACAGCCTGGTGTGCGTCAGCCCGACGGACGGCTGAAGCGGAGTGCACAGGGTTTATTATCTTGTTGTGAGTCTTTGTCTGAGGCCCGGTCGGAGCAGAAGGTGTCTCCACGGGGCGGCTCCCCCAGGGGTGCCCCGTGATCTCGTGGGATGAGGCGTGACTGTGCACCGGACGCAGGGCCTGGGCAGTGTCCCTCGCCTCGGGCAGCGGCCCGTAGCTCACGGGATCCCGGCTCTGGAAGCACAAGCGCTGATCTTTGACTCGCTGTGCGTCCTTTAAAAGTAGAACGGTATCAGAGACACTTCCGCTTAGTGCGGGGATTGCACCTGTCTGTCACTGCAATTAGAACAGCCGCGAGCTCGTCAGACGCTGCTCTGAGTGCGCTCGGGGTAGGATACCCGCCCCGCCCTAGCCCTATGCAAATCACCCCTGACGCAGGGGTGCGGTGCGGCAGCTCAAGTCAGACAGCAACTGCCGGGGGAGTCTGGGGCGAACCCAGCGCCCTTCACGTGCAGCGACGACTAATCAGACGACGGAGGTTCACCTCGCTCCCCAGGAGCCACGTGGGGAGGAAAGTTAGAGAGGCAGGTCCTGTGTGCGGGGGTTCGGCACCCGCTGGGTGGGGCCTGATGGCTTTCATGGGGGGCGTCGGGCTCCTGGTCTGCGGCAGGTACATCCCGAAAGCGCGGGAAGGCTGTGCCATCGTCAGGCAGAGACCAGCAGCTCCCTGGCCGGTGTGCGGGGAGTGCGGTGAATCTCGGAGGGAGAATCACGTGACCGAGGGAGGGCTGCGGGCCGGGACGTCCCACCTGCAGGAGTGGGTGGGCAGGTGTGGAGGGGTTGGGAGGTGCTTCCCCTCCTCGTCTCAGGTGGTCTGGCGCTCAGCAGCTGGGCGACCCCGTCTGGTGTCTGGGGCTCTGAGGCTCCGTGTCCTCTGTGAGAAAGGGCTGCGTAAGGAGGTGGCTGTCCCCGCGGTCGGTCACACTGCAGGCGGCCGAAGTGCCAGCACGGGTCACGCTGTCAAGCAGCACAGCGCTTTAGGGCTTGAGCTGAACCCATCCGAGAGCCAGGCCCCTGGGAGCACCGACGGGGGCTCCGCGGTGCAGGGGCTTAGAGGAGAGGCCTGTCGTGACAGGTGGGGGGGGCCTGGGAGGTGCCCTCAGGGGCTCGGCCTGTCACGGGTTCTAGGCACAGCTCAGTTACGGACCCTCGTCCAGGTGCGTGGAGAGACCGATGGTCACTTCCTCTCCGCGTCGTGGCTGCGTTCAGAACAGCGCGCTCAGGCGCCTGTAAGCAGCGGGGTAAAAGATCGTGGGCTGCTGCCCTGGGTCGTGCCCAGGTGGTGGGGCGGGCCGACGGCCTGTGTCCCCAGCACTCGGGGCACCAGGGGGCTTGCCCTTTCCTCTGCTGCTGGCAGTCAGGACGCTCGGAACCCAAGGCCAGCTACTCGGCCCCTTCTGTCCTCCCAAACGCATGCCTCGTCGCCGAGGCTGCCAGAAGGTCGGGCCCCGTGAGTTCGGGGGCTGCCCCTCCGCTCCA
Source organism: Trachops cirrhosus (assembly GCA_028533065.1). Lineage (NCBI taxonomy): Eukaryota > Metazoa > Chordata > Mammalia > Chiroptera > Phyllostomidae > Trachops > Trachops cirrhosus. Next base: position 44,071,315 of record CM052551.1, on the reverse strand, counting down.
GGTCCTGGAAGCCTCATCGGGGGGTGGAGCCGGTTTCGCCCGCCTGCCCCTGGTCGCCAGGCAGCCCGGCGTTTCCAGTGTCGGCCCGGGAGGGCGGGCCTCCACGTGTAGGAAGTCCTCAGAACTGTCGTGTCTTGAAGACGTTAGTGAGGCAGCCGTAAGGCCGAGGGATGGGATTCGCCGCAGTCTGGGACAGGTCTGGGGGCGCGGTGCTGCCCAGGAGCAGATGGAGTTGAGGCTGTGGGTAGGGGCCCCTGGCATTACTTGCTCTTCCCACCGAGGCCCCACCCCCCAGGACACCCCACCCTCCACCCTCTTGTGGGACACGCCTGACTCAGTGGCGCCCTCCTGGGGCAGTCCGGGCTGCGGTGTGGCAGTCCGGCCCCCTTTGCAGGAGCTGCGCCCCCCGCACAGATGCACAGGCTGCCGGGGGCGGCGGGAGCTGTGCCCGAGTCCGAGCTCACTGGGCACGTGCTGCTGGAGGCGGGCTCGGTCCGTGGCCGTCATCCCCCTTAGTGGTGCTGCTGTGTGTGGACGTGCCCAGGGTCTCAGAGACCCGGGGAGGGATTCAGCTGACGCTGTTCCACTGTGCTCACGCGCCCATTTCCCAGAGGAGTCTGAGAAGGAGAGGCGGAGTGACGATGGCAGCTCCGAGGGGCTGACGGAGCAGATAGTCTGGGGCCTGATGAGCTCAGGGGCCTGTTGGGCTTTGTCACCGCTACTCTAGAAATGGCAGGGCCCTTGGACGCATTTCAGGGAGTGTCAGCCGGAGGCCTGGAAAGGGGCCGCACCTGTGGGGACAGAGGGGCGGAGCTGCGACATTCCCACAGACCCGGCTGCTCCCTGGGGAGGCTTTCCAGACTCTAAGGTCCTGACATCGGTCCTGGCCTCCAAAGTCACAGTAACTAATAATTCAGGAGTGCCCACGTCCCCCCGAGTCCTGGGCACATGCTGAGTCTCCACGAGGCCCCCTCCTGTATGTAGCCTCCGCAGAACCCCGGGAAGACCTGGGCTCGGCCTTCCTCGGAGGAGTAAACGGAGATTTAGAGATTCGACGGGATGAGCCTGCGCCACACAGCAGCCCTCGGGCAGAGCTCCGACTTGAACCCGGACCAGCTTTTCAGCACGAAGCTACGCCCGCCCCCAGCACCTGCGGTCACGCCCACTCGCGATGGTGCCGCCCACTCCAGTCCGCGGTTGGAAGACGTCCCGGTGCCCCCTCCCCGACCGACGCGGCCTCTGAAGGCCGGTGCTCCTCGGACCGCGACCTCGCGACCTGCCCTTTGCCTCACAGCTCTCATTCGGACCCGGTGCGGGCACCTTCAGTTCTTTACGGCAGCGAGCCGAGTAAACGGCCAGTGCTTTAGTGAAGGTCGTCGCCTCCTGGAAGTTTGCAAGTCGAATACATAACTATTGGCAGAGCAATCACTCCGGCCCGACGGGCCTGCAGGGCAGAGAGAAGCAGAGGGCATCTGGGCCCAGACAGGAGCCTGGGGCGCGGCCCCGAGCCCGGCCCCAGACCCTGTGCCTGCTGCTCCGGCCTGAAGACCAGGCCTCTGGCCTGATGGGGTAGGTAAATCTTCAGCCGCGCACAGGAGACCCCTGGCATTCTGGGGCTTTGTCGTCTTGGTTTCCACGATTAAAAACGACCACAGGCGGCCGCGTTCAGAATCAGCTGCAGTCTTGCCGAGGCGCCCGTTCAGTGGCTGGTGCAGAGGGAGTCGCTCGGCCGGTGACAGACAGCCCCAGCCTCTGCTCGCGGCCCCCTCCGGCGAGGGCTGTCCCGCGGGCTCCAGTTGGTGCAGGTCCTGCTCCCGGCATTCGGCTTCCTGGCCTGGCCTGGCCTTGGGCGGCCCGCGGAGTTCCGCAGATGGGGCCGGCAGGCCGTCCTCGCAGGCCTGTCTGCCCCTGCCGGGCGAGGCCTGTCTGTGGGGAGGCGGCGGCGGCCATCTTCGCGTGCTTTTCCCGGGTGAGAACTGTGCCCTCACGCCGCCTCCCGCCGTCGGCGCCCCAGCTGGCCCCCCGCGCCAGGGTCCTGAGTCTGCTTTTCAGGACTCCAGGGCTCTGTGCCGTGCCGCTGAGCCCCAGGTCCCCCGAGAGACAGGCTGCCGAGCGCCCGTCGTCGTCGGTCTGAGCAGGTGCCGAGGGGACCAGTGCCCTGTGTTCGTCCTCAGACGTCCCGCCAAACCCGGGTCGCCTCTTGATTTGGTCGACCTGGAGGCTCAGAGAGGCGTCACCTCTGCAGCGGCAGTGGGTGAACCGGCGCGCACACGCCCGCTCCCCTCCCCCAGAGCAGCGTCTCCTGCACGGAGGCCGCCCAGCAGGGCAGGCCCGGGGGCCCGTAGGGGGTGTAGCCAGCGGGGAGCTGCACCCCCTCGGGGTCGCTCGGCCACAGCCCCAGGACATTTGAAGTCCTTGTGCTACGAGTGTCACGGTGCAACTCGCCCTGTCCTTTCTCCTCGCCGTCCCCGGGCGCGGCCGGCGCGCGACGTCTCTCTGTCGGAGGAGCTTGGCAGTGCCCGGACGGGCTCCTCACGCCAGCGTGGCGCAGCCCCAGCCCCTCAGCTTGTTAGACTGAAAGAATGTGCCGTTTTAATTAATGATATGTAAATATCCTTGAATGGGCCGCATTTGCATATTAAGAGAGATTTGCGGAATCTGCGGAGTAATATATTTTAATTAAGGATTAATTAAAAATAATGGGAATTTCATTTCGCCTGGCAGAATCCGTTTAGATTTTAGCACACGTCTGCCTGGGAGTCTGCTCGCAAGGCTGTGCGCGCTTCCCGCGATCAGAGGCGCCCCGTGTTCGTGGGGCTGGAGCCCCGTTCTGGAGCTGGGACGGAGAGGGTGAAGTCTCCCCGTCCCCGTCCCCGTCCCCCACCCTCCTTCCCTCGGGTTCGTGGTTTTAGGGCCGTTTTGGTATTCTTTATGGTGAAGTAAGTAAATGGCTCTGAGACACGGAACACTGGTCCTGTCGGCAATTATGTTAATGGGATGCTATTAGGCTATGATGCTATATGAGCATTTGGGGAGAAGGATGCCTTACTGAGAGGGAACGCCGCAGCTCACGTCTGTCGTGTTGATCCAGCGCGGAGCTGCTTTCTGCATAATTACACTCGGCCGCTTTCTCGGGGCGGGGAGGGGCCGCTGCGTCGGGGAGTCGGGAGCCTGGGATCGGGCGGGGCGCCCCCCCACCCCCCACACAGAGGACTCGGGGCCGTGCAGGTGAGCCCGCGTCGAGTGTCCGAGGGCGGGCTGAGCCCGGGCCCCAGCGGCCCTTCCAGAAGCTGCCTTCTCTGGCACGCCTCGGCTCTCTGACTGTCCGTGCGTCTGTCTGTACGCTGCCCGACTGCCCTCTCCTGAGTCCCCAGCAGACCCACCCCCCACGGAACCCCCCACCCGGCCGCCTCTCGGCCCTCGCAGGCGCTCCCTGCCGCCCAGTCAGGTTTGGCTCGGAGGTTCCCGGTGGGCCCTTGTCATGGACCCTGGTGGCTGGGACATCGGCAAGGCCCGTCCTCGCCTCCCGACTGCAGAGCAGCTGCCACCATGGAGGGTGGACCTGCCCTCTTTCCCCTGCACGTCCGACCACTTCCCGAGAGCAAGGGCAGCAGGGCAGCGGGCAGCCCGCGACCAAGACCCCACGCAGGGGTCTCTGAGAGCCGCCGCAGCGGAAGGACTCACTGGGCTGGCTCCCCGCGGGCGACACAGCCTCAGGGAGGTCAGCGAGGTGGCCGGGGGCGTCTGTCGGAGCTGACGGTCGGGGCGCTCACCTTCAGCAAATGTCCAGATCGCTCCGTCGACCGCCGTGCTGCAGAGATGGTGGCGGGGGCCCTGGGGGCCAGCAGTGAGACCCCTACCCTGCACCCCTTTCCAGGAGAAGCCTCTGGGGGGGGGGTTCAGCATTCTCTGGAGGCCACCGCCCCTCAATGCTAAAAATGCGTGTGCGGCATGCGGGCCAGGTCTGAAAGGAGGGTTGAAACGAGGGACCTCAGAGCCCCCAAGGAGGCTGGTGCAGAAAACGGAGTGGGCGGGCCAGCGAGGAGCCAGTGAGGGACATGGCCAGGCGGCCTGGAGCCAGGGCCTGTGGGACAGTGACAAAGCCGGGGGACACCTCTGGAGGGTCTCCGCCCGGTCCGCACCGGTGTGCGCTTTGCCAAGGCAGCCGTGCCGTGTCTGATGCAAATGGAGAAAATGCAGTTTCTGGTGAGTGTTCCCTAATAAATAACATCAAGCCTTCTTCCCTATCAGCCGGTGACATCCCGCCTTCCTCTGCGCTCTGCGCCAGCCAGAGACATTTAATGATGCTCCGCTCCTGGCGCGATGTGAGGCCCATGCTAATCCCCGCGCGGGCGGGCGCAGGGGCGGGCCGGGTGCTCGCTGGCCCGTTCTAAAGCCAGTGCCGGTCTCCCTGGCTCTTTCTCTTCGTAATGCGGGAGGGAGCCTGTCCAGAGCCGGTTCTCGGTCACTGGGGGATTTCATTAACGAACAGAGTGAAGTAAAAATAGTCCGGTTCAGAGGCTCCCAGCGTGTGGCAGTGGTCTCTCCAACCACGAGCCAGGCGCGGTGGGGATTGTCTTTTCGGTGGCGGCATGGCGACGTTGAACTTGGGCGAACTTCAGGGACGTGTGTGCACGTGTTTGTGCGTGCCCTGACGTGCCTGGACGGAGGCGGCAGGCCCCGCCCACCCCTCCCCTGCGCCCGCGTCCTGCCCAGCTTCGCCCCGACCTTACATCGCTCTGTGCTGTGCTCCCTCCCTGTAGGTCTGGCCGTTTCTGGGACCATGTGTGAAAGGCTGGGTTTTTTTTTGATAAGTGGGGCGGGGGGCGCCAGTTCCATCCGGGATCCATAGGAAGCCACGGGCCCAGTGGCGGTGCGGGAGCGGGCTGGGGGTGGGTGCGGGAGTAGGCGTCTGAGTCGGGTGCGCACCCCGCTCCCCGCCAACCTGGGGTCCCACTGCAGGGGGCCTTCCCGCCGGCGTTCCAGGCCCCTCGTACTTTCAAAGAACGAATAAATTACGTCGGAGCAAGTCCACAGTGGGTTTTCCATTATTGATACGTTTCTTTTTATTTATTTTTCATGTGCTTCTCTTGCTCTGGCGGTTTTTCTTTTCTTTCTTTGTTTTTCTTTTGCTCGTATTCCCTGGTCAGCCCACCCAGCCTCCAGCCCGGCTCCCCCCGCTTTTGGTCACAGCGAGGGTTTCTCGGCAGCCTGAGCGTGACTCCGCACCCACTCCCCCCGATGCGGCACACCAGCCGGGCTGTCCGTGTGTGACTTGTGTGTCCTTGTTCCCTTGGATGAGCTGTCGCCTGTGGGCACTGCTGGGGACTTGACCCCGGTGATCTCTGGACCCCGAGGAGGACATTAAACAACCCGCAGCCCCATCACTAAGCCTGTGTCTGCGGACCTTTCACTCCCCTCTAATGAGAATTTCTCCTAATTATGTCGGCGGCTGCCTCTCGGAGCGCGGTGTGCTTGGATCCCGGTCCTGGGACGTGACCGTTATGCTGATAGCGGCGGGAGATCAATAATTTAGGCCCCGGCTTTAATGGCGATGCTGGGAGCTAAGTGTCTGCATTCAGGTGGAGTCGTGGAGGGTCCTGGAGCCCCAGTGATCTGCAGAGGCTGCCCCTTTTTCTCCAGCCACTGCGCCCTTCCCCAGCTCGGCCGGTTTTGAGCAAGAAATGTCCTCTCCTCGGTGGGCGCATCTGCCTGCCACGCGGCTGTGCCAGGCCTGCCTGTGCCCCCCGATTGTGCGCAGATGTGGGCCCCTGCCCTGCCCTCCCCGGCTGGTGAGCGCAGGCGCTCCTCCTCGTTCCGTTTTCTTCTCTTCCTCCCGTGTCTCGAAGCTGCGATTGCACTCGACAGCCGGGGGCAGCGCCGCAGCGCCTGTGTCTGCCACAGAGCTCCGAGCGGCTTCCCCGCGCCAATTTTGAGGGGTCCTGGCAAACCCATACAGTCCATCCGCCCGCAGCGGCTGGAGCAGAGCTGTGAGCACGGTCCCAGTTCCAGAAGTTTCTGGAAGAGGAGTCCCTGGAATGTTCGTCGCCCACACTAATCTAAGGCTGCAAATAAATGGTCGCTGCTGTCCCCAAAGGGTCGGAGGGGGTGGGGAGCTCCCGAAAGGGAAGGACGCTGCCTCCAGGGAGGCCCAGCTCAGGGGCCAGCACTCCCCCCTGCCACCCTGGCCACCGGGGGCAGCGTCACAGGTGGAGCGCGAGGTTCGGAGGAACCTGCTTGCCCAGGCTGTGAGCCCGGTGTGGGACCTGGCAGGGGAAGTGCAGGGCGCTTGAACAAGGGTCGGTGTTCACCCCGGGCACCCGGGGCACCCTGGGGGCTCTGCGCTGACGCCCCGACAGTCCTCCAGCCGGCCGGCCTGCCGTCCTGCGGGGGCGTTTCCCGTCCGGCCGTCACCGGCCGCCGCGTCTCTGCTTTCGGAGTGCTCTGGGGCTGGGCCTCCTTCCCGTGGCGTGGTGTTTTCGCGTTCCTGCCACGCTTACGTCTAGAAGCAGGCGGCCTTTCAAGGGGTCAAGCCTGTGGTCCTGGGGTCGTGACTTACACAGGAGCAGGGAGGGTGAAGCTGGCCTCTAGGCCCGGGCCTTGGCGTCCTGGTGTTTGGGGCTGAAGTGCACGCATCACGGGGTTCCTCCCGTGGCCTGGACGTCGCTCGGCCCCCCACGGTGGTCACCGCTGTGCTCGGGGCAGCGCTCCACCCGCTTCTCCGTAACTGCCACCCTAGCCCTCCTTCCAGCTCGGAGAGGCGGCCCAGGGGCTCGGTGTGAAAGCCCGGAGCCAGGGAGTCCTCAGAGGACCATGAAGAGGCATGGAACGTTCTGGGTAGTTCTGTGGTGGAGGAATTAATTCCGAACCACTAAGTACCATTAAGAACCTGGTGCCAATGAAATGGGCAGAAATTTTTGGAGATGCTGCCAGAACTTGGAAGCCACCCAGCGCGCCGTACTTCTGGGACGCAAACCACTGCCTAAACAAAGCAGAGAGGGTGCAGGGGCACCTGGAAGTCTGAGCCAGTGGGTCCTGGGGGCCACGGGCCTGGGCCGGCAGAGACCAGCGATGGCGCGGGTGCGTGGCCAAAGCGAGAGGTCTCGGGCTCCCGCGCCTGAAAGGGCCCCACGCTGCGTGGGCTGATGGCGCGATTTCCCGGTGCCCCTGAAGTGAAGCCTTCCTGTGGCCTGGTGTTTGCAGTCTACTACATTCCTAGTGCATGCTCTGTACGGCCCCGGGGGATGGGCAGGGTCCGCTACGTGTCCCATGCGGGCAGGCTGCAGAGTCGGGACAGGAACCAGGGTTGCACACCTGCCCCGGGCTGACCGGCGGCGCCCACAGCTCGCGCCCCTGGGAGTTGTGGTGAAAACGCTGTGAAGGCTCTTCGTGGGCTTTCCCTCTGGCTTCCAGCCTGGCCTCGAGGAGACCGGGGCGTCTCTCCCCTCCCCTCCCCGTCACCGAAGCGCTGATCACAGCCATCGCCCCGCCACCGCCCCTCCCTGCTGGGACGGCAGTCCCCGCGCGGCCCCGCACCCACCGTGGCCCAGCGCTGCGCAGACCCGGCCTCGCTGGAGCGGGCCCGCCCGCCCGGGCTGAGTCTGCCTGGAAACGGGCGCGCCCCGCGGCTGCCCCTCTGCCCACAGCCCTGACCGCCGGGTGTCGGCGTGCGGCGCTTGCACGAGAGCAGCGTGGCTCCTCTGCCCCCGCCACGCCCTTCGGACGCTGCAGTTGGGATGGTGGCCCAGCCGCAAGGTCCGGCTGAGGTCTCGACCCGACTCAGGGCCGAGCGCTTGTGGTTCGCGCGGGTGGGCCTGCCTCTGTGCAGCACTGCCCGGCAGGCCGCACCGGGCGTGGGCTCTGAGGTGCTTTGGGGCCCCGGGAAGGTGCGCGCTGATACCTGCCCTGGGGGCTGCTGCGTGGGGGTAGACTCCAGGCAACGTTCAGTGCAGCTGCTGACCGGGCGTCGTGATTTAAAGGTGCAGGGACACTCAGAGCTGGAAGCAGGGGCTTGGGGGGGTTCATGGGCACGGGGTTGGCCTCCTGGGGGAGGGGTGGGGGTGAGAGAAGGGGAGCCCGGGGGGGTGAGAGGAGGCGACGGCCAGCAGCAGTGGGGAGGAGTGGGCGGGCTCAGCGGGGGCACAGGTGACGGAAGGACTGCCCACCGTCCGTAGGGCCTGGGCAAGAGCGGCTTGGCGGGGACAGTGCTGCGGGCCGGCCGTCCCCCACGCACGCATGTTGGGACTCGAGCCCCCGTGGGATGGGATGGGGGAGGGGCCTTCGGCAGCGGCCCGGCCCGAGGGCGGGGCTCTCACCAATGGGTTTAACGCGGTGACGGAAGAGCCCCCAGAACTCCCTCGCCCTGCACCATGCAAGGTCACCGGGAAGCAAGTCCTCACCAGACACCGAGCCTGCTGGCACCTGGACCTTGAACTTCCAGCCCCCAGAGCCGTGAGAAATACGAGCCTCTTGCTTCCAAGCCACCAGTCGGGGGGGTTTTGTTAGGGCAGCCCGGACGGGCTGTGGCTCACGGGGTGAGTACAGCGAGGTCAGGGAGAGGAGCTGAGGGGCGTGGAGAGTGGGCATCCGCCTGTGTGATTGGTCACGATGGAGCGTGGCGGCCCGTTTCACAGAGAGTGTGCGACGGTGCCCACACCCACCGGGGCCCGGGGAAAGCCACGCGCGTTCCAGTGCAGCCCGGCGCCTTGCACCGAGGGGGGCTGCAGGCTGCAGTGGCGGGCAGCGGGGAACCCTGGGACCCCCTCACCGGGGGCCTGAAGGGGCCCCTCGCGAAGCTGGTCACTGCAGGTGGGAGGCGTTGTTTCCTCAGGAGAGGGAAACCCGTGACGGAGCACAGAGAGCCCCCGAGGCCAGCCCACCCCCGGCCCCTCGGGGCCCCTCACTCAGGTCCACACCGTGTCCTGCCCCGCCCCCCCCCGCAGGAGCCCCGTGAGCCTTCCTGGGTCTGCGTCTCTGCAAGTCAGACGCTTCCACGTGTCCACGTAGTGAAAGAAACCGTTTTGGGCCGCTGCCCTCCCTGTTGGGGAATTGCATTTTTGATGAGCAAAGCTGGTCGGCCTTCTTTCCACGACGGGCCAGGCACAGGAGCCGGTGGCCTGGCCTCGAGTGGAAAGCCAGGGCCTGTCCCGCGGCTGCCACAGCCTGTCCCTGGGGTGCTCGCCCCCGTGTCTGGTAACCTGCTGGTGTTCGTTAGCCGGCACTCACGCTAGGAATTAGCCCCTCCTCAAAGCGGCTGCTTTCCCGTGGTACAGTGCATTGTCCGAAAGTTCCTAAGTGATGATTGAAACAACACGAGGCCTGGGGGGTGTGTCAGGCTCCCCTTGTTCTGTGCGGTGTGCGTGGGGGGCAGGGGGGGACTGGCTTCCTCACCTCACAGTGTGTCGGGCGAACTTGGCAGTGCGCAGCCTGGCTGTCGGGGGAACAGCTGTTGGGGGGTTAGGGCCGAGGGGCTCGCAGGCGGAGAGACAGGTTCGAGGATCTCCTCTCGAGAGCGGGTTCTTGGCTCGCTCACACCCAAGACCGTGCCTGTCATCCCTGGGGGTCTGCTGGGCGGCCCCTGCGGGTGGGCCTTTTCCTCTGTTGCTTCTGAGCTCACCGAGGGCAGCCGGCTCCCTGCCGGAGGTCACACTCCCCGCTCAGCCCCGGCCCCGCCCAGCAGCGCTAAGGGTGCCCTCGCGCCCGGGCTGCAGGGTAGTCCTGGGGACATCTGTGTTCCCCCACACTCCAGGGAGAGCGTCCGGGGCAGGGAGGACTCCTCGGGCCACGTGCACTTAGAGTGGCCAGGGCTGCAGACAAGCGATGTCACGGCGTGTGGAGAAAAAAACCAAGTCGACCTCGACGTGGTCTTCTTGTCCCGAGACCCGCGTGTTGAGCGCTGGCTCGCCAGTGTGAACCGTCCGTGCACGGGTGTCGCCTCCCGCTCCTCGCCCTCCCCTGGGGGGGCCTGGGCCCCTGCCCCCACCCCGTTAGCCACGTCGGCCGTGTGCTTCTGGGGCTGGTAGCCAGGCAGGAGGTGACGGGGTGGGTGGGGGGACGGGGGCCAGGAACCTGTCCCGGACCCGGCCGCAGGTCCCTGGGTCGGGGCGCCGCCTGCTGCCGTGGGACCTGAGGGGGCCGTCGGGGTGCAGGGGCCTCCCCCCCGAGGGCGCACAGCGCTGAGAGGTAGTCTCAGGGCTGCTCTCCGAGTAGACGGCAGCGCCCGGCGGGGCCAGCAAACGGCCTCTCCGGGCCTTTCTGTTGTCACGTCACGGGGTGAGGTCATCGGCCTGCCAGCCGCAGTCACCGGTCCCGCGTCGCTGGGTCTGAGTGCGGCCTGATGCCGCTGGGTAAGCAGTCGACACCGTTTGCAGTCGCCGGATTATCGTCTCAGTAATGAGGAGGTGGAACTCGCTACTGCGTTTGGGTTGTAGTTTCTTCTTCTTAATGTGCTTGGAGGGCAGTCGCCCACCCGGAACTAGCCGTCTCGGTCCCCGCCGGCGTCCGTGTCCCCCCGTGGTCTTTGCCTCGGAAGGAGGGCCTCACCCCCAGATGGCGAAGCTGAGGTTCGGAGGCGGGGAGCGCGCCTTGCAGTTCAGAGTTTGTCTTCTGACTCCAAACTCCCGCCTGTCTTTTTAACCCACTGAACCGACCGTGGTCGGACGGAGACGGTGTCCTCAGAGACGCCAGGGACGGTGTGCAACTAGGACGGCGTCTCGCTCCCTGGACAGAAGGAGATGGAAGGGAACCGAGGTGTGACGGCGTCGAGGGCGGAAACCCGGCCCCTCCCCGCGGGCTGTCGGTCGGGCAGCTGATGGTTTCCTGGGAGCCGACAGTCCGTGCAAAACTGGACGCTAGTTACTAAAAAACCAGATTCTGGATGATCATGCAGCAGACATTCGATTGCCTCTTTAAAACGAAAGCTGTAAAGCTTGTTTTGAGGGTATCTGAAGAACACGAATAATTTTAAAATCACAGCCTCAAAGGAATCAGTTGGAACCTCCCACCCAGTGGGCCCACGCCTCCGGCGCCCGCTACAGGGCCGATTGGTCGGCGCTGGCTGGACGTTTCTAAGTCTCCCAGGCGTCGGCAGTGAGATCACGCGGTGTTCAGGGGCATCCTGCTGCCCCTCCCAGGAAGGGCCGTGTGGCGGGAGGGCGGAGCCAGCGACCATCCCCGGGCTCTTGGGATCGAGCTGGGAATGAGTAATTGGGACTCGCCAAAGTGTTTAAACACCAGAATTGAAATTAATGTCCCCTCATTGCTGGCTCCGCTGACAATACATTACAGCAAGCACCTTCCCAAAGTGAAACGAATGTTTGTTTACCCTCATGAAATATACATCAAAACACGCAGGGGGAGACGCATTAACGAGGGCGGGCCAGTCCCCGCTGACCCCTCCGAGCGCCGCAGGGCGGAGGTTGCGCCTCCTCTACCTCTTCTTCCTTTTTCTTCTTCTTCTTCTCCGTGGAGTAACCTGTCCACAGCTGTGTATCGGCGACATTAATATGGCTTTAATGAAAACTCCAGTTGATCTGTCCAAAGATATTGATGAGCGTGGCCCGGCGAATTAATCATCCCCTCGGGGGGGCGGGGAGCCGTGGGCCAGTGCCCCCGTCACATGCCCGTCCAGACGCAGGGCTGTGGCGACAGGCGCCGGGGAGCTCCATCGCCGCGTCCACCTCCCGGGGTGGGGGCCGGGCCAGCAGAGACCGAGAAGGACCCGCGACAGCACAGGAAATTCTGGGGCACATTTCACGTCCAATTATTAAGCTCGTGCCAATAAACCCATTACTGTTAATTATATTGAGATGGCCAGCGACCAGCTGACGATATTCCTCCATTGATTTTCATTCACTGGGAATCGATGCCCGGCTTCCATCCTTTTATTCCGTGCCCCCTCCTGGTCTCCCCCACCCCCCAACCCCCCATCCCACCCCCCCGCCCCGAGCCTCTGCGGCGAAGCAGCTCCTCTCTCTCTGGCGATGCAGCTCTCTCCCCGAGCGCCAAATGTTCCTTGATAGGAACAAGCTACGTTTCTTTATGGCTTATGGCAAACTGCCTTGATTACTTCTACTGCTGTACCCATTATGTGAATTAAATATGTATTCAGTGGCATGCTGCTCGCGACGTTATTGCAGGGTGACATATGGTACTGACTCAATTAGAGTGAAACTAGCATTAGATAACCCTTCTGATTACACGCATCCTGACCCGGCCCGCTCGGCCGCCCCCTGCGCCCCGCGCGTGCAGGCCGAGGTCTTCATTATGGGTGATCATCGCCGCCGCCCTGGATGCGGGCGGGCGGGCGGGGGCGGGGCTGTGGGTCTCTGCAGAGGAAGGCGTGTCACACAGACGGATAGACAGGCAGACAGAAAGGGCCAGGGGGAGGAAGGTGCAGGCTCCACGCCTGTCCGCGGAGGGAGCCCTTCACATCGGAGTCTGGGCGGCTGCTCAGGCCCCCGTTGAGGAGAGGCCAGAGGTCCCTGGGGGGCTGGAGGTCAGAAAAGGGGAGCAGCGAGTGCGCAGTGGCGGCCTGTGTGGTTAACCAGTCCTCGCCTTGCAAGGCGGCCTTTAAAAATCACTCCTCCCCGCCCCAGGGAGGCGCGGATCCGGCTGGAGCGCAGGGATCGGTCTTGTCTCTGGAGCACGCCTGTGGTCGGCGGGAGTGGACGTGGTCGGCGGGAGTGGACGTGGTCGGCGGGAGTGGACGCACTCGGCTCTCACAGGCCCCAGGGAGGCAGGTGGGGCAGGAATCCCCGTCCCTGTCCCACACGGGGGGCTCGGGAGGCACGGAGAGGCTGTGCAAGGCCCCCGTTCAAGGTCACGGAGGCAGTGAGAGGAGCGATCCTGGAAAAGGCGGAGCGTCCTGAGGGTTGGCCCAGCCTCCGCCCAGGGCCACGGTCAGACGGAGGGACGTCACCGGGAATTGTGTTGCTCAGACTAGTCCAAGACCTGAGGTTTGCGAGCTGTTTTTAATTTCAAACTCATGCGAAGGGTCACCACAACAACGTCCCTTCCACTCCCCTGAGTTTCCTCGTGTTTCCCTGAGCAGAAGGGAGGCGGGCCCTGAGCAGAGGGGAGGCGGGCCCTGTGCAGAAGGGAGGCGGGCCCCGTGCAGGGCCGCACGTGAGCCCCGCGGGGAGCGCGTGTGAGCACCGGAGGCCACACGGGGCAGGTGGGCCCCGAGGTCTGGCCGGGCCCGCTGGCCCCTCCACTCCGGCTGACATCTCCTGGTCCTCGTGCCTTCAGTCCCCCGCGTGTGTGTCTTCCCACGGAGCTGTGAGCACCGGAGGCCAGCGCCTCTCTGTGTCCCCCCAGCGCCCCAGGACGGGCGAGGGTGTGGAGCAGGTGCTCCGTGCCCACTCCTGGTTCGTTGTCCGCTGGGCCCAGCATCCCCCAGATGCGGGAGCCAGTAACACTGCGTCGTGCCTGGATGGACCAGCGGGAGTCTGGGGCAAGTCCTCGCTCACCCGGGAGCGGTCACACAGCCCTAGGTGTGCGCGTGTGCACGGGCTGTTCGTGGGCCGTCCTGTGCATGCGTGGGCCGCTGAGACCGGGCTGGAGGTTGCCCGCTGGGTGGGAAGCAGGAGAAATGGGATGTAACAGGTCCAGGGGGCCCGTGGGGTTGGCACTGACCGTGGCACTGGCCGTGTGGCAGCGGTGGACAGGTGGTGAGCCACGGAGACCCAGAGGTCACGGGAGCAAAGGGGACGTCGCTGAGACCGGGCTGGAGGACTCCGCTGGGAAATGCGCGGAGGTGCGGGACTGGAGCGAGGCAAAAGGCGGGCTCTCAGCCGCAGACCGGAGGGCCGGGGCTGTGGGGGAAGGAAGATGGACGGGGCCCGGCGGCCATCGCGACGTGGGAAGACGTGCGTCGCTGGGACCGAAGCATTGAATTCCTTCGGCACGTGGATTCCACAAAAGCCTGAGGTAGGGAGGGCTCGGCGCAGGGAAGAGCTGTTCCGGAAGCGCACCTGTCCCGCCGAGCCCCGGGGCGTGGCCGTGGCTGTCGGAGACGGGGCGCTGGCTGCCTCGCCTGCAAGTGGGAGCCCGACTCTGTCCTCGGGCCGTGCTGTGGGGTTTCTGCCCGGGTTGCCCTGGAGATCGGGCTCGGCACCGGGAGGAACGAGGAAGGAACGAGGCAGGAGGAACGAGGAAGTGCGGGCGGGCGGGGCGGTGGGGCCAGGTGCGGCTCTGGTCACGTCGCGCCGAGGCAGGCCCTTGGGTGTCGCAGACGAGCGTGGCCAGTTCTGTGTGACCGTGGGTCATCTTAGGGGCCCGTGCTCCGACGTCCATCCCACTCCATCTCAGACGGAGCGTGAGGGGTTTGAGCCTCACCGTTTTCAGGTGTCTCCGAAGTTTAGCCTCAGGGTCCCAGGTGTCCTGTCTGGGAGGAGCCAGACCTTGTGGACACACGGGGGGAGACCTCGGGGTCTTGTGTCGTGGCCCGTCCCCCCTCTACTGGGGGCGCCGGGAGGGGAGGGGGCAGCCTCCCCTGGTGCCTGGGGTGGGAAGGGCGGTCCCGACCCCACTGGCGTTGGGGTGGGTCTGTCCCGGGCACGGCTGACGCACCCGCCTCCTCGTCACACCCTGCCCGCTCACCCTCCGAGGCGCAGACCGCCCTCCTCTCTGCTACGCGGCCGGGATGCTGAGGTTAGAGGGCGGAGTGGCCAGCCCCGAGAGGCCCGGGCAGGACCTGGCTTAGGGGGATTCGAACCTGGGCTGGATGACTGGCAGCGGCCCTGCGTGGCCAGAAGCCGGGCGGCGTCCCGGTGCCGCTCCCTGGGGCGGCCTGGGGCCAGCCCGCGCCCCGTTCGGAGCGGTCACGCCCCTGCCGTGCTCTGTGCCGGGGCCACAGCTTTCCTGGGCGTGTTTTTCTCACTTCCCACCCTTCGCTCAACCGTCCGTTTTAGCCGTTTGTTCGTCTGCCCCCCCACCCCGTTCACTAAATTACAAACTTTCGAATGCAGGCACTGTGCCGACCTGTGCATTTTCCTCTCTCCTTTATCCGTACGAGGTAGTGATGTTAATTCAGGGGAAAGGAATTCTGGGAAAGGCTCACTCTTTCCCCAGGGGACACCCGGGTGCTGTGAGCCCACCTTGTCCTTTCTGTCACCAAAGTAGACAAACCAAGGGGTCGGGGGCCCTGAGAGCAGCACTGGTGAGACGGGGTCATCGGAGACAATGAAACCGCGTCACTGAGTCTGACTGTGGTCCTCGCATCACACCCCACCCCCCCGAAAGGAAGCCATAGCGCAGAGCGACCTCTGCCTCGGTCGGCTGGGTCGTGAGTGGTGTTGGGGTCGAATGGACCAGGAAGGAGATGCCGAAGGGGCCGGTCCCTCTCGCCCCCAGCCACCAGACCCGCTGCAGCCCACTCAGCAGCAGCCTCTCTGCACCTGGACTGGTTGTCCTGAAGCTTCGCCGTGGGCGCCCTGGACATGCCGGCGTCAGGCCTTCCCTTGGTGGGAGCCGGACTGGGGAGTGGGTTGAGGGAGTCCCCGGGTTCCCACTGTCCAGGGGCCGGGCCCCGAGCCTGTCCCTTTCTGTTCGGCCACATCTGAGGTGGGAAATTGCCTGGCCCTCAGGTAGCAGGCGAGGGACAAAGCTGGACCCGCCTCTGGGTGCCGCTCAGTTTGGAAGTGTCTGTCGCCTGCTCTGAGTGGCAGTGACAGCGCACAGGGCGTTCATTTCCCACGGACCCCGGCGGACGGCGTGGGGCCGTGTGCCTCTGGGCTCGGGAGTGGCGTCGTCTTTCTCGTTCTGCCCTCTGCCCCCTTGCCGTCTTCCTGTCCCGAGCGCTCCTGTTCTCAAGTCTCCTGTCCAGACCCAGGGTGAGGGGCGAGGAGCCAGGACTCCAACGCCGAAGGTCCCTGTGTGACCAGAAAGGCTGCGTGCGCGTCGGTCTGTGCAGGGGACCCCTGAGGGCCCCCTGAGGCCACCACCCAATCCCCCTCCTCCCGGGTCACATACGGCTCACACTCAGCTCCCACCTCAGCACACACACAGTCGTCACTGGCATTTATGAAGAGCAGGCACTGTCTTCCCCACTCCCAGTGCTGGCTCAGGTGAGCTCACCGCCACCGGGACCCTCGTGTGACGGGTGGGGGCGCAGTGCGGCGGGCGGGCGCAGGAACGGGGACCCGCAGCCGTGAGCACCCTGCATTCTTAACCGTAGCCCTGAGTGCCTGTGGGGACTCGGGGACTCGGGCCGCAGTGCCACGGTGACGGGGGGCCTGGGAACTCGCCAAACCCAGCAGACGGGCTCGTGTCCAGGGCCCGCGGCGTCCCACCGGCAGCGGGCATCCATGTGGTGCGGAGGGGGCCAGAGCGTGTCCAGGGTTGTCCGTCCACCATCTCCGCCTGGATTTTTCTGGAGAAGCTGAATGGAAACAGTCTTGTCTCTAAACGATTTCAATCCGAAAAGGTGCAGATAAACAGGTCTTGGTAAAGCCCGAGGAAGGTAGAGCCCGCTCCCGGGGCGGAGTGTCCCCCCGCTGGACCCTGGCTCCCGGAGAGAGACGGGCTGCGTGAGGCGCCCTGCGTGGCGCTCAGCGTCCAGCCTCCCCCGTTCGCTGGCCGCAGGGGGGAGGGCGAGGCGCCCGGGGAGGTGGGGCCGAGGAGACAGGGAGCCCCTTCTCCGTCCGGGGGGAAGTGCCGGCCATCCCCCAGGTCCGGGAAGTGTCTGCGGGGCCAGGGAGAGCTCCCGGTGCACGGCGCCCGCCCCAGCCCCCCCTCCTCTCCCTTCGCAGCATCTCGGAGATGAAACAGCCCAGCCAGGGAGGCCGGCGGCCGCCCTGCGTCGCTGTTATTTATTTTCCTCAGTTGCTGCTCTGGAAGCCGGAGTTGACAGAGCGGTTTTGTAGAATAGAAACATTATAGACTGTTACTGTCAGAGTGTTAAATGTGATGGATAGAGAAACAGAGGCGGAGGGGGGACTCATCCCGAGACCAGGGTGCTCATGGGAAGGCGAGTGGCCGCGGAGAAGACACGAGGAGGTAATGGGCCCTCGCCCGCGGTGGGCAGGGTGCTGGAGGCGGGGCTGAGCCCTCGGGCGCCGCCTCCCTCTGCACAGTGACGGCTGGCGTGTCGTCACCCGGCCTTGGCCGCTCCCCAGGGGCTGGGGACCGCGTGGCTGCCGGGACACAGGGAGCCTCGAAGGTGCAGGCCGTCATCGGGGGCTGGGGGCTGTGCTCGCTGCTCCGCTGCACACCTGGGAGGAGGCTTTGGTCACTTGGGAAGGAAGGACGTTCAGGTGACCTGGCTCCCTTAGTGACACCCGAAGACAGGTTTCCTACCACTTGGTTTTCGTGTGCAGGGCTGTGGTGGCTTTGCTGTGGGGGCGGGGGCGGGGGGTGAGGAGCGACCCCAGTGGTCTGGGTCACCGCCCCGTCGTCAGGACAACGTGGTCAGGGCGTGTACGGGAGGCAGCCAGCTGATGTTTGTCTCTCACATCAATGCCCCCCCAAAATTAAGCAAATAAAAATTTTTTAAAGAGCATTTTGCCAAAGAAATGGTGTTTTTCAAGCCCCGGCTTTGATCCAGACGGTGCTGTCCGTGTCCAGCGTTTGCCTGTCCCTGCTTGCAGTGGTGGCCCCGCCACTGAGGATGCCGCCCCGGCTGAGTGTCTGCGCTGTTAGCACCGGGGGGTAGGAGCCTCACGTGCTCCCTCGGGCGCACCACGGCCACCTGCAAGCCGTGGCCCCAGGGTCTCAGGGTCAGTGAACTGCGGCCGTGATGTAGTCTGCGGAGGGCCGTTTTGCCTGGGTTCACGTCGCCCTGGGGTGGGCGAGACCCATTCTGGCCCCTCGTGCCCAACCGGGCACCGGCCAGCCCATGGACCCCAACCACGGCGCGTCTCTGCTTTGCGGGGACCTGGTGTTCGCAAACATCTCTGGTCCCTCTCTGGGCTTTTCCACATCTCATTCCAAATTTGGGGACGCGGTGGAACTTGGGGTCGGCAGTGCAGACTTGGGAGTGCTGCTGGGTCGGGAGGGGCCGGGGGTGCGACCCCCACGCCTGCTGTGGGGTTGTGGGGTGTGGACACGCGCGCGCGCGCACACACACACACACACACACACACACACACACAGGCTCTGTGCTGATTGCCGTGAGCCTGAACCACCTGTCACCCAGAGCCCAGGCCTGTGTGCCACAGCTGGGGCTGCTGTGCCTGCTGCCATCACCTCCGCTCCCCTCCCTGGCTGTGATCAGAGCCTGGGAGACTCTGGCCGCTGAGCCCGCTGGACTCGGCCCCCCCTGAGCTGGGCTGGGCAGGCCCACGGCCAGTTCCTCCTCCCCGGTCCCCGGGCCTCGACCCCACGCAGAGCTGACGGCACCCAGGAGGCACAGCCGCCGAGTTCCGGGGGGCTCTGGCATTCAGAGCGACTCTCCTACAAATCTCTTTTATCGGCATCTCCTCCAGTGTGACCATCCCCGCACCGCATTCGGATCAGCCGAGGGGGAGCGAGGAGCAGGGGAGGCCCCCCTCGCTCACGGAAAAGCCGCTCACCACCAGCTTTATTTGGTAAAATGCCACAATAGATGGTTGTCAGAAATAATTTATTCCTGTTAGCTGTAATCTGAAGGAAAACAGATACAAGTCCTATAGTTAAAAAAAAAAACGAAAGTAGTCTTGCTTTTGCTGACAGTACAAAGGTGTCACATACAGGAAGGATTGACACAGACCAAGGGGTCTTGTGGGAAATATGATAATAACTATAAAGAAGACAGATTATTCCCCAGTCGCCAACATTCAAACCTTTTTACAGTCAGTTCAAACATATAAAACTTTATTGCTCTCGCAGAAAGGGGAACAATTTCTGGCTACACAGCTTTCCCAGGGCTGGGTTTATACTGTCTGTGTTATTGCTCTGTAGTGGCATTTTAAAGTTTATTGGACAAGACTTTTACAATTGAAGGAAGTATATAAAACTGTAAATTTATTAGATTTTTCAGGATAAGTGCCCTTTCTAGTTGTGCTCAAGAATCCGGAGCTACGAGAAACTGCTAGTTACAGGACTTATTAATATTAAAGGCTCCGAGTACGCACATTTCACACCTTAACGGATCTCAGAAGTAGTGCTGCTCCCGGGCGGCGGGGCCCCGTCGGATTGGGCCGCGTCCGCTTCTCGGGGGCGCATCTGCCGCGGCGGTGCCTGGGGGGATTCAGGCCGCCCCTCGGCCGGGGGCGCCGTCCCGCAGGGGTCGGGGTGGGGAAAGCACTCCCCCTCCAGCCCCGGCCGACTGTCCGGCCCTCTGGGTGCAGGTGCAGGCACGGGCGCGGGCAGGTGGTCGGTGTGCAGGGCACTCTGTGTGCGAGGGGACGTGCCACGGCGTCCAGGAAAGCAGCTGCACCGTGATCGCACTGGCACAGCTGAAAGAAGGCCTCGTTTCTGTGTCCAGCTCCCCGTTCTTCGTGTCCTGGAAGTCTGCCCGGGACCCGATCGGAGGACTCTTGTCGTGTGTGCGACACTCTAGATGACACTCTAGATCAGGTTCTCGACCTTCCTGCTGTTGCCGTCTGGGGCCACAAACTCTTGGTCGGAGGGCTGCCCCCCGCTCTCTGCCATTGACGCCAGCCGGCTGTGCCCCCGTTCCTCCGCTGGGACGGCCTGACCTGTCCCCAGACACGGCCAGCGGTCTGCCGGGCGCTCCGGTCCCTGCTGAGGCGTCTCCCTTAGAGAGCGCCCGCCATGCCCTTGAAAACAGCCGATCTCGCCGCAGAGCGCAGCAGGGGTTCTGTCTGGTGATAAAGCGGCCTGTGGTTGCTAAACACGACGAAATGCAGGGTCGTCGACGTTCAGTAGCAGGCCTGACCTCGGACTCGCTGCAGTGTGCTGCTCAGACGACGCCACGCAGCGCAGTCTGCGCGTGGCTTCCCAGGGCCCCGCCGTTCCCGCCTGTGTTGGCGGGCGTGCCCGCGTACGAGGCCGGGCGGCGTGGATTTTCTGTCTCTGTCATCTCACGGTGAGCACCTCGTGTGCGTTCGCCCCTCCGGCTTCTCACACGTGCGTGCATCGAGAGGCACAGAGGCGGCCTGGACTGGAACGTTCTCGCCTGACGTGTTTGACTGGGGGGCGCCGTCAACGAGCTTTAATCTTTAGTTTGCGTCCTGCATTTTGTTTGACCTCCGCAGAGGTTCGCCTGGCGCACACACTGGCGCCCGCAGCGGGGACATCGATGGCGCCCGCTCACGGGCCCCCCTTCCTGCCGCCCAGGTCCCAGAAGCCGCTCCGTGTGAGCGGCCTTGTGATCTCGGGTCCGGTGTCAGCTCGCCTGGTGGCCACAGCGCTCACGGGAATAATGAGATAACACGGGCGCACTGGGGGCTAAGTCATCACTGGCCTTCCGTTTCTGGCTGCCCGGGTTTGGGAATTCTGTGTTTGTTTTTTTCTTTTTCTTTTTAAAAATTCTAGATACGTGTCACTTATGAAGGGGTTTCTCGAAAGGGTCTCGACTCCGTCGTTCAGTGGAGCCCTCGCCCTGCAGTCTCGGGGGGCGGGGTGACGTCCGCCGAGTTACACCGTGTCTCTCCTCCTCACGCCAGCGCTGTGTCCCCACGCCCTGCCCCGTCGCTGCGCCAGGGGTGTGTGTGAGGCTGCGCGGCGTCCTCCAGCAGCGGGGCCGAGCCCGTCACCAGTCGGGACTTATCCCTGGTTTTCGTCCAGCAGAGGACACGGTGCTGGAGCTTTGGAACTGGAAGTGCGCAGGCCGGCGTGGTGTTGTCGTGCACGGTCTGTGGGGCCACGCTCACGTACACGCGTGCACGTGGTCCGCCCGCCTTCGAACTCGGCCGTCGGAGAAGGTGGTGTGTGCCGACTGCCAGCCCCACACAGCTGCCTGAGCAGGTGCAGGCTGGGTACTGTGCAGCCAGACCGTCACGGGGACCCGGACGACACCAGCCTGGAGACTCCTGGGGAAGAGGGACGTCCTCGTGGTGCCTGTCACCGCCCGGGTCCGGGCGCCCTGCTCCAGGGACCGGGGGAGGCCGCAGGGAGGAAAGGGCAGGAGCCGCCCCACGGCCCAGCCCCTCGGGGCTGCGTTTCCAGGGAGACGGGTCCCGTGCTGTCCCCAACGCCCGGACTTTCCTGGCCGGTTCTCAGCGAGGAGTTGAAAGGGACTGAGCAGGAAGAACATGAAACAGGGAGCCCTGAATCTTTTATGAGGCCGCGGCTGCTCTGATCGCCGCTCTGCCGACACCGAGCCTGGGACCCAGATCGCCGGAGGGAGCGTCCCCCAGGGTTCAGTGGGCCTCACCGTGCGGACACGTTGTTACCGAACGTGGCAGAGTTCCCACAGGGGCCGGGAAGGAGCCCGGCAGAGCTAGGCCTGGGGCGGGGGGAGATGGGCAGCAAGGGCAGGATTGTGACTGAGGGGACAGACAACACTGTGTGTGTGAGAGAGGGGGACAGCAGACGGGGGACTCAGCCCTGTCTCCAGGAGGCCTGCTGCTGAGTAAGCGCGGAGCTGTCTGTGAGCCCCCGAGGTTCACGGCGGAGGAAGGGGGGCAGCGCGGAGGAGGCTGCCGTGATCGCGTTGTGTGCCGGGAGCTTGTCTCGGGAAGGCACGTGGCCGCAGCGGGCACCTCCGATCTAAGGTGCCCTTCTTGGGAAAGGGGGGAACCCGTAACTTCGGAGACCAGAAGGACCGTGGGGGGAGCACAGACGAGAAGCCCGGGTGTCCCCTGGAAATGACAGTGGGGCCGGAGGCGTGCGTGCCTGGGCGTCAGGCTGAAGGGGCTTCAGATTCCACCAGGGACCAGGCAGGGCTGTGGGGCCAGGCGTGGGCACGGGCAGCGGCGCGGGGGGTGCGCAGGGCCCTGCGGCACCAGGGCAGGATCCTTCTCGCCGGAGCGTGGCCAGCAGCACCTTGGAGAGCCCGGGTTTTGCTTTGCCTCACGTGTCTGTGTCCGGTGGGCCATGCTGTCTTGTAGCCAACCTACCAGTCAGTCCGTGGCGGGGCGTGACCACACCACGCCCAGGCCACAGAAGCCAGGGGGCAGGCCGAGTGACCAGGGGGCCGTTGGTGTGCTCGGGCGGCTGGATCAGAACCTGTCCCAGCAGGTCGACAGGACGGCAGCTGTGTACAGGGCGGACGTCTCACTCACGAGGGGCATCGCTCGTGAGTGAGAAAGTCACAGGTGGCAGGGCGGCGGGCACGGGGCCAGGCCCTCTGAACGCCCGCAGGCTCCGCAGCAGGTCGGAGCAGAGGGCCGGCTCGTCCCCTCTTAGCGCCGAGCAGCAGGGGCCGGGGCCCCGCGGGAACGTGGGAAAGACCCAGGCGTGGAGTCCAGGCCTGGGACAGCTGGGCGGGCGCAGGCTGAGCGCACGCTCCCTCTCGTCCCCCATCACTGCGAGCTCACTGTGCCAGGTTCTGCGCTGGGCGTCCAGGTGCTGTGGGCGCCTGGTCACAGGGACACCGAGCTGGCCGGCGATGGCTGTGGCATCGTTGGTGCTCCGAGCAGGCAGGACACGGTGCGCGCAGTGCCCCCCGGCCTGCAGTGGCAGGAACGCAGCAGACGGGACAGTGGCAGCCCCTACCACGTCACGGTCACTTTGTCACCCCCACTACCCTGAAGGCTCCGCCGGCCTCTGCGGAGTGGCACGCGAAGGGCCAGCCTCCTTTCCACGAACCTGCACACTTCTCAGGAGCAGGGTCAGGGGAGAGGGAGAGGCGGACCCGGGGAGCCAGCTGCTCGTGGCAGGGAGTCCTGGAGCCTGCTTAGCCCGAGACTGGCTGACAAAGCTCGGTCCATCCCAACAGCGAGAAGAAGAAAACAGGAGTAGACAAAGGTGGTGGGGAGAGAGCTCTAACGTGGACCAGCGACCCCGAGCTGGCCCGAGATCAGAGGGGCTCGCATTCCCAGGCTGTTGTCGGGCCTGGGGGCGGGAAAGGGCCCTGGGACTGTCTGGGGGCCTGAGCCAAGACCCCCACGGTGCCCGTGGCCCGCCGGCCACCCGGGTCAGTTGCTGCCCTGCTCTGCGGCCGCCTCCAGACACCCAGCTGTGTTGTGCATTGTTGGGAGAGCACGGGTGAGGCAGGTGTTGAAAAGCAGTAGAAAAGGAATTAACACAGAAACATGCCCCAGCTCCGTTCTGCCAGCAGCAGAATCCCCTCCTCTTCTCTCTTTGGATTTAACGTTATCACAGGAACAACCCCGCACACTCGCACACTCAGTTTTAAGGGGCCGAATGCTCTGTGGGTGGGCTCCCCTCCAGGCCTCACGGAGATAGGGTGGGGCCCCCGAGACCCACGGGGGCCCTGGGGCGGGTGCACCCCGGCTGGGGCTGCTCAGGCCCCGGGTGACTCTGGGGCCACCTGGAGGCCGCTGGGGCGTGAGCCTGGAGTTGGCTGTGTGGAGGGTCGGTCAGCAGGTCTGTGCAGGGTGTGAGCTCAGTGCGTGTGTCACACACACACTCACACGGTGCTTGGTGAACACAGACCACTGTCACCGCCTCTTCCTGGGCGAGGCCGCGCCCCGCCTTCTCTGCAGAGCTGGCAGCCCGAGTCAGGGAGCGGGGTCCCCGCTGTGGTGGATCAGGAGCTTTCCTCCGGTGCCTCTCGCCCCTTTCCCTTTCTGCTGCCTGCTCTGTCCTTCCCTCCTTATTAGGCAGCCACCGAGTGGAATGGAAACGGGACGTGTCCTGTGCTTGACTTCATCGCGCCGCACACGGGCAGCGGGAAGCTTGACTTTCTATGGTAACGGGAGGGACAGGCGCTCCAGGGTTCGAGGGGAGGGGCAGAGAAGAGGCGTGAGCAGGGACGGTGGGGCCGAGGGTGTGCAACTGCTCGAAGTCTGGAGAAACTCGGGCCCCGAGAGGAAGAGCTGGCCGGGGCGGCGCAGTCGGGGGGCGGACACCAGAGCTCACCTTCCTCGCCGTCCCTGCGTGGGCCCCCCCTGCTGTGAGCCCGGTGCCCCTGCGTGAGACCGCTGTGCCTCTGAGGCAGGGCGGGCACCCCCGCCTGCAGCCCTGTCCCCTCTCCCCACACACGTGTTTTCTGGTGCCACTCAAGGGCACAGCCTCACGCCCCTCCAAAGGGACAGGGTGGCCCCCTTGGCCGGCCGCCCCAGCAGGGATCCTGCTGACTCGCCACCAGAGAGAAGCCTCCGCCAGCCTTACCGCGACAATCTCGTCTGTCCGGTAGCCGGGTGACTTTCTGTGACAGGCCTGAGAAGCGAGGCCGTCACAACCGCACGGGGCGAGCCCAGGTCTGGGAACCGGCTCTCCGGACCCAGAGCCCCGCCTGCACAGGCTTGTCCCCACGGTGTCCCCACGGCATGTCCTGGTCAGTGTGCCCGTTGGCGTGGGGGCCGGAGGACGCGACGCAAACACACCTTACACGTTCTCAGCCCCCCGCGGTCGGGGCCTGCTGCCCCTGGGCCCGGGCCAGGCACGCGTGGGCCGGGGGCGAGGTCGGGCGGTGAGAGGACAGCGCCCTGGGGTGGAGTGGGGGCTGAAGAGCAGGCGCCAGGCTGGGTGTTGGCTCCCCGCCCGCCTCTGCCCCTTCTGTGTCTCCGCACGAGAGTCAGGAGGGCCCCGTCCGCTCGTCAGGGCAGGGCCACGCCCGGAGACGGGGACATCTGGGGCAGGGCCCGTTGGCTCTGCCACCCGGAATGCCAGCAGCGTGGGCGTGGGGCGCCGGGGAGGAGAGGGGATGAGCAGCCCGAGCCCGCTGCCAGCCGGGCAGCCCTGCCTGCCGCCGTCTGCGGCTACCCACTCGTTACAATTAAAATGAAGTGTCCGTCAGCGGCTGTCTTCTCTGTGTGGCCCATATGTTTCTGAGCTGATACTGTCCGGATTATTCTGTTCGGGAAAACGATAACGGCTGTTCATAACCTTGGCAGGGACCGGGGCCTAATCAGGCTGGAGCACATTTTCACCGACTGGCTGATAACGGGCTGTTAGCAGCCTTATCGCCGGGGAGAGATAGGCCAAAATAAGCAGATCTGCGCGCGCAGGCGCGCAATCGAGCGGCACACTCTCCGGCCCCGTCTGTTTTTAGACTCCTTTCCCGTAGCTCTCAGAGGAAGGAGGTGGGGTGGCGGTAATGTGCCCCCGGGGGTCAGAGTGCGGCGAGGGGATGTTCAATCCACAGGGAGGCAGAGGGTCGCCCTCCAAATGGGAGAACACGCGCGCGGGTCGGGGGGACAGAGGCAGGGAAGGGCCCGTGGCTCCGGGCGTGTGGCCTGCACGTCCCCTCCTCCTGGCGCGCAGGCCTGGGCGCCCCGCCCACCCACCCCCCGGGCAGGGCCTGACTGCGCTTTCTGTCTTCACGGTTTCCCCGCCCCGGGACTCTCCCTGCGCCCTCCCCCTCCCTCACGCAGGGTGACGGGATGAGGAAGGGACCCCGAAGCCTGGGAGTCCTGGGCAGGTAACCGATGCGCAGACTCAGGGCGGAGCAGGCGCGGGCACGGACACCCACACCCGATCTCCGCCCCTTGGAGAGCCTTGGGGGGGCGCTTGGAGCTTGTCCCTGGACTTCGGGGCACGAAAGCCCAACCGACAGCCAGCTCTGGCCTCTGGGCCTCATTCTCCCGAACGACTGGTCTGGTCTGGGCCTCGCCCTGCGTGTGGCGGAAGACCAGGTGTGGGCCAGGAGGGAAGGCCCCTCGCCCAGTGGGGCCCAGTGGGGCCCGTGCCCCCCAGAGGAGGACGCCCGGGCGTGAACGGGCCGGACGGTGCGCTCCGTTCAGCAGCAGACTGGCATGGCCCCAGTCCCTTCTGCAGGACCCTTCCGACTGCGCGGCGCATCAGGCTGCTCTCTCTGCCGTCCAGCCGTCCGTCTGTCTGTGCCCACCTCCCGACCCCCGTCCTCCCTGCCCTCTCCCTGCCTTCTGCGCGGCCGTCCCACTGACGGGCCCTGAGAAGGTGCCAGGATCGGGATCCCGTGCTGGGAAGAGGCTGGGCCTGCAGGGGGCGGGGCACGTTTCCAGGGGCACCCAGTTGGAGTGCGTGCAGGGACCGAGGGAGCCGCAGAGCGCTGGTGCCCCTGCCCCCGCGCTGCTGTCCTCGGGGCCCCGGCGCGCACAGAGCTCGGGGACCGGAGCCCCTGGGCCGCCCGGGCGCAGACCCGGACCGTCTGTCCTGGTGCCTGTCCTCACTGGGTTCATGGCAGGTGTGACTCTGCCCGCCTATTGGTGGCTCGGGCAGCCCCGAGTTCGGAGAAGTAATGAGATTGTTAGTCTGTTTTTAAAGAACCCAAACGGAGCGTTTTTTTCTTTTAAAAACTGGATTTATTAGGGTGACGCTGGTTGATAAAATCTTGTAGGTTTGAGGGGTGCAGTTTCATCATATGTCGTCCCTACATTGTATTGCGTGTTCCACAGCCTGAGTCTGGTCTCCCTCCGTCCCCGTTTGTCCCCTCCCTGTCCCTCCCCCACCCCTCCCCTCTGGTCATCACCATGCTGTGGTCTGTGACCGGGGCTTTTGTTTTTTCTTCTTTTGCTGGATCCCTTCACCTTCATCGCCCAGCCCCACAGCCCCCACCCTCTGACAGCTGTCAGTCTGTTCTCTGTGAGTGTTTCCACTTTGTTTGTTAGCTCATTTTGTTCATCAGATTCCACATGCGAGTGAAATCACACGGTGGTGCTTGTCTTTCTCTGATGGGCTTATTCCACTCGGCGTAGCGTCCTCCACGTCCACCCGTGCTGTCTCAGAAACCCAGGATCTCCTGATTTTGCAGCCCAAAGCACTGCGTTGTGCACACGCACCACAGCTTCCTATCTGCTCGTCTTGGGCTGCCGTCGAACTTCGGCTGTTGCAAACAACGCTGCAGTAAACGCAGGCGCGCCTGTGTTCTTTCCGGTTAGCGCTTGGGTTTCTGAGGGTCTGTCCCCAGAAGTGGAACCGCTGGGCCTTAGGACAGTTCCGTGTTCGATTTGTTGGGGTATCTCCACGGCGGCCGCACCCGTCTGCATCCCCACCAGCAGTGCACGGGGTTCCCCTTTCGCCACCTCCTCGCCAGCATTTGCTGTTTGCAGACCTACTGATGACGGCCATTCCGACCGGCAGGAGGCGCTATCGCATTGTGGTTTTAACTTGCATCTCTCTGATGAGCAGTGACATTGGGCATCTTTTCATATGTCCATTGGCCGTGTCTGTATGTCCTCTTTGGAGAAGTGTCTATTCTGGTCCTTCGCCCGTTTTTAATTGTATTGTTTTCGTGTTGAGCTGTGTAAGTTCTTTATGAATTCTGGATGCTGACCCTGGTTTCACTTTGTTGACGGTTTCCTTTGCTGTGCCGAAGCTTTGAGCAGCGTCCGAGACTTCTCTGCCTGTGTTTTGTAGGGTTTGCATGGTTTTCAGTCTTGCATTTAAAGTCTTTCATCCGTTCTGAGTTGGTCCCGGTGTGTGGTGTAAGAAGGTGGCCTAGTCTCGTTTTTCACACGTGTCTGCCCCATATTTCCAGAACCGATACTGACTGTCCACCCCACCGCGTGCTCTGGCCTCCTTGTCAGACACCGGTGGGCCGCAGAGCCGCGGGCTCGTTCCCGGGCGCCCTGTCCTGTCCCCCTGGTCTGCAGCTGGTCGTATGCCGGCACAGGCTGCCGCGGTTACTGAGGCCTTGCAGTACAGTTTGGCATCGGGTACCGTGATTCCTCCAACTCTGTTCTTCCGCTGTGGCTGTGCGGGGTCTTCTGTGGTCCCACACGAAGTTCGGAATGTTTGTTCTCGTTCCGTGTGAACTACGCCTTTGGTGCCTTAAAGGGAGTTGCACTGAGCCTGCGGACTCCTCGGGGCAGGGTGGGCTTCTTGGCGATGCTGATCCCCCCGTGCGCCCGCACGGCTCCTGCGTCCACCCCCTGTGTTCTTCCGTGTCTTTCCTCGCTGTCTCACCGTTTTCTGAGTACGGGTCTTTTGTGTCTTTGGTTAAATATGTCCCTAGGCGTCTGTTTTATTTTTTGGTGATTGTTTGTGGAGTTGTCTTAGCTCCCCTTTCTAATGGTGCGGTACTGGCACAGAGAAGTGCAGCTGAGCCCTGGGCGTCCGCTGTGTGTCCTGCTGCTCTGCTGCGTTCCTGTCGGCGCCCGTGGTGTTCGGTGGACCCTCCGGGCTCTCTGCGCACGGCAGCGTGTCCCCTGCCAGTGACGGCAGTGTGACTTCTTCCTTCCCAGGGACGGCCCCTCACGGTGGGCTTTTTCTGAGCTGTGCGCACTGTCTCAGCCCCTCGTCTCCTAAGTCCCTTTCCCGGGAAGCAGTGAGCGACGGTGGTGCCGTGTCCAGTCGTTCTGACGGAAGGCTCTCCGGCCTGTGCCACGGGGGCCCCGCCAGGACCCCGGGGTTTCTGCGGCTCTCCGAGAGGCTGGTCGGTCCCGAAGCCGCGCCCTTGGGTGCGCAGGTGTCAAGGGTCTCCGTAGCGGGGTCATTCCCCGGTGCAGTGCCCTCGGGCCTTCTCCTCGGTCCTGGAGGTGGGAGGAGAGCCTGTGGGGCTCGTGGGTGGGGCCCTCACCCTGCCCGTGTCCCTCTGCCTACGTGACCCTCATCGTCTCAGGACTCGATCCCTGTGCATGGGCCAGCCTCTGTGTGAGGGCCCGGCCCTCGGGGTGGGGGTTGGGCCACGGGAGGGCTAATCGGGTCCTTTCCAAGGGCTCGCGCCACCCGAGTCTGTTCCCGACTCAGGCCCCCGGCCGGGGGCGGACTCCTGCCCTCTGAGCGCCAGCTCCCTCGCCACCAAAGTCCGTGTCTCTGGACCCAGACTCGCCCTCCAGGCCCTTCCCTTGCCGAGCCTGCTCTCATCACCGACCGCACAAAGCCTGCCATCTGCCCTTCACAGAGTCGAGTCCAAGGCAGAGCGATGTTTGTTCGCTTGTTGGTCTGCGTTTTGGGGGTGGGGGAGTGACGGGGTTACACCGGGATTCCGGCTGTATCGCTGCTCGCTCGCCTCCGAGGCGCGCGCCGGCCCGTTGGGGCTGCTGCAGCGGGAACACGCGGTGCTCCTGGGTTATGCCAGCACCGTGTTTGCAGATCAGGGGAAGCGTGTGCGTGCTGGCCTCCTGGTGGCGTCTGCGCGTGTGGCTCCACGTGTCCCACCCACGGGTCTGTGGCGGGCGCTGGACTCGGCCCTAAGGGCGGTGTCTCTCATTCGGGATCTCCGCCCCTTAGGACCTCTGGAAGCTAAGTAAGAAATAAGACCCTCACCCCCCGGAACGGAACGTGAAGCCTAAGACTTAGGCGGGTCGGCCTGAGGCCCAATGCGCCAGGGAAGCAGGACCCGGCGAGCCCCACCCACGCCCAGGCAAGCACCCTGCTGTGGAAGCGGCAGGTAGAGGGTGGCGGGAGAGGGGCTTTATTCAGCGCCTGGTGCTGAGCGCAAGACTGTGGAAGGAAAAAGGACAGACGTCCGTGGGTCCTTTCTTACGAGACCTAAGAAACCCCTCACGAGAGCTCGCTCCCGGTGCGACAGCTCGGCGGAAACTTGGGCCCAGCACAGACCGAGGGCCGTCCCGGAGGCCGAGCACAGTTACCTCCGGGGGTCGGGGTGAGGTCGGAGTCGGCAGGAGGTGGAGGAACGGGCATGACGTTTGGGAGGGACGGACGGACACAGGCGGAGGTGGGAAGGAGGACAGCGCTCTCGTGGCCCGCAGTCCCCGCCGCGGCACGTCCCCGCCTGCTCCCTGCAGCCGGACAGGAAGCCGTGCCGGTGCGGCCACAGAAGCCCAGCTGGGGTGACCTACCTGTTGGGGGCCGCCAGGTGAGGTGCCCTGCTCCACCCGCACTGACCAGGTGCTGGCCTGCGGGCTCGGGTTTCTCGAGAGCCTCGTTTAAGAACCTGGTACCGGGGCTGCTTCCTCCACCACCTGCCGGACGGTGCGCTCAGAACCAGACCCGGGCCGAAGGGAGGCCCTCCTGGGCCGCTGGTAAATGCAGACCCCAAACCTTGTAGGGGAGGAACCCGAGGTGCTCCAGGGGCCCTCCCTGCCAAGACCAGTCTCTGTCCGGATTGTAGGGCCGGGAAGGGTTCAAGTGCACGATGCAGCCAGCGATGCCTCCCCAGCAGAGGGACCGAATGTCAGCTCTGGGGCGGAGGGAGTACAACACCCCAGCCCCACCCAGAAAGCTAGAACATACCCCTCTGGACACATCTCCTTCGGGGACCAGGCCCCGTATCCCGAGGGGGAGACAGACAAAGCGTCTGTATCCAGCGTGGCCTGGAAACAGGTGAGCCTTGGCTGGACCCACCAGACACGAAGTTCAAAACCGAATCAGCAGGCCTCCACCAGGGGGAGACGGTGGTTTCAGGGCGGTCCTTGGCATTCCATTTTCGGCTCCCTACCCAGTTCTCGCCCACCACTGCCCTCCCTGGCCTGCCCTCCGGGGACGGTGGGTCTCTGTGAACAGTCCGGTACTAACTGCGAACGCACTGGCGGTCCTCTGTTACGCACTCACCATGTGTCAGACGCCCTGTTTGTTGTTCTGTTTAATCCTCGAACGAACACTGTGGTGTGTAAAGTTACCCCCGTGGCGTAGACTCAGAAACTGGGGTGCAGGATGGCTACGCCTTTTCTCGAGGCCACCTGGGGTGGGGAGTTGGGTCCAAGCCTGACCCCTGAGCTACGGACACTCGAGTGAAGCCCACTCGGGTGTCTGTGGGACGCGCCAGCTGCAGCTTGTCCTCCTCGGTCGGACGCTGCGCTCACGCCTGTGAGTCAGTTCCCCACAATACGCTGTGGCGTCGGCATTGTAAGGAGTTCGAACTGATTTTGGGGAATCAGATCATTTTCTGCAAAAGGCTGTTTGTTTGCCCAGCCTCCCCAGAGACGGCCGTAGTGGGGGGAAGCCAGGCGCGGCCCCCGGGAGCTCCCAGCGGGGTCACCCTCGGGAACTCCGGGGCCCGTGTAGGGCGATGCGCCTCCACGGGGAGGTCCGAGAGGAGAACTTGACAACCGGGAGTATGTAGGGTTTGTTTGGGTGACAGATGTCATCTTCAAAGTGTGCTCGTTGTCACCGTGAGTGTCCGTGGGCACGGACATAGGGGCCGGGCCCGCCCTGGCTGCTTGGAGAAACCGAAGCCAAGGACAGGCCCTGCCAGGCCGCAGGTGGCCTGGGCCTCGGACTCTGCTGCACCGGCGTGAGAGGGCGGAGGGGAAGAGCGTGGGGCAGACTCTCACCTGAAGCGGAAGTGGAAAGGCAGGGATAGCACGGGCGGCAGCGTTCGGGTGTTTCGAAGCCGACTGTAGTGACCTGCCCCCGCCCCTTCCCAGGCTCTGGGGGGGTCCCCTCCCCCAGCTGATGGATTCACAGAAAGAGGAGGGGCTGACCCCCGGGAACTTACTTTTGGCTGATAACCAAAGTGGCTCAGAATTCTGCCCAGCCTTCTCCTGGCCAGTGACCCTGGCAGGTCTGATCAAGGGGGCAGGCTGGGCCAGCAGCTGCAGAGGAGGCCGTGGGGGTGCGGCCCCCGTGGGGGTCCCGGTCAGGGCCATGCCCTGCGAGGGCCGGTCCTCCTCGCCCTCTGCCCGTGCAGGTCCGGGGGGAAGGGGAGGAACGTTTCTGTGTGCGTTTCATCTGTGAAAGGGACGTCAGGGAGCAGGTGGTCTCCCGTCTCGGGTAAAAGGTGGGTGAGCCCGGATTCCGGGCATGCTGGGATGCCAGGACAGCCGGACCACGCGGCCCTGGGTGTCCAGAAGGTGAGCCCGTTCCACTGGCCTGGGCGTCGGAGCGCGTCAGGCTGTCCGGCGGGGCTGTGACTGCAGAGTCCACAGGAAGCCTGGGAGTGCGGCACGGTGGACGCACCTGATGCCTGTTCTGGTGGGCCGCCTGGTGCACACCCTGGGCCGTCACCTCCACACGTGGGGAGGCCCGGGGACGTGTCTCTATGCAGAGTGCCCAGGTGGTTCTCTGCCCGTCCCCCCAAACCGAGGCCCAGTGCTGCGGGTTACTCTGTACCAGCAATGGCCCAGTCTTCCCGCCCTCCACTTGGGGGGCACGTGGAGCACGCGTGTGTCCACACGTGTGCACGTGGGTGTGCATGCGTGTGCTCGCCTGGCTCCTGAGGCCCACGGCCTGCCCCTGCCCGGTGGCAGGCGGCCAGAGCAGGGCGGACGTCGTGAGCCCGGGCAGACGGACTCCCCCGCGCCCCACCGCCGCACACGCAGGGAGCGTCCCCGAGGTAGCACTCCGAGATCCACGCTGACCTTTTCGGGAAGCATTACAGTCAAGCTGAACATTTCCAGCCTCACCACACGCGTGCCCCCTGGGAAAACACTTCCCTGCATTTTATGACAATCGGTTCTGATCGTAGGCACTAATTTGTACCGAATGCAAAATGTCCAGCCTCACAGGGAGACCAGGAGGCCCCGTGTCCAGGCAGGTCCGACACTGTGTTCTCACTGGGGAGACGGGACTGACAAACGCCCGAGACTCCGTGGCGGGAGGCTTCCTGGTTGTTCGCATGCGTTTTCCTCAGCGCCATTCCGCAGTCACCTGGGCTCGGGGGACTCCGCCGGCGAGGACTCCAGCCCCTGGGCGACAGAGCCTCCCAGTGGCGGCCTGTCCTGGGGGGCCTCTCTGTGCCAGGGTTCTGGTGGGCATGGCTGACCCCCAGAGAGCCTCAGGCGCCACGGCCGACGCTCACACCCCGCCGTCAGGCCAGCCTCCCCCTCCGTGCACCGCAGCTCCGGCCTCAGAGCCGCAGGGACACTCCTGGGAGGACAGGACCTGACCCCTGACCTCAGGGAGAAGTCCCGAAACCACAGCTGCTGGGACGGGGGCCTCGGGGGCCTCTGCAGCGCCCAGGCCCAGGCCCAGACTGGGGCTCCCGCAGAGGAAGACCGTCCTGGGACCCGAGCACCTCCAGCCCGGCCGGTGTCTTCAGCGGGGACCCAGGTGCTGTTTGGTCGGGGCGGGGGGCAGCCGTCATGGCCACAGCCACGCCCCTGCCGGGCGGTGGTCTCTGCCCCGGGACAGGTGTGCGGCAGTCCGGAGCCCAGGCTGGCCCGGGTCCTCCCTGGGTCCTCCCGGAGACGTGTCCTCACACAGTGGCTGCACCGCCACCCCAGCCACAGCCACAGCCACGGACGTGTTTCGGGAGCGTCTCCCTGGGCGGGGCAGACCTCCCAGGATGCCCTTGGTGGGCGGCGCCTGTTCTGTGGACTCGGACCAGCCAGAAGGTGGCGCTGAGCAAGGGCTGCTGTGGGTGTCTGTGAAGACCCTTCCAGCCCTGGGGTCCGTAAGCACCTCGGGTTCATGGCGGGCTGTCCACTCCTGTCTCTGGCATCTGGGTCTCGGAGTCGGCACGCGGGGCTTTCCCGGTGTGTTTGGTGGCAGACAGGGCCGCCGTGCCCAGGGCGCGTGGCTCGCTGCTCTCCCCCTGCAGGCCCTGCAGCGGCTCTTCACTGGGCGGCCTGTGGGATCGGGAGCCGGGGGGCCTCTGGACTCCCCCGTGATCGTCAGAGTGGCCAGCAGTCTGTCCAGGGTGCGGCCCCGGGCTCGACGACCCTGCGCAGCCAGGCCGGTGCAGCGCCTGCTCCGTCTCTCCCCCCCTGTGCAGGGCTGGGCGAGAACAGGGCCGAGGAGCAACGACTGGGAAGCAAGCACAGCCGTGCTCTTCGGGGGCCGCGCTCTGCGTGGCGCTGCCGTTTTCCACCGGAGTTTCCTCCCGAGCGCTCACCTGGCCTCTCCCTAGGCATTCGCTGTCATCAGCTTGAAAGCTCGAGCCGCTGAGGGTCCAGTCTCGGTCCCCGGGTAGGAGGACCGCGTGTTGGTCTCATTAACGGCTCACCTGTGCTCCCCCGTTGTCCACCTGGCACCGGCCCGGGAGATGGGACAGCAGCCCGGGACCGGCCGGTCACTTAAAGGGCATCACTGAGCCTCCAATGTGACCGACGGGCTGTGGCGCAGGGACAGGGCCGACACAGTCCTCACCCCCGAAGATTTCCCGTGTCAGGGAAGGAAACGGCCCTGAGCGTGACCAAGCGTGGCATGAAACAACTCTCCTGTCAAACATGTGTGTCTTTTGCACTCGACTTTGCGTCGGACTCCAGGCTCCCTGAGGGGTGGTCCCCGGGTGGCCGGTCTGGCTGTCCCTGACCAGAGAGACCCGAGGCTCGTGCACCGTCGCCGTCTTCCAGGAGGGTCTTCCTGCCGCTCGCCGAAGCCTTCACCTCTCCCACCGGGATCCACGGGTGGGCGCCTTCCCCGCTTGGGCGCTCGGTTTTTAATCCTTCCTGCCTCCCTCAGTGTACCCGCCCACTTTTCTTCGTGGTCTTCCGGGTCTCCTGTGCCTGCTGATCGCTCTGTGGAGAGGGCTGGCGTCTCCTTTAATTAATTCCATCGATTGCAAATCCCACAAGGTCCGAGGTCCTTAGACTTCTGAAGCAGTAAATGCAATGTCTAAATTCCGACCTTTTTCTTCTGCAAATGGTTTTGCCACACAGTCGCCGGGAGGAAGGGCTGTGGTTTTGTTTCGTTGAGTGTTTTAATGGCAGAGGAGAGGGTGCTGGGCCCGTGGCGGGAGAACGGCCTTCCGCACGGCGCGCAAGGCCGGCATCAGGGACTTGGGAGAGGCTGAGCCCGCCCCTCACTCTGGGCACGCGAATGCGGGCCGGGGGCGTCTGCCCTGAGCCAGCCCGAGGGTACCAGGCCCGGGCCGGCGCTGCGCGCGCGGTCTCCGCGCAGAAGTGTCGAGCGCATCACCAGCATCCCTTAGCGCCTCCCGCAGCCAGACCGCCAGGCGCTTCCCGGGCCGTCCTCAGAGGCCCGCCCGCCGGTGCCTGAGCACCGCTGCGGCCCGTCCGCAGCAGCCACCAGCCTGGCCGTGCCGGAGCCCCACAGTCACCAGAGTGGAAGTCGTGAGTGTGGCTGGGGCGAGGGGAGGGCTCAGGGGGTAGAGGGATGAGCCCCCCGCCCCGTCTGACCCTGCGCGTCGTGGACGTGTGCAGGAGAAGGCCTTCTCAGAAGGGGCGGGCCCGTCGCTGGACTGCCCCTGCTCACGCCTGCAGCCGGAGGGCCGCTGTGCGCCGGAAGCCCCGTTTCATTGTTGCCCCCCCGCCGTTAATGTCTGTCTCCCGGGCAGCTGCTGATGTTTTAATGAAGCTGGAATTGTGGAGTCTGTAGCGCCGGAGAATCATAAGCTGCCGAGTCAGAATCAAATTAATAATTCATGAAATTAAAGTGTATAATTAATTTGAACCATGCAGATGAGAGGAAGGGCCAGGCCCGCAGCCGGGAAGGGGCTGTGTGGGGGCGTTTGCTGAACTCGGCCTCGGCCCCGTTCGGCGGGCAGGTCCGAGCCCGCCCCCGCCCCCGTGCGCGCATGCACGCCTGAAACCGGGCCGGCACCTGCCGCCAGAGCCTTCTCCGAGGTTCCCGAGGGGCCGGGCCCACTCCGAAGGGAAGAGGGGTGTGGGGTCCGCAGCTTGGGGGCTGCTCAGGCTGCATCCCGCCTTCACTCCGCCCGTCTGCAGGGACGGGCGTCAGGGCCGCACACGCAGACCTGCACACGGCAGGTGCGAGGGGCTCCCGGACAGGACAGCGGCCACGGTGGTGTCACATCAAGCGCCGCAGAGGTCCTCACCCTTTGCCATAACCAATGGAAGGCACTGGGTGCCATTTTCAGCCACCAAGTGTGGGGTTGGGGCCTGCGGGTCCCCAGACCATTCCGCCCTCCTCCCTGGGACACCAGGTCAGGGCCCCTCTGTGACTTTGCCTCGTCGCACTCACTCTCCAGGTGTGCGTGGATGGGGCGACACCGACTGTCCGTGCCTGCGGCGTTGGGCAGGAGGCCGGCCAGCGCTGGGCCTGAAGGCCACGGGTCTGAAATGACCGCCGGGCGCTGTGGTGAGTGGAGGGCTCTTCCGGTCACACTCCCCACAGGAAAGCCCTCCGGTGCTTACGCCTCCCACTCCGGTGTCCTTCTCCCCCGTGGGCACTGCAGGCTGAGAGCCCAGCGGCGTCCGTCCGTCCTCGGGCCGGGAGAGGCCTGCCCTGAAGACACGGTGCCGGCTGGTGAAGCGCAGACCCCGCAGGCTCGGCCGGAGGCTCAGGGACGTCGCGCTCTCGGTCCTCAGTCCTCCATCCCCCCCGAGAGCCTTGCTCTGTCGCGTCTGCATCCCACCCTGAGCCCCGAACACCAGAAACCTCCCGGGGTCCCCGGGCCTCCCGCAGCCGCGCTCTGCGCGCAGTCCTCCCGACTCCTCCCTCAGTCCTCTCCACGCTTCCCAGGCTGGCCTGTGCTCGCCCGCCCGTACTCCCGCGGCCCCTGCTGCTCTCGCAGGAGCGGTTCCACCGCCACGGCGCCGGGACCAGCCGACGGCGCAGAAACGCACCGCAGGGCCCATTGTGGCCTGGCCGTCCTTCACCCCAGCCGGCTGGCATCCTCGGACTCACACAGCAATCGAGGACGCTGACGCCGGCCCAGCACAGGCGCGCCCGGCGTGAGATTGCGGTCCCCTGGTCTGTGTGGCTCCCTGCCGTCACAGCACCCTGCGACGTGGGCGGGAGCCCTCCCTGTGCAGGGGGCTCCGTCAGCACTCGGCGGGACAGCCGGGACCTCGCGCGGCCTGCCCGGCACACCCAGAGCGGTCGCACCTCGGCCGGCGTGCTCCCTGTCACTTCCCCACGCGGGCGGGCTCCCGGCTGTCCGTACACGGGCCCTCCACGTGCGAGGCCCCTGCCCCCCTTCCACGTTAGCGGTGCGTCCTGCTGCCCCCGCCTGTGAGGGGCCTGTGCAAACTTGCCCGTCCCTCCGAGAGAGGCTCTCGGCCCCGGGGTCCTGGGTGGGATCTGCCGGCATTTGGGTCGGTTCTCCCGTGTCTGCCGAGGACACGGGGGAAAGGAGTGGACAGAAAGTGGCGGTGCCTCATTCCCCTCCTTCTGGCGAGGACGGTGTGGCTGTGGCCCAGCGGGGACCACGGTGAGCGGGGTCACAGCACAGAAGAGGCTCTGCGTGAACGGGCCCCCACTCCTGGTGCAGCCCAGGGCTCTGTTTTGCAAGAGGAGGCCAGGAGCGAAGGAGTAATTCGTAATTTTCAGAAATTATTTTTTATCATGATAACATTTCCCCACGGGCAGCGGATAGCCCGTTATTCAGAGTTGCAGCCTCTCCTCCACTCAGACGTGGCCCGCACACCGAGGGCGGAGGGAGAGCGGGAAGGTGGGCCCTCCCCTCGCCGGCCCAGGGGCCCCTCAGCCAGGGCTGCCCGTTTCCTCCAGACGCATGTTCGCTGCTCCGGCCCGGGGTGCTTACCAGCCCCTGTGCCAGCAGCTGGGAGCCGCTGAGTAGGTTCTCGGCGGCCGGCCGCGTCTCCTTCCCGACACCCTCCTGTCCCCCGTCCCCTGCGACGTGTCCAGAGGACACGGCCTGTTCGCCCCTGCCCCGCGCCGGCCTCTGCACGGGCAGGAAGCACGGGCGCTCTCGGGAGAGATCGGCTGCACCCCGTGGGTCCGCTCGCTGCAGCTCGTAGGAGACGCCCAGGGCACGGGTGAGGCGCTTGTCCTCCTGCCGCTGGGGGGCAGCGGCCACCTGTCCCCTCGCGCGTCTGACAGGGCGTCTGGGCAGAGGTGGGGGACACGCGTTTGCAAGGCAGAGACGTGCGGCAGCGTCTGGCCGCCCTCGGTGACCGACCTCAGACCGTGGGACCGCGTTCCCGCAGCACGTGGGAAGTGAGCCTCGGCCGTCCGCTCCCGCCCCCGGAGAGCCCTCAAGGACGAAGGCGGAGTTTCCCTGCACGGTGTCCTGTTTGCAGACCCGCCTGCCGTCCAGGGGTCGGGTCTGACCCACCGAGTGTTCCCTCGCCGGCTTTCCACGTGCTTGTGCCAGTGCCCGCCTTCTTCTTTCTCCTTTTCCTGATCTTCATCGTCCTGAAGTATTCGTTAAGAAGCCATCGGTGAAGGTAGCGTGGGTTGGTCCCTTTCTGGGGACTCGCGAGTTAACGTGAATGCTCTGTGCGTGGATGCAGAGGTCTCAGAGGCCCTGCGTGGAGGGAGTACGTCTGTGCGTGATACACGTCATACAGTGTGCAGCAGGCAGCGCTGACAGAGCGTGATAGACGCCTGGCACTACACTCGGCATCTTTTAGGCAATTTATTTTTAAAAAGCAGACGAAGTAGGTGTAAGTCCCAGTCCTCTTTCACAGCTAAGCAACGTGAGGCCCAGAGAGGTTAACTAACTTGCCCGAGGTCACACAGCTCACGAGTGGCGAGTCTGGTTCATGTAGGCAGGCAGGGTGGCGCCAGAGTCTGTGCTTTTAACCGGCACACTGGCCGGTTCTCACTTTAAGTGCAAGAAGCAAAGGACAGGTAGCAGTAACGACTACACGTAACTGAATATTCCCTGCGCATCAGTATCGAGGCCTTTAGCCCCCCCAGTGACTGGGTGACGTAGGTGCCATTGGTGTCCCCCACTGAGCCCACTCAGGACAGACCTGGTTTCTGACCTGGCCGCATCGCACACCTCGCGTCAGCCACAGAGCCACTGACTGGCTGGGGTCTGAGGGCGGTCGTCAGGATGCCCAAAGGCCCCGGAAGTCATGGGAGGGGGGCAGAGGGCACCCTTGGGTGCGGAGGTCGACCAGCTGGCCAGAGCATGAGCCCGTGGCTCAGCTGTGCCCTGTGCGTGGACGTGGCCTCTGACCGCTGGCCCCGGGTCCATGGCGTTGGCGAAGAAAGCCGGCGTGGATGATTGGTGCGGAACCAGCCCCACAGCCAGACCGGCCGCAGAAGCTCGTGTCTTCCTCCGCCGTGACCTGCGATGCCAGCTGCGTGCCCGGAGGTCGGGCGCGTGCACCCTGCCCTCTGCAGTGCCTGCCTCGGGAAGTGGGAGGGCTGGGTCCGGGGCTGCTCCGTCCGTGGGCACGATCACGTGGTGTCGCTGTGTTGTCCTCGGTCTCGCGACCACAGCTGGGCGTCAGAGTCCGAGAGCTCTCGCCTTCTCCGCGAGCCCTGTCCTGTGCCTCCCACATGTTTTACTGGGTCAGAGACACCTCCTTCGCTCCAGCCACCGCGGCTCAGTGGGGATCGGGCCCGCCGGGCAGGTCTGGAGCCGGAACAGGCGGTAAAGTCGGATGGACCCAACTGGCTCCGGCCCCTCGGGTTAGAGAAGCAACCAGAGCAGCCATTCCCTGCACCGTGCTGCCGCGTTTTCTCTCCCGCAAAGGTGCGGGGGGAGCACCCGTCTCTGGGTGCGGGCTGTTGCCCGCGCTCCGAGTGCCCGGCAGTGGGGTGCCCGCTGGGTGGCCCTCGCCTCAGTGGGGTCAGAAAGGCGTCGGACCTACATGTTTCTCTGCCAGCACGTTCTTGTGTGTGTGTGCCCGTGCACGTGTCCGCACACGTGTGTACATGTGTGTACGCATGTGTGTGCATGCATGAACATGTGTGCAAATGTGTGTGTGTGCACGCGCACACGTGCTGGTGCCCACGCCTGCGGCTCGCAGGCCGCAGCCCTGCGGGACGCTGGCCCCCTCTGCAGGGACTCGGACCCCCGACCTGCCCCTGTGAGCGCCTCGCGGCTTCCCGCCGTCTGCCCCCCTTCCCCCGGCGGACACGGTAATGGCGCGTATCATCTTTCCTTTTCATCAGCCCAGAAAAAACGCGCTCGGCTCCTCTGATTTCAGCCTGTCACTTGATGAGGTCCCTGCTATTTATATTTCTGCTCGTTGGGAGGGAGGGGGCGTCTAAACAGAGCGCAGGCGGCCGGCCGCCCGCAGGGTGTCTGGGGGCCGTTCGCGGGGTGGCGGCTGGACCAGAGGGCCCCCCGCGACGGCCGGGAAAGGGTTACTGGGCGACGCAAACAAACAACATGCAGATGAGGCGCCCGCAACAGGTAGAGTTAATCAGATGCTGTCAGATGAATTCAGCCTCTCCCCGATTGTCGCCTCTCTGTGCCTCCCATTCGGAAGCCCTCATCTGCTCCAGATGTGGTTTAATTTACTGCGACTTGGCTAATTACTGTAATTAAGGATTAATTACTGTTAATTACTTTCACATAAACTCAACGCCAGTCAAAGAGCCGAGCCTTATGAAGTCTGCCACGGGAGTGCGCGGGCGCGGCGGCCTGCGTGCGCCTGCGGGTCTCTGAGCATCGCCGGGCATCGCCGGGCATCGCCGGGCCCCGGGGCCGCGAACCTTCACAGACCTCCCGACCTGCTGGCGTCGCCGGCGGGACGCGGCACGGCCAAAGGCACAGGAGGGGTCAGCGCTCAGGCCCTCACAGGGCATCTGCTTCCCACCACTGGGGGCCCCACAAGGACAGGGACCGTGCTGGGGACAGGGCCTGCACAGCCTGCCAGGAGGGGCCTGCGGGAGCCAGCCACGACGTCGTGTTCTGTGGTTCCCCGGGCGGTTTTGGGAGCTCGTGAGGGGCCGGCTTTCCATCTCGGTGCTGCGCCCGGGATGTCCACTCAGGCCATCGGAGCAGAAATGCAGCAGGAGACTGGGAGTCGGTACCAGGCCAGGCCGGCCCTCCCAGGCGCCGGCTTCCCCAGAACACGGTCTGGTCCTTGCGGTGAAGAACGGCTAAGGCGCCGAGTGTCACCAGCACGAGGGTCAGGGCCGCCCCCAGCCTCCCCCGGCTCCGAGCTCCGCCAGCTCATGCTCTCC
The DNA here is from genome assembly GCA_028533065.1 of Trachops cirrhosus. Classification (NCBI taxonomy): domain Eukaryota; kingdom Metazoa; phylum Chordata; class Mammalia; order Chiroptera; family Phyllostomidae; genus Trachops; species Trachops cirrhosus. The sequence goes on along the minus strand of CM052551.1, from coordinate 44,030,776 downwards.
CCCGGCAGGCAGGAAGCCCGGTGCCCTGGTGGCTGGGACACAGTCCCCTCTCCGGAGTCCCGACTCGCCTTCGCTGTAGTGCCGACACCCCCCCACCCGGTGTCCCACACTGTCCCCCGCTGCATGCACGTCCTGACCCCTTCGCTCCGTCTCAGGTGAGGCAGCCTGCCCCCTGCTGCTGGCTGCAGCGCGAGTGTCTCGTCCTCCCCTCAGCGGACTTCTCTGTCCGTGTGTGCGACCTGTCCTGTGACAATTGTGGGGGGCGTGGCCCCCAGGGCTCCCCGTCTGCACCGGGCCCCACAGGGCAGCGCTGCCCTCCCTCTGACCTCTGACCTCTGACGGTCCGTGGGCGGAGCTTACTCTGCCCCAGGGGAGGTGGCCGGTCCCTCTCGGGGCTGTGACTGCCCAAGAGACCCCGTGTTCCCGGCTGTGCCCTCAGCACCGTGTCCCGCAGGGTGTGATGCCGCCAAGGGCACAGGGAGCCTCCTGCCTGCGGGACCCTGCGGCCCTGGGTCACGTGCGTCTTGGGGCACCCACCAGGGCAGCCTCCAAGGGTTCCCTGGCTTCCTGTGCCACCTTTCCCCTTGGGGTGATCCAGGTCCCCGTGTCAATCCCCGGACAGGTTGTTTCACAGTGGGGTCTGAGGGAGGTCTTTTTGAGTGCAAAATCCCAAAAGATGCAGACGCTGGTGCAGACAAGGCGCCTGGAACACGCGTGCCGTGTTTCTGTCCCATGCGCCGCCCCCTGCCGGCGGAAAGGGTCCTGTTTGCACCCGTGTGCTGTCGTCTCCCAGTCGGCGCTGCCGCGGGGCGAGGGGGCCTGCGTGCGGGGCGAGGGGGCCTGCGTGCGGGGCGGAAGGAACAGCAAGCAGATTTCGCTGTCCACTCAGGTGTCTGTGCGTTTCCAAAGAAAGGCGTTGAACGCTTACCATCTGAATCAATTGTATGTGAGATTTCGACTTTTAATAAACAGTTTTAAATCTTCCACTGTCATTACCTAAAGGAAAATAAAAAACAACTCAACGGAGTCGTGAGTTAAAATAAGTCCTTTCCTCGTGCTTGTTTCCTGTGTGTCCGCAGAAATATTCTGGCGGTGTTTGTCCTCAGCAGAGTTCATCTGCAGATGGATGCTCGGCCTTCACTGCCCACGTGGCTTGCTTGCTTCGCCTCGCAGCCGTGTGAGTGCGAATGCGTTCTGCGCGTGCGGGCCGTGGCCGTGATGGGCGCCCGGGGTGCGTGGTGTCAGCGGGTGCGCGCTCTGTGTGCGCTGCGGAGAGACACGCCAGAGAGCGGCGTGAGCTTCGAGGGCGCCCGCCCCTCGCTCCCTCCCGTGGTCTGGTGGCCAGGCGCGTGTCTCTGCCAGTCCCGGTTCCCAGACGCGGTTCGAGGGAAGCATTTCTCACACGCGGCAAACCAGGATGAACTCTCGTGGACAACTCTTTACACGTTTCAAGTGCGCAGCCTGTAACACCGGGAGTGCACTAGGCCTTAACCGCACCTCAGTGGCTCTTGTCTGAATAACTAACTCCACAGCCCACGGCTCCTCTGAAGTCACTTCTGTTTGTTCCAGAGCCGGCGCCCCCGCCGTGGCTCACCGTGAGCTGACCCGTGGAGCTGGCAGTGGGGCGTCTCCCCCGTCGTGTGAGACGGCTGTAATCTGAGAGTCTCGTGTCACAGCAGTGTCTGAGAGCCTGTCCTGTGTCACGCACAGTGCTAGGCCCCGAGGATAACGTGGTATTAAGTTCATTATCTGTGGGGATGAGTTACGGTGTGATAAGATTTACACGACTCCGTCGCCGGGACTAACAGACACAGTTCGGCACGTGGAGCTTTGCCCCCTCTGGTGGCACTTACTGAGGGCCCGGGTGGCGTGAAAGGGACAAGGAACGGAAAGGTGGCCTTGGGTCTGAGGGAGCTGGACCTGCAGAGGGACTCTCCCTCGGCTGCCTTCCTGCCCGGGAAGCCGGTCCCCGTAGGACCGCCCACGGGGAGGGGAGCGAAGAGAGAGGGTGAAGCATGTTCTCCAGGCTGCACAGCAAGAGCTGTCGGTGCGAGGCGGACAGTGAGCCCTGGGCCACTCCAGACGCTTCTGCGGTCCCGAACGCCGTGAAATCGGACACGCGCATCTCCATCGCAGTGTGACGCAGACGCTCAGTCCGCCTGATCGCACGTGTCTGCGGTCACTCACACTGTGCTGCGTGGGCCCCTGTCACCGCTGCAGGGCCCGGGCACTGCACACTGCAGCACCTCCGTCGCTCAGAAAGCCACGTGTCGTCTTTGTAAACCGGGGTCTTCGGGTCCAAGTCTTTGCTCGGCGCTCGGCAGCACGAGCATGTGCCGAGTGCTTGGAGACGCCAAAATACGCAGGCACAGCTACGCGTCACCCAGACGCAGCGCGGTTGGGTGAACATGGAGCCCGTGTGTGGCTTTGCGGTGCAGGGGTGTGTGCGCGTGGTGTCTGTGTGCCTGCACGTGAGCTCACACGGAACCACGGCTGTGGGTGCGCCCCACCGGGGACCGCAGGGACAGCCAGCGCACGGCAGGGCAGGACAGGACCGGCTGTGATTAGCCGGCGTTGTTCGGCCCGTCTAGGCCACCTGCTGCTGCTCCCGGAACGCAGAGATGAAGCGAGTTCATTTGGCCCCCAGAACGGATGGCTTTAATAAGGGCAGAGCGGGGGTGGGGACGCCGATCACCGAGAGGCTCGTCAGGGCCCCCGAGGGCGCTGTGCGGGCCCCACGGCCGTTGGCTCTGCTGTCGGGACCGTTCTCAGCATTCGGGGGCCGCCGTCAGTGGCGGGGAGACTCCTTTGGAGTCAAAGGAAGATGTGTATCAGTCGTGATTGGATTCTGGCCAAGGCTCTGAGGACGGGTTATCGACGGTGAGGCCCTCAGAGGGGCTGGGCAGAGCGGAGGGGCGGGATGCAAGCCCACAGCCGAGACAGCCGTCGCCACCGCTGACCGGGGCTGCCTGACTGCGGCACGCAGAGCTGTGCGTTTTCCGGGGGTCAGGGGGCCTGTCTGCGGTGCGAGCCACCTCCCTTCCCCGGCAGGAGTGGGTTTCTGAGTGTCCTGCGGGGCCAGCGGGGGGCTCGAAGGGCGAGGCCGCCAGGCCCTGTCCAGCCTTTTCCTGCACCCCCCCATCCATGCAGCCAGCCCTGCGGCCATCACCGCCCTGCACGGGCCTCAGATCACCCTAATGACCGCCCCTGGAAACGGCTGGGGCGGCAGGGGCACACCCGGTGCGTGTGTGCGTGTGTCGATGGCCCAGGAACCACAGGGCGCGAGGCTCTGCCGAGGCCAGTTAGTGCGACGGCTGTCAGCTCCACTCACCCCGCCTGTCACGAGGGGGATGCAGCGGGGCTCATTCCTTTAATTGACACCTTCCTCTCTCATTCCACGCTCCGGCATCTCAGCCTAATTCCCCCTTTCATCTCCCTCCGTGGAGAAAAGCCGCTCCTCCCCCCCAAGTGAAGGAAAGGGGAAAAGCCACATGCGGAACAATGGCATACGCATTGTCCTCCAGAAATACACAGAGTTTAACAAAGGCACAAGCCAGGAAATGCCCTGGAAGTCAGGAAAAGGCTTGTCAGTCACACACGGCGCAGAGACGACGGACAGACGGGGGAGAGACGGAACGTGCGTCATCAAAGCAGGATGGAAAGACAGAGAAAAGAGAGAAAACCTCGCCGAAATGCCAGGAGGGAGGACGAAGCAGAGGAGAGACGAGGAGATCCCTGTGCCCTGTCATCGTGCCGTCTTCACGGGGGCCCAGGCCCCCTGGTGACGGGCAGTGCAGGGGTGTGGAGGGGCCGGGAGATGGGGGTCACTGGACGCCCTGGTTTCCGTTCACGAGATGCTTTGTGTGGATTTCGGGAGGGGCTGGGAGCCAGCAGGGAGGCACGCAGGTGGGGTGTGCACAGGGGTTCCGCCCGGCTGGGGGCCGCGGCAGCCCCCTGTCCCCCTCAGCACCTGGAGACCCGCTCCCTGACGTGGGGCACACAGCGCGTTGGTAGTGTCTAAAGGGGGGCTGGGTCCGCCCCTAAGTCAAGAAATCAATTGCGACGAAGTCAGGGAAATGGATCAGAGTGTTGACTACCATATTGGTATCTGTTGTCTCTCTTTCTTCTTTTTTAAGTTTTTGTTTCTGACTAACTCGAGGTGTACCTGACATAGATAAATGCACCTCCTGTGTGTGCACAGTTGCACCCAAGTCCGGACAGAGGGCGTTTCTACCCCCCCGGCGGTTCCCAGCGCCCCCCGCAGCCACTCCCCGCTGCCCAGCAGCCCTGCCCTGCTTGGTGCCCGTGCAGATCGGCGTCTCTCGGGCAGCGTTGCACGTGGGTCACACAGCACGCGGTCTGTCCCCGGCTCCTCACACAGAAGCCCCGGAACGGCAGTGCACGCACATCCACGTGTGCGTGCTCAGTCTCTCCCTCCATCGTGGCCGAGTGGTGTTTCCTTGTGGGAGAACGCCGCAGTTTGTTTATCGTTGGGTATTTTCAGTTCGAGGGTCTTATGCATGAAGCTGCAGTGAACGTCAGCATACAAGCCTTTGTGCAGCGGAATATTCTCACCCGTCGCGAGAACTTGTGTATACGTGTGAGTTCGTGGCAGTTACACATCCGATCTCATTAACAGACCACCAGGTTGTTTTCCAAGGTGGTTGTACCTCCAGCTCCTCCTGAGTGAGAGCAAACCATCTTTTCCACAAAGGAAGCCAGATGAGATGCCACCGCCAGTGACAGAGGTAGGTGCAGCCGGGGCACGCGGGCCTCCCGTTTCGCAGAGCTGCCCGCACACGCCCCGGGCAGGTCAGATTGACCGTTTCGGAGTGAGTCCACGTTAGCGCAAGTCCTTCCCGAGGACCCGCAGGTCCTCTCTGTTCGTCGCTGCGGTCCAGTGAGTGGAGTCAGTTGCCTTCGGAAACCGGAACCTGGGCTCTGCCGCCTGGCGCCCCCCGCCCCCGCGTCTCGCCCTCTGCCGCGGCCCCAGCTGGGCCCCGCTGCCCCCCTCTCCCGCTGTGGCTCGGGGGTGGACCTGCTCACGTGCCTTCCACGGGCTCCACGTTCACCTCCCTCCTCCGGAGTAGGTAATCGGGCGGCAAAGCTCAGGAACTGTTCGCTGCGGTCCTGCTGGCCCCGCACTGCCGACATCCGCCTCGCAGGCTGCGCACGCAGCGCTCGGGTCTCCCCTCCGATGTGTGGGGGCGACACCCTCCCGAGACTCGGTGCTGCCTGCCGCCCAGTGGCTCCCCAGCCACCCCAACGGGTCTTTGTTAGCGGTTCCTGAGAGGATTGTCACAGCCGTTGACCTACTCAATGGTACTGCGAAAGAAATGAGCGTTTCTCTTCCCCTTTCGTTCCCAAAGCAGATACGGCAATTGGCTTCGATTGCCGGCTGTAAAAGTTCAGACGATTCTACTTTCCCCTCGCCTTTTCCTCCTTTCCATTTAAGCAGCGCACGGCGTCTCTTTTCCCGGGATTGGACCTAGTTCCTGCTGTGACACCTGTGAAGTGGCTGTCGTGTCTGTGTGTGCAGCGTGGGTGCACATGTGTGCCCGAATGCATGCACATGTCTGTGTGTGTGCATGCAGGGGTGTGTGTGCGTGTGCACACGTGTTGTGTGTGCCCGTGTGCGTGTGCCCACGTCATTCACCTAAGATCTCAGAGATGAAGTTAGATTACATTGAAATATTAGGTGAATGTTTTATATTTTGATTCTAGTGTCCGTATTTCTCGAGGGACAAGTACGTGAGGTTTCTAGCGAAACAAAAACCCACAAAACAGAGATTTAAGAGCCCCCGATGGAAAGTCTCTCTCTCTCTGTGGGAAACGCCGCGGTGACGAGCAGCCCCGTGACCGAGTGCCCTCGCACTGGGTGCTGTGGTGAAGGCCTTTTTGCCTGGAGAGGAGATGGCGGGTGTGGTGTGAGTGTGAGGCAGGGGCCTGAGGGTGCGCGTGAAGATGGAGGGGACCGTGTGATGGGGGCAGAACGCCGTGGCTGGGTGGCACAAGTGTGAGCACCCCAGCCGTGGGTCCCGTTTCCGTGGTCACAGCCCACGGCCGCAGGGCATCCCAGCCCGCTCTTTCCTGCCACGTGCTTGCTCTGCTGAGTCACGTGAGGAAGACAGTGCACATACACCATAGCCGAGAGGGATGGAAATGTGAGAAGACTCAGCTCTGTCTTCAGGGGACTCGCGGGCGGAGGCCGTAACGGCACCCCCAGCAGTAGGCAGCTGCGCTGCAGGCGGGTGGCCTTGTCAGGGCGGGCCAGCGGGCGAGAAAGCGTGCCCGTGACTCGACCCAGGGGTGGGTCTGTGGACTGCGGGGTCAGTGCGCGTGCGAGAGCCGGTGTGCGCTGCCCCGTGGGGGTGCCCACACACAGAGGTGAACCGGGCCGCGAGCTTACGAATCACGGAACACGTGTCTGCCGTGTGCCGTGGACACGGATGCGGCGCCTTCGCTCTCAGGCGCTCACGGCGAACGTAGGCCACGGCGAGACCAGCGCTTCTCAGCGCGGAGGGGCGGTGCGTCGTGGCACAGGTATTTGCCGGACTCTACGGGAAGGCAGACGGTGCCGGTGGGAATCGGTACCTGAGCTCCGTTACCGGGTGCAGGACAAAGACGCGGAACCGTCAGACCCCAAACAGCATTAAACACGGCAGCCGAAGTCACAGTGGAGACGTGGAAAGCTGGTGGACGAGCTGGCGGCCCGTGAGTCAGTCCCACGTGTGGGTGTTCACGTTGGCCTGGGCGACAGCGGTCGCTCCCCCTTCCTCTCCGTCCCTGTGCGGGTGCAGAGCTGTGCCCCCTCTCCCGGGTGTAGCCGGAGCTGCGCGTTTTCTAAGAACAAGCAGAGAAGCGGGCCGAGCGGGCAGGGGCTCTCTGCGCTCACGGAGTGCCTCCAGCGCCCACAGGCTGCGGGGACGGCGTCCTGGCGCTGGCCAGGCCTGGGCCCTCGGTGAGGCCCTTCCCGCTGACCCAGAATGCCTGGGGGCAACGTAGGCACCTTCCTCTCCTGAATGCTGGGTGGATTCTGAAGGTTAGAAACTGCAATTCCTGTTACCCAGCGGCCAGGGAGGGTCCCCCGAGGGAAAGGAACAGTGTTTCAGACCCAGAGGGAAGCAGGACAGCCCAGTGGGGCCCCCAGTCTCTGGCTCCTGTGGTTCGAATGTGACGTCCGTACGGGGACGTAACTGCAGACACATGGGTGCCCCATGGGCTCCACGGGGGGGGGGCCACCCTGCCGTTCTCTCCTTTTCACTGCGCCACTGTAATAAATGGGGAGAGCGTCTTAATGGGTCCCCCGGTCGTCTTCGTTCTTCCAGTCGCTAGACGAGGGCGGCTGTGTGAGGTCGGAGGCGGAGCGTGTGTGCCTGATTTATAAACCACGAAAGCCACAGTGAAGCACTAGGTGAAAATCACCTCCGTTAACAGCAGAGAAATGTCACCACCAATTCCGAGAGGGACTTGTAAACCTGGAGCTAACAGCCAAAGGTTTAATTCTTTTAAAGTAGAAATTTCTTTAACCTTTCTAGCTGGAACTGTGTCTGGTATGGTCTGCCGAGAGTTGTGGTTTTATCTAAGAGTCAAGTAAAAAATGCCCGTCCTTGCAAAGCAGGCTCTCGGGGGTTCTCGAAGGGTACCTTTCCCACTCAAGGGGCAGTGAGTTTGAGAGAGACTCCAGCAGGGGAACTGCGCGGATATCTCCTCCTTGAAGCACGGGAAGAAGAGTCTTCGAAGCCTTCAGCTGCAGGGTGTCGGTGTTACTTACGGGCTGGGGGACCTGTGGTGACTCAGGACTAAGCGTCGCGAGCCCAGGTCTCCAGCAGAGCGGCCGCTCCTTCTGGCCGCAGACAGACAGATCCTCGCCTGCCTTCGCACTGGGCTGCCACACGCCCTACGTGTTGCTGGAGAACTTCCCGGCCCCGCACCTCGTGTCCGTCCGACAGGCGGACTGTGGCGACCCCAGCCCCTCTCGTGCGAGGCAGCGATCCGTTCACAGCCGCTCTGACGTGTGTGTGGCGTCCATGTGTTCAGATCCGTGTCCTTACGGATCCCTGAGGGACAGGAGTTGTCTCGGAAGCCAGCCAGAGTTGGGATGGGTCTGCGTCCCCGGTGGCTGGTACAGTGCCCGTGCGTGGCCGTGGCTCGGCGAACACTCCCGTCCACACCTGTCCCTGGACGTGCATGCTCGAGGGCGAGAGGGTTAACACACGGCGCAGCCAGGCCCGGCTCCCGGCAGCCACTGGCCGGGGGCAGGAGAGACACAGACGGCCTCAGGGATTGCCGCGGGCAGCACGAGCTCCAGGGCCGTGCAGGCCCCCGTCCTCCTCCGCAGCGCAGGCGGAGGGGCGGAGGGCTGCGTCGTGGCCGGTTACCCGCCCCCTGCGGGCGTGTCTCACCCAGCACCACGCCGGCTAGGCCACACTGACGTGCTTCTGGACGCCCAGCTCGCAAGGTGGTGCTTGTGCTCTCGTTCTCAAGACGGAGAAGCTAAGTCTGGGAGGCGCAGAAAATCGCCCAATGCCACATGTCTCGCTCCCGGCAAAACGGACGTTAAAACCCACGTTTCCTCCACAGCGCCGTGTCGCCTCTTCGGGGAAACACAGCCGAGCTGGGAGCCTGAACGTTACAGTGAAGAACGGGGGAAATCTCAGGCCACAGGCCGAGCGGTGGCCCGGACGCGGGAACGGCGGGCTGCGGTCTCCCGGACGGCGCCTGGGCTGCACGGACGCCACCACGTCTTCGTGATGACCGTCTGTCTCCACCTGTGCTCCTGCCCTTAGGAAACGGGGCCAGTAACATTGTTTTTTTGCCAAAGTGCTGTAATAATTAGTATGTTGGAAGACGCTCAGAACTACAGATAAAATGCCTTTTAAACGCCACTAATTGTCAACAGGAAGTATGTAAAGTGATTTTAGATCTTCTCATGGAGCTGCATCATGGAGATTTAAAGCACCCAAAGACGGAAGTAGGAATAGTAACAACACTAATCCAGGGGTGGTTAGGAATAGAGACGGCTGACCGAGTGCAGGTGAGGTTTCCTGCCAGAGGGTTGACCCCTGAGGGACAGGTGTCCCGTGGTCCTTATGGGGGCGAGGGTCGTCTGAGAACCCCCCTCCAGAGGCTTCAGGGAAGCCTCTTAGAGAGTCCCCTGCCTGCCTTCTTCCAGCCGCCTGAGCAAAAGCTACTGACGTCACCCTCCCGAGTTCTGCCCTCCTCCTCCCTGTTCTGTCTCTTCCCCACCCGACCAGACTTGACTTCGAGTCCCGTGCTTGTGAGGGGTCCCCCCATCGGCTGCCGTCGCGCATCGCCAAGTGTCACAGTCCAACCGCCACTCGGTGGCCTGTGGTTCCCACGTGGCCCGGGAAGTGCATGACAAGTTTATTTTACTTCATTTTACTTTTATCCTCACCCGAGAACGTTTTTTCATTGATTTTAGAGAGAGAGGAAGGGGGAGGGAGAAACATCCATGCGAGAGAGAAGCATTGACTGGCTGCCTCCCGTATGTGACCGACCGGGAATCGAGCCCGCAGCCCTTGCGCTGCAGGACAGCGCCCCAACCCACGGAGCCGTACCGGCCAGGGCGTTGTTTTAACGGGGATTGTATTACAGAACTATGTAACGTGCATGTTTCTCGGTGGGCGTTCTAAGTGCCTTGTAATGAAATATTAAGATAAAATGTCCTTATGGCCGAAGAAAAGCTAGGCGAGTCTGCTTCAGGTTTCAGAAGTCTTCAGCAGTGTTTTCCTGTGTTTGGCAGCTCGGCTGTGCAGCAGGACCAGAGAGCGCAGTGAGGTGACGGAAAACACGCCACACGTGGCCCCAGTCACCGGGCGTGGGCCCGGCCACAGGAAACGTGGCCACGAGACGAGAGCTTTGACTGTGCTTGCAGGGCGCTGCGGTGAATCTCTGCTCCTTCTCAGCGATTCTCGTCTGGGTTCCCGCTCGCGCCCGTCTTACAAGCAGCAGTGTTTTAGCCACTGCGCGTGCGTTTCCTCGCAGTTCCACGAGGGTTTCCGCTGGATGCTTGCGGTCCTCGGTCTGCGGCGGGGGTGAGGCGGGCAGGCGGGGTTCCGCCCGCTCCTGGACTGGGGCCGCTGTGGTCTTTGTTAAGTGTTGGGCCTCCAGGGAATCCTAAAGAAAGGCTTCACGCGTCACAAAACTCTTCAGGAACCACTGCGTCTTCTCGTTTTGTCCTCCCTCCAGTCTTTGCCAAGTCTGTTACCGTGCCCAGCGTGCGGATGAGGATGTGAGGCTTGACCCGGTCTTGGGTCCTGGGGTGGGCCCGGCTCCCGAGCTGCTGAGCTCCCGCCCGGGTCCTGACTCCCCAACTCCGAAGTCGGTTCTCTTACCACTGAACACAGCGGGTCGTGCTTCCTCCCGCCGGCCCCGGCCACAGACAGCGCCGTTTGTGTGGCCGTGCCTGTGGAACTGTGGCCCCGAGCAGGAGCAGACGTGTGGACAGGAGGGACTGCGGCCACTGGCAGAGGCCCGCTGGGTCGCTCGCGTTCGTGTCCTTGGCCCGTGAGGGACGTGACTTGGCAACGCATCTCTGTCGTGTGGACTGTGTGCCGGGTCTCAGAACGGCCGTGGCTCTGTGCGGCCACGGACAGGTAACTGCCTCTCCGAACCTGGACAGATAAGGAAGCAAGCGCCAGCCCCCCCACGAGGGGCGGGCGGAGCTCGGTTCTCTTTGCTGCCCCGCTGGGGCCGAGGGCTGCGGCGGGAGGGCGGCGATCGCCAGCGCTCGAGGGGAGCCGCTTGGGCCTCCGCGGTGCCCAGTCCGAGGCCGAGGCCGGAGGGCCTGCAGGTCCCTGGGGAACCTGTGGGCCAGGACGTGCGGGGCCAGGCGGCGTCGGAGGCTCGCGGAGGTCGGAGGTTGAGAGCCAGAAGGTCAGGTGGGCCGGTCGGAGCAGAAACGTGTCTCAGACCTCGCGTGTACGGTGACACGCCATTCTGGCTCCAGAGCGAGGGCGGGCAGCCGTGTGGGCGCCTTGCACTTTCCTTTAGTTTCGGTTCCTCCGGGAAAAGGACGGTGCTGCTGATGACACAGACACGTGCGCGGGGGCTGACATGCAAAATTTTCAAAGCTGAGAGCGTCAGATCCAAGTCCCTCATTCAGTGTGCAAGATGGAGAGATCAAGTCGCACCGTATGTAGTGACCGCACAGCACAGAGGGGGTGTGCGTTGTGTGTCTGTGTGTCTCTGTGCACACGCGTGCATCTGTGTGTCTGCGTGCACGTGTGTGCCTCCAGGGACAGGAGGGAGAGCCATTCTGTGGGGTTCACCTGCCTTCCGCCCCTCACGTCCCCTGCTGGCTCTGGGAAGCAGTCGTGTGTATCCAAGGACAGGCCGAGAGATAATTAAGTGGGAGTGAGAACTCCCCTCCGGCCTGCCGAGAGGGAGGAGGCAAACCCCGTCGGTCCGGGTGCCTCTGGCCTAGCTGCCTGCGGCCAGCCTGGCGGGCATCGGAAGAGGCTGCGGTGGGCGCTGCGGTCTCGATCACCCGAGGTTAAGGGGTGCGTCAGGGAAAGGGGCCGCCAGAAAAGAGCAGATTCTTTTCCTGTGATTCACGTGTTTTGCAGAGGCCTCTGGCTTCTTGGAATTTCTATCACGAACTTCAAAGCTCACCGCAGAGACGTCTGCACGGCAGTTTGGCTGCATTCCGAGGCTCTCCTGGAACATCCAGGGGAGGGGCTTGCGGTCACAGGTGCCGACGCCCTGACGTTGTCCTTCACTGCGGGCGAGGAGCAGGTCAACACACGTCCCCAGGCCCCCAGCGGGGGTTCGGAAACAGCACCCCAGCCCTGCAGGACGGGGTGTGACGGGCGTTTGGGGCAGTGGGGAAGGCGGGAGGAAGCGGGGAGGGTGGGCGCACCACTCCAGACAGGCCTGGCTTCCGCCTGGTGGCTTCACTCGACACAGCCAGTTCCTGCGTTGGGGAGACTTTCTAGCCCCCAAAGGAAGAGGGAGTCAGCGCAACTAAAGCCCTTAGAGATGCCTCCCTTCTCTCCATGGCTCTCATCGGAGATCAGAGCGGCACAGGACGGCCAGGTGACAGAGGACGTCCTGGCAGCCCCGGCGCCCAGACACTGCAGCCCACTGCCCTTGGAGTGGACCCTCCGGGCGGTTCGCTGGCAGACCGGTGGGCGGGGGGGGGCGTCGCGGTGGCAGGGACAGTTCAGACACTGAACTTGGGACGTACGCCACTACCAGGCTCACTAAACCCACAACTTGAAGCAGCACTGAAATTTTTTGTATTGCTCTATGACTTTCAAATAATTATTTTGAACAACCGGTTGATATGCCTTCGATGGAGTTTTAAGGGCTGGCATTACCTGAGAAGCAGGAGAAAGTAACGATGAAGAGCATTTGTCACTTCCGTCGGTCCCGGGCAGACACAAGGAGATGATGAGCTATTCGTGGTTTTCCCCTTTCTCAAATTCTCCAAACGCTGCTTGTCAGCAGCACGAAAGTGGAATGGGCCACATATTCAGGTGGTTGGTTTTGAGATGCTGGGTGTTTTCGGTAGATTTGATTCTTCACACGAACTTGCTGGGATTAGCAAGGCTCGGACCTTTGGACTGTCCCAAACCCTTCACAGAAGAAGAGTTGCTGGAAAATGATTGGATGGATGGACGGGTGGACAGGTGGATGGATGGAGGGGTGGGTGGTTGGTTGGATGGGTGGATGGGTGGGTGAATGGACCAGTGGGTGGTGGAGGGGTAGGTGAAGGAGTAGGTGGGTGGACGAGGGAACGGGTGGTGGATGAGTGTGCAGAAGGATGATGGATGGGAGGGCGGGTGGAGGGTGGGTTGCTGGGTGGGTTGGTGGGAATGTCTGACTCGGTCGTGGATCAGAGCACCACTGCCTGGGTCAGGAGGACGTGGGCGCAGCAGGCCAGCGTGGAAGGTCCCCCCGTCCGGTGTGGCTACCACCGGCCGATGGATGTGGGACGACGGTTTGAGTGGATACAGACGTCAGCCCTTCTTTGCTTTCTGTGAAAAGTTAGGGTTTAAACGAAAACATGACCGCATGGGAGAAACCGTGTAGTATCTTTTCAGAAAGGCGGTTTAATCTCTTCTGTATAAGCACCTCCGATGTAGTGAACACCGCACGGAAGCCGGAACAGAGCTGCATTGCAAGGGTCTGCGGGGCTGGGTGGTGTGTGCGTGTGTGTCTTCGTGCGTGCATGAAAGGCCCGAGGGTGCAGGACGGACACCCCATCAGTGAGGGCGGAAATGTGCGGACCAGCGGCATCGGTCATGCCTGTGATGTGGCTGCCGCCAGGCTCCCGTGCTGTTCTGACTGCTCCTCCATCTGCGCTCGTCCTGTGTCTGCAGCAAAAACTTGTTTCTTAGCAACTAAAATACATCCTCAAACAAGAGCACTTAAAACAAAAGCTAAAACCCACAAAAGAAAAAAGCACACCCACCGTGCTTGTCCGGGCAGGCTGTTCCCGTGGGCGGGAATGACGTGGCCCGAGCCAGCCCCGGCTGCTGGAGGCTCTCCGACCTTCCGGGAACCGGTCAGAGCAACGCAGCGCAGGGAGAGTGCTGAGTGTGGAGGGGGGCAGCGGGGATTGTTAATTAAATGCTATTAAATATTAATTAAAGTGTAAATTCAGAACCTCCCCAACTCCTGACAGTTATGGGATCTAATTAAGCTGTGGGGCCCCGCGCCCCGCAGTCGTCCTAGGGTGTACTCGGGCACATCCTAGGGTGCACTGCGCTCACCAACGCCAGAGGGTGTCAGAAGCCCAGGCGTGGTGGGGAAGGAGATGGGCGTCGGCAGCGATGCGGTTGTGTGGGCCCGGGAGAGTGGAAGGGATGGCCCTTATCAGACGGGGGCACGGGGACTCTGCTGAGGGCGTGGTGGGTGGCAGGGGGCGGGGGCGAGGACCTCCGTGCACCATGCTGCGCTGGCATGTGTCCTCTGCACCCAGGAAGTGTCCATCGCGTCTTTGGGACTAGTTTCAGTTCAAGAGACTCTCTTGGTAGGGGGTTGTGTGTGTGTGTGTGTGTGTGTGCATGCGAGCATGCACACCCCACATGCACGTGTGTTTGGGCATCAGAGTGTCCAGTGAATTTAAGTTGGGTCGGAGATGCGTTTGGTTTCCTGGCAGTGAACGTGGGCGAGTGCGTGCTGGGTGGACTTCGGGGTGAGCTCGGCGTTGGGCCTGTCCCTGGCCCTGTCCCCGGCCCTGTCCCCGGCCCTGTCCCCGGCCCACACTGCAGCAGAGATGTGGCCATGCCATCCTTTCCGGCTTCCGGAAGTTCTCCAGGGAAAGGAGAAAGGGCACGCACTGTCTGCGCCGTTTTCTTTCTATCAGTTGTTTACCACTTTAAGCACGTGCACGTTGTGTGGTTTGGGGACTCTTTCTAGGTGATGCGACTCAGTTCTGAAAGTGGCGGTCCCACGTTAAACGGCAGGTCCTCATTTCCAGAAGCCTCCAGACCGGTGTTCCAGGCACCGTCGGAACTGAAGCAGGGAGGGCGTGTGACTGTCCTCGTGGCCGCCTGGTCTCCTGCCGTCTGCCGCGGACACGCTCCTCGCCGTGACGAGCCTGCGGCAGCTCTCTGTCCAGAGAGCCGTGCGCAGGGCTGGCGGCCAGGGCGGGGACCGAGCCCCACGACTTTCCTGTGCGTCCCGTCGGGGGTGTGTGTCACTGCGCCGCGAGTGTTCTCACGCCCCCTGCACTGCGCCGGCCTTAGCCGCCGTCTGCCAGGCACGCCTGCTTTGGAGCGGGCCTCCCCTGGGCTGCAGAGGCGCTCTCTGCAAGGCCGGCCCTTCCACCCCTCGTCTGGGCCCCAGCTCGTGCCCGGTCTGACCCCGTGGTTCTCGGCTGAGGGTGGCTGTCCCTGGGCCTCGGCATCTGTCTGGGCTGGGGGAGTGTGATGGGACTGTCACTCCCGCATGTCAGCGATTTCACCGTGGTCTCTTTCACTTCCTCCCCAGTCCGGGCCTGAGCGTGTTCCCAGAGGAATGTGGGGTGAAGGCGGTCTGGGCTGGGCGCAGGAAGGAAGCGCCGGGCTCAGTCGCCTCCGGTGCAGGGCCCTGAGGGGGCTCTGGCCGGGGTGGCCCGGAGCGTGGGCTTGCCTGCGTCCCCTCAGTAGGCGTCCAACAAGGGGGTGTGGACCTGGCAGGTGGTGATCCTCTCTCGGTGACCACTGAGCCTGCCGCCGGCCCTGTGCGTGCCGGCTCGCCCGTGGACCGGACACAGGCCCGGTGCTCACAGGACGTGGTGGCGGCCGGGAAGCAGCCCTGGGTCCTGGGCCCGGGCTGCTGACGCTTCAGAACACGCGGGCGCACGGGCAGGAGCCAAGTATCTGCCAGACTGTGTCGGGAGAACCTTTATCATTTCTGTCAGATACATCACAACTCGCTTGTCTTACCATACATCTTCCTAAATGTGACAGAATATTCAGCTGTTATTAATTGAATACTCTCTAATTTAACTGCTTAGCGGGAGAAGGGAGACTGGTTTGTTTCAACGCGTGGAGCGGGAACCGGCCTGCGTGCGGCTGCGGGGCCGCCGCCTCCCCGCCTGGGAACGGTCGCTCGCAGAGAGGACGGGCTCCCCGGCCTTTCCGCAGGGACGGGGCTCAGCACGAGGTCCCAGAACACACGGGGGGAGGGTGGGGGGGTGGGGAGGTGGGCGCTCCGGGGACCCCAGCCCAGGGCGCACCCTTCCTCTGAGAGCGCGGAAGAAGGAACTTCGTGATTGTCTTTCTCCCTGTGCTCCGGAAAACGGGAGCCATGAGCCCCACGAACTTCCGTTAGCGTTGAACGTGACGGCAGGAGCAGAGGCCGCCGTGATGAGGGAAATTGGGGTTGTCGAAGTCGAGGGGCGAAGGGTGGATTTGGAGAGTGAGAGTGCTGCTTCCCTCCCCTGGGACCTCCGGAGGAAGAGCCGAGGCCCGTGGCCGGTCCTCCGTGGCCGTCCTGGGAGACCGCGGACGCTCCTCCCCCGCCCGCCCCTGCCCCGACCACTGCCCTGCGAGAGCGCGCTGTGGCCGAGCTCCCTGCTGCACGCACGGGTGGGATCGTTGTTCGTTATGGGGATTGTGGGCGGTTTGAAGAAGACGTAAAAATGCACTCGGTGCCGGAATGCCTCTGGGTCCACGTACGACATTCTCCTCTTAAATAAAAGAACGCGAAGCGTGGCAGCGAGTGGAAGCCAGGCTCGGCGCCTGCGGGTGCCCTGGGTGAGCGGTGCCGCCCAGCGAAGGCCGTGTCCCCAGCCCCACCGGGAAGGCCGCGGCGTGGCCGTGCGCTCCGCAGAGACGGAGGAGAGTCCTGAGACCGGGGACCGGGGAGAGCGGACCTCTGGTCCTTGGAATCGCCCGTCACGGGACTATTTAGCGTGAGCGTTCTGGAAAACGTTATTGCCCCCAGGGCGCCGTGGAGCTCCCCGGCCCCTGGCAGGCTGCCAGCTCGGCGCTCCCCGCGCTGCGGG
Source organism: Trachops cirrhosus (assembly GCA_028533065.1). NCBI lineage: Eukaryota > Metazoa > Chordata > Mammalia > Chiroptera > Phyllostomidae > Trachops > Trachops cirrhosus. The sequence goes on along the minus strand of CM052551.1, from coordinate 44,014,311 downwards.
GCTGGGGCTCCCCTGGCAGCCTGCCAGGGGTTTAAGAAGGCTCGGGGGGCCCGAGGTAGCCTCCCGGTGCCAGTCAGCGTTCATTGTCAAACGCGACTCGGAAACCCGCCCCCGCCTCGTCCCGCCACCCCCGCTTTCCCTCCGCCGAGCTCGCTGGCACATGGGAATGTCTGTGCTGGCACAGGGGCCCTGGTCTTCGGGCTAGCTTCTGCTTCCGGAGGGTCTGGAGAAGGGGAGTGTTTGCACGGTGGCTTTTGACGTGAGCCACCTTTGTCACATTCTGTGAACGGCATCGCACGGGGACCGCCTGCACAAAGACGGGCCGCGTCGGCCCTTCAGTCTGCCCGTGCAACCCACGTCGGTGTCACGAGAGGGCTTACGGGTCTCCCTGACCCTCCGTCCCCAGCCTCACAGAAAACAGTGGCTCCTGTGGGAAACGTCGGCTGTTGACGGGCCCCTTTAACTGGCCTCGCTGCACACGGCAGCAGTCACAGCGGTGGTTTTCCAGAGGTAGCGTGCATTGAAATGCTGTGTCCGTGTGCTCACAATCGCATTTATAAATAATTTTTCTTTGCTGCAATTTAGAAAATGCATTTGGCTACAAGGTCTTCATCCGACCATTGTGCGTGCAGCCCAGGGAAAACATCACATAAATTTTGGTCACTCAGAGCAGTGACAATCCCAGAGCCGTGAAAGCCACTGGCCAGAGGAAACCCAACCTGGGAATTCCTGGGGTGTGTCTCAGCACCCAGATTCAGTGCTGATAAAACGGACGGAAAGGTGACGCGTTTAGTGCGGACTCCGGGTGTCTGGGTACTGTGTACACACTCACACACTCACACACACACACACACGGAGGCGGATCACCACACGAGCGTGTGCACAGAGAAACAGTGGAGATTGAAACCCGGAGTTCCTTCTGTGACAATGTAGCAAAAAGCCTAATTCAAATAGTTGTCAAAGCTAAAGTCTAGAAGAAGAGAAACATTGTATGTTTATGTAGCAACTCAGGGAAGCCGTACTCCTACTGGACAGTGCACTGGAGTTGCAAGTAGGGGCCTGAAGTAGGAGGGGCAGAGAGGTACTCAGCCCTTTTTTGGAAACTAACTAAACTAGCAGTTTTGGGTTTATTTGTTTCTTTGTTTGCTTGTTTGTGTCATGAGAAAGATGCTTTTTTTTTTTTTTTTACCAAGAACAGGATAAAGCAGGAAGATGGGGGAACCCGGGTTCCCATGGAGGAGACGTATGTAAATGGTGTTGGGGGCAAGGGGGTGACCTGATGGAGTGAGCGCAGGGCTGTTTTTGATGGGCTGACCCTGACTTTGAGGGTTCAAGTTCATAGGGTACAAAGGGGAAAAAGTCTTGCAATCTTGTATTTTTATTTTGTTAACATGACCCCTGGAAAGATCTAAGGGAATGCCATTATAATCTAACAATGGCTGGTCCTCCTTTTGGATTCTTAACTCTTCCCCTCACTGCAGATTTGTGTTTTTGTTACCGTGTGAAGCTTGACCGCGCGGGGCCTTCAGAGGAGCAGGTCACAGAGTGTGAGCGAATCCGCACAGTGACGCTTTCCCCTCCCCTCGCCTGAAGGGCTGAAGGCCGGGAGAGGCGTGGTCCACCCTTTAACCCCGTGAAGGACGTCGCCGTCCCACACGCCCGAGCGGGGAAGTTAGCCCGCCCCACCTGCGGTCACCTGCGTGTTGGCAGAAAAGGAAAAAGTTTCAAGAGACCTTTTCCCAGGCCTTTCTCAGCCTCTGAGTCACGCCGCCGATACTCCTCGCCCAGCCGGTTTCACTCTGGAGACCTCCCAGGTCGTGCTGACCCAGGGAAACGACCTGAGGCTGGTCAGTCACGGGCCCCGGAGCGTGGGAATGCCCCCGGCCAGGGTGCACGCCGCCCTGTGTCCGGCAGGAGCCGGTGACGAGACAGGCCCCGTCCCGAGTGGCCGCGGGGGCGCCTAGGCCTTGGGGGCCGGCTGAGCGCGCACCGTGGCTGTCGGTGGGCGGCGCCTGCCCGAAGCCTCCCTGGACACTCGCCCAGGCCCCGGGGGTCAGCATGGCACTCTGGCGCCACACCGTGTCCCCCCGACCCACGTACGGCCCCTGTCACAGCGTCACGGACCCACACCAGGGGCCTAGTGCTCGCCGAACACTGCGGCCGGTCCACCCGTTCTGTGGAGACTGGAGATGAGCACCGTCTCCCAGTTTGTTACGGCGTCAGTCTGCGTCGCCCGGCGTCACGGCTCCTGGCTCTGACTCCCGCTCTGAGGGCCTGCGGCCCGGCACGGCGGCGGGGCGGGGCTGGCTCTGGCACCGGGGTTTCAGACCCTGCCAGGGAGTGATCTCAGCCCCGGAGACGGGGGCAGCGGACAAGCAGAGGGCAGAGGCCCTGGGTGGCGGTCCCCCACAGCCGAGGAAGGGGGCCTCCGGGGCTGCGCTCGGGGGGCTGCCTCTCACCTGGTTCTTCTGTCTCTGTGGGAACCCCAAGCGCAGCCCGTGGCTTCCTCCCCGCCCGGCCGTGCGTGCAGGGCCCGGGCGCGAGGTCTGCGCGACGGCCCCTCGCCACCTCCGAGTGTGCCGCTCCGTGCCGCTGGTCTCTCTCAGCCGGTGGCCCGGAGGCTGGCAGCTGAACTCGGCTGCTCTCTCCCTTCGGGCCAGGCAGGTCTGCCAGCGTGCCTTCCTGCCTCCCGTGCTCCCCGAGGAATGGTGAGGAGGTGGGAGGGCACCGGGTTCAAAAGCAGCAACACTGACTGAGGAGGCATCAGGACGCACACCGCCCACCCCGGGGGCTGGCCAGCTGCACCTCGGGCTGCCGCTCAGAGCGCCGTCCACCCGGACCCCGGCCCGGACCCCGGCTGTGGCGTGCACGCTCTGAGAGCCCATCAGGCCGGGCCGCTGAGATCGCTGTGCTTGTGTCCGAGGTGTCGTCTCCTGCAGTCATTACACACACAGACAGATGGACGGACACAGAGCAGGACAGTGTCCCTGCTCGACTCGGAGCGGCAGATGGGGTGGAGGTGGTGACCAGTGTGTGGGAGCGGGCTGTCAGGGTATCTGGCTGGGCCCCAGTGCCAGCCCCGCACTGTGCTGGCGGCAAAGCACCCCCACCCCCGCTCTGCCCGCCCGAGTGGCGTGAACACAGATTTCGGGGTGCGGGTGCCCCCGAAGCCCCCGAGTCGAACGCACAGGGAGTCCACATCTGTGCCTTGCGATGACGCAGAAGCCTGGGTGGCTGGCTCAGCCTCGGCTGCTGGCTCCCATTTGTGATTGTTTTTCTTTTTTAAAGAAAGAAACATCGGGAAGACATTAGCTTTGACATTGACTGTACCCCCACGTGTAACAGTAATTGCAGGGCCTTCAGGAAAAAAAAGTATCGCTCCAATTTGGGGCCAAGCAGCCTTGACAACACTGTTAGACCTTCTGCGATGACGCCAGGCTGCCTGGCGCGCGCAGGTGGGCGGGCGGGCGGGAGCGGGGCGCAGGGGCCGGGGAAACTTCCGGAACCGGAGACCCAGGGCGCCCCCGCCGCCCTTCGGGGGCATCCTCGCAGCAGACGGGTCTCCAGGCCTGGCCCTTGCGGCGGCCGTGTGCTGACCCCCGAGGTTCTGGCCATGAGCTGGGCAGTGGGCAGTTCACGCAGGGGCCGGCACTGGCCCTTCCCGCGGAGCCTCTGACGCCCCGCGGCCCACGTGCGCCCGCGCGCCCCCGCCCCGTCCCCATGCGTCTGCGAGAGTTCAAATACCGAGTCGAGTGTATTGTTTCTATCTCGCTTATTTTAAGTATAGTTTTACACTTTATTATGTGCAGTGACATCTTAAATGGAGCCTGTCACTCCACTGTGCCTGCTGCCAGGGGCTCGAGCCATTTACCTCGTCACACGTCTCGGCAGCCCTGATTAGGGGCATCGGAAGCCGCGGCGCGGCTCCGCCCACCCCCAGAATAGGTTCCCTGTTTACATGAAGGGAGATTCTGGAACAACGGGGTCCAGGTTCTGAAGTGAGAGCAGTCTACGAGGATGAAGTTTGGCATGGCGGATCTCTCTCTCTCTGAGAATAACGTTTTGTTGCGTTAATTCGTGCCCCCAAACAGTAACGACAACAAAACAAGACAAATCAGAGAATCCCCTCCCCCCCGCGCCCACCCCCGCCCGTCCGCGGCCCTGCCGCGGCGGAGCAGCCCGGAGTGATTTGAATATTTCATTCTCCCGGCTGCTAATGCCGCCTGCCTTGCAGATGGGCCTGCTCCGTCCTTCTGGACCTGGTTCAATTAGAGATGAAAGTAGGGAGCTGAGATGTGTCTTTTTGTCTCTGCTGAGTTGGAATAACACAATAAAGCGTGATGGGCAGGAATTTCTCAAACTGCCTCTTTCTCCTCGGGTGGGTCCCGATGAGGCCCCTCCGACCACGGGGGGCGAACTCACGTTGGAAGCCAAATGCGTGCTTGTGTGGGGGGTGCTTTCTGCCCCCTCACTGGGACTGAGGCCACAGTGGGAGCCCAGGCGGCTCCGCCTGCCCTCCCCACCGTGCCTTTTCCTCTGCGGTTCTGTTTGCCTTCGACGCCTGCGCTCTGACCCCGCGGTCTGTGCAAGAGCCGTAAGGACAACCGCTTCCCTGCTCTGTGTCCTTAGAAGGTCGGTCCCCTCACGGCGCGCCACTTCGGGGCACGGTGCTGGCCGGGGCAGCCCTGCTGTTCGTGTTCGGACGTGTGCACCCTGCTCGGGACTCGGCACACAGAGCAGAAGACCCGTGTCCAGCGGGGTGCTGGTGTGCGTGCGTGATCGCACAGGCACGCTCTCATTAGACACAAGTAGCGTCGCGTGTGCGTGTGTACACATGCACACGTGTGTGCGTGCTGAAAGGCATGGGCTTGGAGTGTCTTTAGAAGTCCGAAAAACTAACCTTGAGTATGTTCTTTTATTGGGGCGTTCTTTTCATCAGCGTGTTTGGTCGAGTATTGCACGCTGCTGCCCTCCAGCTCTGTTTCTTAGGGTCTGTGAGAGGCACCCCCGAACCCCCAGCCCAGGAGTGCGGAGTGGTGGGCGTGTGCAGTGCCACAGACGAGGTTTATGGAAGGGAGGGCTCGTGCAGACTCCCACCAGCAACCAGAGAAGGGGGAGCAGCGGCCAAGCTTCCTCTGGACTGACTAGTTATCGATGGATGGCTGTTCATCACGTCACGTGCGTGTCCCGCGGAGATCTCCTTTCCCACTGTGTCCCTCGAGTGAAGCCGGCTTTGTCACAGCTCCCACGCTCACTGCGAGGGTCCTCCGCTGCCTCACGGAGGCGTGGGACTTCGCCGGTCTCCTGGCCGCTGCCTTTCTCCAGGCTCCAGCGGCTCTGGAGGCCACGGTGCACAGTGACCCGGCAGACGGCCGTGGTGTTCAGAGATGTGGCCCCCGTCAGAAAATAAACGTGCTTCCTTTTCATGTCGGCTCGTGGGGACCAGGCTCTGCGGCGTGGGGGGTGGAGGCGAGGGTCCTTCTGTGAACCGCCAGGGTTCTTGGCGCGGCGTCTGTGACCCGAATGGTGGTGGGGACACAGGTGGAACCTGGGGACTAAGGGGACTCGAAACGCCACTGTCCCGTTTGCAGCCACGGATTTTCTGGGAACACAGTGGTTAGAAATGTTTAATAATTGTGGTTACTTCTACACGTCTTGGGCTCACTTTCTGCTAATCAAAAAAATCATGCCAGAAAAATGAAATCAAAGTCCCTATTTTTAGCTAGTTTTAATGTATAAATCATTGACCTACTTTAATTCGAAACAAACTGGAAAATATTAGCAGTAGTACTCAATCAGGACCATTTTCAGTGTTCAAAGAACTTTTCATATGTATTGTCTCAATTTTAACCTTCATAATAACTCCGAAGAGGTAAGTTTATTATTAGTATTACTTTTTACAGATTGGAAAACAAACTTAGAGAGGTTAAACCATTTAACCAAAATCGCAGTTCAAACCCTGTGTGAATGTGTTAGGATTAGGTGTAACTGTGACAAAAACCATACCCACCCCACTTTAAACAATAGAAAACAAGTGTGATCCTGTGGCATTCTCAGGGCCCGAGGCGACTGCTAGAGCACCAGCCATCTCGTCTGCATTCCAGGCGTCAGAATGGGGGAAGGGGCGAGGAGGAAGGGTGGAGCTGTGCCCTGTCCAGAGGGCTGTCTCAGGATGCTACCAGTGATGAAGACTCCCGGGAACGGCCACGCTTCCTTACAGGAGGACCCCTCGGACGTGTAGCTGGTGGGACGGTCAGCCGGCTCTTAGGACGGACGGGGCAGGCTCCCGAGGTGGCACTGCAGCCGGTCTAGGGCGAGAGCCTTAGCCCCGTGTGTCCCCCGACTGGGTGAGACAGGCGGGGGGCTGTCCTCCTTGTCCAGCCCTGACGCGGACCCCAGGCGACCGGCCTGCCCCACCAGGGACCTGTGTGCCGACAAGGGCCCACCTTCAAGTGCTCAGGAACGTCTGCCGAAGTGGCGTGGGCGTGTCTGTGCCGGGGGGCGGGACGCTGCACGGAGCTGGGTGACGCTGCGCAGGCCAGTGCGCGCGGATGGCAGCCACCTTCCGGCTCGGGGTGCGTCCTCAGGGGTGACTCGGGGCGCCCCCAGCACAATGTCCTTTTAGGGGGCAGCTGCCCAGTCCACGTCCTCGGTGCCGCTTCCACGTGGGCCGTGAAAGAAGGGGTGAGGGGTCAGGGAGCTCAGGGGTCACTCTGTGGCCAGCGGCCCCGGGACCTGGGTGCTCCCTGTGGCCTCAGCAGAGAGGGCTCCTCCCACCGCCTTTATTTCTGCAGAAGAACGCCCCAGTCTCCGAGTTCACGGGCAGGCGCTCCTTGCCGGGAGCCCAAACTGCACTCCAGTCCTGGCCCACGAGCCCGGTGCACGGGCCCGTCTCCACCCCGCCCCAGAGCTGGGGAGTCACCCGCGCAGGCACGGCTGGCGCCCCCCCCCACTTGCGTTTGTTACAGAAGGGGGCGGGCGCCTCCGCGTGGCCTTCCCCCACGTGCACGGCTCCGGCCTCAGCGCAGCTGTCCGCAGGTCACGCGTCCGCGTGGCAGGCGTGGCAGTGGAGCGTGCTCCCTGCGTCCATCTCGGTGACGTGGGGCTGACCCGTCCCTCACAGCCCTGCAGAGCGCAGTTCACCCACGAGGAAGCAGCCTGGGGCGCCCACGAGGCCACAGACCGCCGAAGTCGGCCCCTCGGAGTGCAGGCGTCGGAGCTGGACTTGGTCGGCCGGTGGCACGCCGTCCAGGTCGCAGCAGGGCGCCGCAGGCCGGCCTGGCGCCGGATCTCCCACACAGCGGGCAGCCCGCGCCTCTCTGAGGACCGCGTGTCAGCCCGAGCTGGGGCCAGGAGCAGGGCCGTGACGGGCTGGGCGTGCGTCACCTCCGGAAGCCGGCGCGCTGTTCGCCCCTCTGAGCCAGTTTGGGGGAAGACCAGCCATCGAGCTCCAGGTCCGCAGCCATCAGGATGTGATGAGGCAGCGAAGACGAGGGCGTCGTCGGGTGAGGATGAGGCAACGCTGGAGAAGGAAGCAAGTCCAGGCTGTTGACAGGCTCCGTCTGCAGAAACGCCCTCCGTGCCAGGAGCCCGGACCTTCTCAGGTGGCCTCGGGGCCCTTGGAGCCCTGCCCCCGCCTCGTGTAGATAAAGAGACGCGCCCCAGGCCTCAGAGACAGGGAATGGCCCAGGACCTGGTCTCACCGGGACGCCCACGCTTCTTCCACAGAAGCCGCCCGGGCCTCGCACCGGCGGGCGCTCCCTCCACCGCACACCAGGGCCGGCGGAGCCTGCGGCTTTCCTGCGTCTGGGTGCGCGGGTCCCCGGCCCTTGAGCTGCAGGACATGGCCAGGCCGCTGTCCCGCTTTCTGTTGTGACCTCTGACGCCCATCGCCTCTCTGCCAGTTTCCCACAGGCGCCTCCTGTGGCCTGGGGACCGCAGTCTCCCACAGGGTGCCCCCCTACCGGCCCGGGGGCCGCCCTCCCCCAGCCCCGGCTTCCTTCGCCCTGAAGACCCGGAGGGTCGGGAACCCTCCCTGCCAGGTCTCTGCCAGGGCCCCGGGGACTCAGGTGATCGAGCGCCTTCCTCTCGGGGCCCAGCGACCCCTGTTTGAAAACATGCTCGGCATCCAAAGGAGATGCGGCCGAATGGGGGCCCTGACATCTTTGTTGTCCCGAAGGACGTGTGTGAGTCTGTGTGTGTGCACACGAGTGTGCGAGCCTGTGTGTGTGTGACTCACTGTGTGAGACCGTGTGCAGGAGCGTGCTGGCGGGAGTGGTGGCGCCCAGCCTGCCCTGCTCCCTCCCTGCCTCCGCAGCCGTGTCCTGAACCGCACACGCCCCACACACGCCAGGAGGCCGGGCTGCCTTTCCCGGGAGGCCGTCGGCGGTCCGCTGTGCTCCCTGCCGGCCGGGCCCCCATGCCCGGGCTCCCCTGGTCTGTCTGGAACGCAGACTCTCTGCACTTGACAATGGCTCCAGTCTTTCTGCCTTTTCTCTTAAACAGCTTTCTTAAAGCCCCGAGGGGCCCTTAAAAAAATAGAAGAATGCAGATGGAAATTGTGCTGGAGCCGAAATGAACCTCGCTGTGAGTCATGGGATCCTGGCCACATGGGGATGAACTATTTTTTATTTTGGGTAATATTTCTTCTTCGGCATTTATTGCACCTCTGTTAAACACAGCTCGTGGGACACAGCGTTCCTCACAGGCAATCAGAGAAGGAGCTGAAAGTTGAGCCGTTGTGGGCCGGGCGAGGCTCTGTTAATAGCAGTCATTAAAGCTGAAAGGAACAATTGCCCACCTGCCCCGCCGCCCGCCCGCCCGGGAGCTCAGGCTGGGCGGGCAGAAAGGGGGCGGACTGCAGGCACCGGCTCCAAGCGTGGGAGGGGAGAGCAGAGACCCTCCACCCGAGTGTCAGAAACGCCGGCCCCCCGGGCGAGACCAAGGTCTCTGCCTGGGAGACCGAAGACGCGGCTGCGCCCTGGAGCGTGGCTGGGGTTTCCAAGGCCGGTGCGGGCCGCTTTCTGACCCCCGCCCCCCGGGCCCCAGTGTTGCACCCGGCTGGCCTTGGCCGTCCCTGGGGAGAGCCGTGCCTCTGTGCTGCGGGCACAGCCGAGGTCGCCGTTGTGGCCGACCTTGGCTGTGATCTGGGGACACGATGCTTTTTCATGGACCTGAAACGTGTGTTCAAGTGCAGTGACTTCTGGGCTTTGCCAGGACCAGAAGGAGCAGACTTTCCCTGCCTGTCCCCGTCTCACCACGGCTGCCTCCCGTGCAGTCACCTCCGCGGGCATTCCCCGTCCTTCCCTGTAGGTGCCCGGGGTGCCAACGGCCACAGCCCAGCAGGAGTGGACGGGCCCTTAGCCAGGACTTAGCCGGTCAGGCCTTGGTCACACTTCGAGGCTGTAATTCCGGCTGCTGATCTTCCTGGGCCGGGGCGGGGCCTGTTCCAGAGGACACGCTGGTCGCTGTCCGGTGTGTGCTGCGCGCTCGGCAAGACCGATGTCCTCGTGGGGCGCATCCGTGTGTCAGCCTCTGAGTGCACTGGCTCCGGGAGCCGGCGGGCCGGGCTTCAGCTCACACCAGGGGGGACGAGAGGCGGGGTCTGGATTTTAGCGCTTTTCTCTCAGTCTCTACGCCAGCAGCTAAATATTCACTTCCTTTTTAAAAAATATATTTTATTGATTATGCTATTACAGTTGTCCCATTACCCCCTTCACTCCCCTCCACCCTGCACACCCCCTCCCACCCACATTCCCCCCTTTAGTTCATGTCCATGTGTCGTAAGTTCTTTAGCTTCCACATTTCCCATACTGTTCTTGCCCTCCCCCTGTCCTTACCTGTAAACGAGAGGAGACAGATCAGACTCCGAGCCAAAGGCTTTTGCCCCCAGGACCCCAGCCGAAGGTCACCAAGTGCAAGACTGCCCCCGGACCCCACGGTCTGGTGGGGGAGGGCTGCATGAGGGAGGAGGACCGTGGGACAAAGTGGGGTGCGGTGGCCTCGGCCGCCATAGGCCCAGCACCCACCACCGGGCAGGGGGGCCGCCCCCGCCACCATAGGCCCAGCACCCACCACCGGGCGGGGGGGCCGCCCCCGCCGCCACGCCAGCGCTGTCCCACGGAGCTCTCCCCAGAGCCCCAGCACGGGAGACGCCGGGGCGCTGCCTGCGGCGGGGTGCAGCTCCGGCCTGGGGTGCCCTCTGGGCGGGGGGGCACCGTGGGCAGAGCCCCCGCCTCCAGGGAGGAGGGAGTGTGTCTGTAGTGACTCTGCCACGTGACGTGGGCGTGCGGGAAGCTGCTGTGCCCTCGGGTCCCCACCCCCGCCCTGAGAGGGTAGGGTGCCCGTCCCCAGGGGCAGAGCTGGGGTTTTACTTAGTCTCGGCTCCTCGGCGGGCCGGTCCTACGAGGGGCTGCCGCGTTGGAGGCGGGGAGGATGGGGCGGCAGGTGAACACGAGTGCCAGCCCAGCCACGCTCCCGCTCTGGCCCACACAGGCGGGCGTCACCGGAGTGAGGACACGGGGTCGGGGTCGGGGTCAGTGTCAGCACGCTTCTCCGTGACCACGTGGCAAGCAGGCCTCGGGGCGGGCGGACGCCCTCTGTGCCACGCTGTTGCAGCGTCTGCCTGCTTTTCTCGGAGAAACCGCGGCTCCTCCCGGGCGGGCACTGGTCTTCGGGTGCTGTGTCCCCCGGGTGCTGTGTCCCCCGGTCGCACAGCCGGCCCGCACACAGGAAGTGCTCAGGAAGCTGGTTTTGATGTGATAAGTGGAGAAAGAAACGAGTTAATGCGTTTCACAAAGGAGGGGCCGGCCCAGGGCACACGCACGTGAAAGCTGTTAGGTGTTCACTGGGCGTTTCTCCCCAGGAGGCAGGGACTCTGCCCCGGGGACCTGGCTGCTCCTTAGATTAAGTGGCACGGCCAGCGAAAGGCAGGACGGAGACCCCGCAGAGCTGAGTCCACGCGGGAAGGACCCCGTGACACCTGGCTTAGAGGAAGGGCCCCCCTGTTATGTCCCAGCCGCGGGCATCTGGTCGCCGGATGCCTCTCGGTCCACAGACCCTGCTCTGTCCCTTTATCCTCGGTCCACAGACCCTGCTCTGTCCCTTTATCCTCGGTCCACAGACCCTGCCCTGTCCCTTTATCCTCGCTTTCTGCCCGGCTTTCCTTCCTGGTCGTGCTTCTCCCCCATCTCTCCGCCCTCCGCCTTCCGAGGGAACCCCGACTGCCCAGGTCGGCACGTCCTCCGCGTGCGGGAACTGCACCCCGGGAGGCTCCGTGGCCTTCCCAGTGCAGCCCATCCCCCCACGAGCAGCCCGCAGGCACCGCACAGAGGCTGTTGCCCAGGAAGGCAGAGCTGTGGGAAGTGAGTGCGCGTCGCGGGCCCCACTCAAGCCAGGCAGGCTGTCTCCGCTGTGCACGGAGTCCCCTTCTGCTCTTCAGGGTGGTGGGATCTAGCCCCGTGGGGGCCAGTGCCCCGGCACCGTGTGCAAGGCCCAAGCCGCTAGGCCCCAGCCGGGGCCCCGGGCGGCGCGTCGGGCGTTCTGTCTGGGTGTGAGCGTGGGGTGGGGGGGGAGGGACAGATGGGCGGGGAGCCGTCTCTCCTGTGCGCGTGAACTGGCAGAATCCTTGGCAGGCGGTCCTCAGGGGCACACCTGGAGTTCTCCCAGCACCTTTGAGGGACGCCCGGGCTTTCCAGAGCCTGCAGGCGCCAGCCTCCTCGCCCACAGCGCAGCCCAGCCCGGCGTTCCCCGCGGGACCGGGCCGGGCCCCAGCCGCAGCGGTCACAGCTCTCCCATCCTTGTCGTTGAGAGTGGACGCCGCCTCGTCTCCGGCGAGTGGCTGCCGGCCGCCAGCCCTGGGGTGCGGTCTGTGCCTGCACCTGCGGGTCTCCCCGAGGCCAGTCCCCAGGGCGCCCACACCGCGCCACGGGAGAGAGGTGTGCACAATCCCATCCCTGGGTCGCAGGACCCTGGGTCAGAGAGCTGCGCCTGGTGGCGTCACGGCTCTGCCGCGTGGCTGCTCGACAACGAGGGGCCGACAGGCCTTCGTAGCGTTCTTCTGTCGTTTGTTCCGTTAGGAGACAGGAGTGTGTGTTGTTGCATAAATGTGCGGCCATCTCGACGCAGGCGCTAGTCCCGTCTTTGCCGGAACGCCCCAGCACCTCCTCCCTTCCCTGGGAGCCCAGGGTCGCTGGGAGCGTGTGAGGCAGAGGGGCCCCAGCGTTCTGGTTTGCACACCAGGACGGAGCCTGGGGCTGGAGAGCCGCCTGGGGGCTGTGTCAGACCCTCCAACCAGGGTTCGAGCCAGCGGCCCAGCGCCATTCCCCCCCGAACAGCAACCACACCAGTGCCGGAGCTTCGAAAGAAGCCATGAGCAGTTCCGCACTTTAAAACGTGTCTTCACGGTGGTGCTTTCTGATCATCTGGTGCACAGGCGGCGTGGCGGCTTTGGGGTTCACGCTGAGACCGAGCTGGATGGCGGGCGCTGAAGCTGGGAACCCATTCGTGTGGTGCCGGCCGTTTTTCTGGGCGTAGACCAGTTCAGGAGAGCAGAGAGACGAACTCCATCCGTCTGTCCGTCTGTCCTTCCACACCTGTGTTAGCTTGGATTGGATAAGCCTCCAAGAACAAACAAAATAAAACAGAACCCCTCCCCAACCCCCAATATAACTTGGCTTAAACAAAATACAAGTGTATTCCTCTCTCGTTTTACACAGTCCAAGGCAGCCATCCAGCTGGTCTCTCGCATATGAGAACTTCCATCTGGTTTCTCTCCCTCAGGCGGCTCCCACTCCCCAGGCCAACTCAGGTCCCCGAGTGGCTGCTGGAGCCCCAGCCATTGTCCTCGCCTTCCAGCTAGCAGAAGAGGAGAGGGAGCAAGAAAGGCATTCCTTCCTTTGGACATTCCTAGGCGTTTTGTGTGCAACTTCCACTCATCTGTCACTGACCAGAAAGTTTCGTCACAAGTGATCTGACCATATCTAGCTGCAAGGGAAGCAAGTCAGTTTCCCTCCTCCCAGTGGTCATGAAGTCACCTGACAGTCGGGGCTCTGCTAGCCTGTGGGGAGGCTGTGTTGGGAGAAACTGACAGACCAGCCTCCTCCCCAGTCTCTGTGCCGCCACTCTCCCAGGTCCCACGCAGGAGAGAGACACACTGTCCAGCTCACGTCTTCCCGTAAACGTCGGTAGGGTCACAGTGCACGTTTACACAAAACAGCTGTCAGCGGTGGCGGCCGGGGTCACAGCCAGTGTCCGGCTTAGCAAGTCCTCCTGGCCCCGTTCACAGGAAAAACCCGTGTCCTCTTCTCCCTCACTCCACTCCCCACCCATAGGTGGGAAGGAAGTGTGGTTCCAGTGAGACGGAGGGGCCACGTCACAGAGGCAGAAGGACGGAGTAGGCTAGAGGGGCGCGCCCCGAGTCCTGATCACAGAGCCCGTGGGTGGCCCTGGCTGGAGCCTGCTCTTTGCCGTCCGTGGTGCCCTCCTCTGACCTCACTCTGCACCCCTCGGTCCGTGGGGCTCATCTGCAGACGGGTGCATGACTGTCTCATGGGAGGGGAAGCGTGCCGGCCGGGCCAAGGCAACGATCAGTTAGGATTTGTCTCTGGTGACCAGGGGATTGGAAACAGTGGCAGTGACCCCACACTCAGCGGCCACTGCCTTCTGTGAGGAGCACGCGGGCGGTGAGCTCCCTGCCTTGGGAGCCCCTGCGGCTTTGAGACCCAGAACGAGCCTTGTGGGGACAAAAGGGCTGTCCCTTCCCCGGGAGCTCTGACTCGGCTTGTCATCGCTCCTCGCGTCGTCGGGAGGCGGGAGCGCGGCAGCCCCCAGACATCAGGGCGGCACCGGGCGCCGAGCCCACGGAGGTGCCAGCGCAGCCGCGACCACTGGTGCCCGTACCCCGAGCGGGGGCTTCTCCGTGCCCGACAGCCAGCCCCACAGGGAGGTCTGCGCCCCTCCCGGAGCCAGAGCCGAATCCCGCTTCCCCAGACCTGCATGTGAACGGGGGCCTTGCTCTCTCCTGGTCATCACTTATTTATTTCGTAATGGAGACTTGAGAGCAGCCATTAGTGACGACCTGCAGGCCAGCGTCTGACACAAGGTGAGGCTGCTGCCAAGCTAAGTGGTTCCCAGAAGGGTCTCTGTGTTTCCGGGACGTCATCTGCCGGCTGAGCTCTGCCAGGTCGGGGAGGCTCGCCGGGGGCTCCGTCCGCATCAGCAGGAGGCACCCCAGACTCCGCGGGGCGTGGGGCTCCTTCCTCACGGCTCTGGGGCAGAGGAGCCGGGAGGGGCCGGAGGAGACGCAGGAAGGCGTCCGGAGGCGTCTCCCGTTGGGCCAGCTTCTCGCCTGTGACGAGTCGGGAAGAGCACGCCTGGGATCGCAGACCCCTAACTGACAGACGGAGCTCCCGACTCTGGACCTGTCTGTCTGCTTCTGCAGCCCGAGGGGCCCTTCTCCACGGGATCCACTTAGATTCAACCAGCAGTTGAAAACCTACTGGTTCCCAAGCACTGACACACGCTTTTATAAAAGTAACCTGATTTGGTCCTTAGTAAGAATTACGGCGTGGTTGGTGTTGTCGACGGCCGGGTGAGGAGGAATCCGAGCGGGAGGGAGGCCAGGTCACGCAGAGGGTGTCTGGTGCCGGCTCCATCGCACCCCCTTCCCCGCACCCTGCTGCAGGGCTAGCAGGGGAGCCCTGGGCGCCTGCTCACAGTTGGGGGGCAGGCACTGGAATACGGCGGGGAGGACATCGCTCATGGATTAGCTCTTACGGGGAAGCGGGCGGTGTGCTGGGTGCCTGATTGAGACTGAGCCACAGAATGCGTTCGTTCGGAGGGGATGGAACGTGGAGAGGTTTCTCCTGGTTCTTCCATGCTCACTCCTCGTAGCGAAGCTTGCACCCCGGGGGACACTCGGCAGGCCGGCAGTGTGACCCGCTCCCCATGCTTCGCACGTGCAACTTGGTGGAAACCGTTTCTCGTGTGGTGGGTCCACACAGGGTCTCCCGAGGCCCTTCCTCTCCCCTCCACCTCTGGGCTCGGTGGGCTGGCTGACGTCGGGGCGAAGTCCCGCCCCCTGCCACTTTCCGAGGCTCCTCTGAAACGGAGGGGCTCTGAGCAGCCGGCCCGGAGCCCGCGGCCCGGCACTGGGGCCGTGTCCCTGCCAGCCGGCCCACAGGGGCCCAGTGCCGAGCAGGGGTTGCGTGAATGCCGTCTGTGGCCCACCACATCCCGAGAAGTCGAGACCGGAGCTGCCGCTGCCGAGGCCGGAAAGGGGGGTGGCAGGAAGCGCTGGCAGGTTTCCCTGTAAAAGACGAAAACGCGAACCAGGAAACCCGCTGCAGCGCTGCCCTGGGCCCTACACGGGGTCCAGCACGCGGCTGTTGGCTACATGTGACAGAGCGAGGCGCCGGGCAGCTCCCTCGGGCCCGCATTCCGTCCCCAAGCACCGTGCCGTCCGGCCCCAGCCCCGGCGCACGCACTGCCCAGGTACCTGTGGGACCAAACGGGTGGCGTCTCAGGTCTCGCTGATGGCTGACCGAAGTCCACCGGGCCCCTGGCTCAGGCCGCCTGCTTAACGGCCCGAGGAGAGGAGTCCAGAGGGGCAGGAGACAGCTGGCTTCGTGTCCAGCCCCCGGGCTGCACCCTCCGAGACCTCAGGGTCTCTGAGCGCGGGGTCGAAGGGGCTCAGGGTGGGCGGCACAGAGTGGTTTTCAGTGCCTGTTGGGCTGGGACTTGTCACCTGCCAAGGCAGCAAGGCTGCCCCGGCCAGCCGCGTGTCAGAGACGTCCCACTGGGGTCGGGCCTCAGCTCAGGCGTGCCGCGCCTGCCGGGCCGACCAGAAGCTCTGCCGGCATCGTCTGCAGCTGGAGAGACACTACGCAAAGACGGGGTTTTCATCAGGGACCCGTCCGGGAGCTGAGCATTAGGGGTGAAGAACGTCGGGACAAGATTTCAGTCCCCCCTGTGGTTTAGAAGAACTGAGTTACTTCCCAGTCTCTTCCGGGGGGCGGAGCCTCTGGTTTGGGAGAAAGGAAGGATTCTGGAGGGAGGAGACAAGGGGGTGTGCCCCTGGGGACCGTTTTGGTCACCAGCACCTGCTCTGTCCCCAGGCCTCAGGGCCGCTGGCGGGAAGCAGGAGAGGTCCCGACTCACCGCGGAGGTCTGAGCCCCCACCTGGCTCCCTGCGCCCGGACGGTGCGCAGCCAGGGACCCGTCCGGGGAACTGAGCCTCCCTCAGGGCCCCGGTGTTTGCAGGGGTCCAGAGGAGCCGGGGGTCGGTGAGCACCTCCTGCCTCGAGGCACCGGCCAGGCCTGGCCAGTGAGTGTCTGCGCACACCTGTGTTCACACCCACCCAGGATCGATTGCACGCCCACCCAGCTGTCTTTCGTGAAGGGTCACAGCCTCCTTTCACGTGCAGCCCAGGGTGGTGCATCCAGACCTGGATTCCAGTCTGGGCTCTACCCGGTCACTCTGCCTCTGTGTCTTCAGTCCCCGCTCACGACTTCGGAGGGTCCCTTCGCCTTCACAAGGTGACTGGAGCAGTGCGAGTGGGGGAGGGGGGCGCTGCTGTCTCCGGGACGGCACTTTGCTCTGTTCAGGACACTGCGAGGACAGCACCGTCCGGCCTGGACTCTGTCCAGAGTTCTGCCCGACGCGGGGCTGGGGTCGAGGCGCGGAGCAGCCCTGGGCTGAGGCCTGAGACCTCCACCCTCCCTGCGGCTCTCCCCACCCCCCACCGGTCCCCGCTCCTGAGGGTTAGGGCAGCGGGCCCCCCTGCGAGAAGCCTGGTGCTGTCACAACAGGCAGAGAGCCGGGCTGGCGAGCAGGAGGGGAGGCTGTCCCTCACCCCCTCCCAAACACCCGTCTGCTGTCTGTCTGTCCCCGTCGTCTGTCTGGCTCTTAGCCCAGCCTGGGTCCCTGCACTGCTATCCACAGCCGAAGACAGCCCTCTCTGTAGGTCTGGCCTCCCCACAACCTGTGGGGGTGAATCCCGGCGGGCAGCCGCCCCAGGACTGGAAGCTTCGAGCCTCCCAGCCCACCTGTCCTCGGCGAAGGAACAGTGCCCTCTAGTGGGCGCTGCCGGAGCTGCCGCGCCCCTTCCTGCTCAGGCCCAGCTTCGGGCGGGGGTGGGGGGGTCCACTCCAGTCCTCCTGCTTGGGGTCCTAAATGCATCTTTGCGTCTTTTCTCCTTGGGTGAAGACAAAGCAAGGACAGCGGGGATTCGAGCTGTGACGGTCCCCTTATCCGATGTCACCCCTGATGCTGTTCAAAGGGCGAGCGACCGTTTCTATAGAAACCCCTCACCTGCCCTGAGGGAGCCGGGACCTGTGCGGGAAGGAAACGCCCCCTTTAAGAATTGGACCAAAGGGCGAAGCCCCCTGTTGGGGACCCCTCTGTGGGCGAACCCAGGGCGGGGCTGCGCAGACCGGACTGTCAAAGCCCCGCGTGCACCAGCGCAAGTGGGGGGCTCGTCTTTAAGCCTCACCAGGACTGGGCGCCCGGCGTGGGCGGGGTGGGCGCCGTCAGGGCCGGGACCCTGATCGTACGTGGTGGGCGCTGGATTGGGGGCAGCTCCGCGGCCGGAATTGGGTCTCGGAGACTGAGCGCACAGCTCTGGGTCCAGGAGAGGGCTCGTCTGAGTCTTGCGGGGTGCCCGGAGATAAAAAGGACCTTTTAAATAATCATTTTGTCTCCTGCGCGCCAAGTGCCGCCTGGAGCGTAAACACGCGACCTCGATTCCCCTTAGACGCGGCAGCCCTCTCGTGCACCTATGGGACGCCGGCGGGCTTTTCCCACCGACCAGCCGGCCCGTTCCCGGGTCAGAGCCCCAGGCTTGTCGTGGGCGCAGCCCAGCGCAGAGTGCGTGGGCGGCCCCCACCCGCGGCCACAGCGACGCACAGCCAGGCCCTTCCGGAGCGGAGGCTTCTTCCTCTTGTTCTTACCGGCCGTAGGCAGTTTTCTTCTCCGAGATTTTTTATTTGAGCCGCCACCGTTGGCGGTGTGGTGCCTTACGTGTTTATCATCCCAGTTTCTTACTGGCCACGTTTAGAAACCGGTTATATTACAGTTTAGCGGACCCTAATTCCTTTTTTAAAAGTATCTTCATAGGACTCATGAAACGGTGAAATCTAAGTGCAATGCTAACACTTTCACTGTGTTTCTTTAATTGCCCGGAACTAACCGGACCCTTCACCCGTGCGGGGAGAGTCCGGTGGATAGTGCTTCGCCCTGCGGCCGTCCTGAACCCTCCGCAGTGGGCGGGGCTTCCTGCCCACGTCCTCTTCCTTCCTTGTTTTATTTAAAACCACCTGCTGTCCAGACCAAGGGAAACGGCACCCAGGTCGGTGTGTGGAGTCTGTGCGTAGCTGTGCTTCCCGGTGATTGTTTAAAAGAGGGAGTGGGCGGTGGGTGGGGTGGCTCAGGGGGCTGGAAGGGGCGGTGTTCTCAGTTCCATTCCAGCCCCTGGGAACAGGGCTAGGAGCATGTCCTGGTCCCCACCCTGTCGCTGCTAGAACTGGAACCAGCCCGTCAGTCCCCAGATGCTGCTCCTGCCCGGCTCCCTACCGCCGTAACTGGGTTTGGTAGCGGGAGGAGCCGGTGGGACGGGGGAGGGGCCTGGGTGAACGCAGGTGCAGGACCCCCCCCCCCCCCCCCGCCTCACCGCAGCGCCCAGCCTTTCTTTCTGTACCAGGGGCACATTTCCACCCTTCCACCCTCCGCTCCGACAGCTGCCGTGGTCCACGTGGCTCGGCCTTGCACTTGACCTCCGTGTCTCGTGTGTATGACCCTGGAGGACTTGGATTTCTGCATGAACCACTTTCCTGGTTGGTTCTCATCCGTCTGTTAGAAGCTAGGGGTGCGAGGGCATCGCAGGCATTGCCAGACGCCCGCTTGTCCCTTCCCTGTCCCAGCCCAGCGGGCTCACGAGGCGCACCCCCCCGCCTTGTCAGGTCCCCTCTGGACAAAGACATGGCGGCTCGCAGGCCCGTGTGGACGAGCGATGTGTTAGTGGCAGGCTGTGCGACACGGGGAAGGGGCCGCCCACCCAGCTCCTGCTGACTCACCGGATCCCTCGACGCCCCCGGCCCAGCCCCTGCACCCCGTGGCCGTCCTGCTTTGGGAAAAGGCACCCATCTCCTTCCTGGGAGCCACCCGCCCCTCCGGAGTCCTGGCTTCTCTGAGTCCGGCACGGTGTGTTCAGACGCCCAGGCTGGTGGCCGACGGGGCAGAGTCCTGGTCTCCCGGGACATCGCTGCGCACTGGCGGCCCCAGCCCCCGCGCAGTGGGAGTGTGGGCCGGGCGGACGTGACGGGGTCGGGGCGGAACAGCACCGGCTCGCAGACGGGTAGAACCAGCCTCAGAGAAGGAGACGGCTTTCCTTCCATTAACGTCGGCAGTTTGGGGATGAAATCGAAAATGATGCAGTTACTGTTAACTGTGTCTTCAAATTTACTTTCTAACTGCTTTTACATGCACAGCTCGGTGGCACTGACTGCTCTCTTGTGGTCACCCGCCGTCGCCACCATCCTTGGAATTCTTCCAAGTCTCCCCAGAAGGGACCTCTTTCCCGCCAAGCGGTGACCACCCCCACACGGCCCCGTCACGTGACCGTGATGCCTCCGGGCCCAGGGAAGGGAGTGCCGCCCACCGGGGACGAGGCAGCCCTTCGAGTCCTCCTCGCGTCCGCTCTTTCCCAGCCCCTCGCAGGCGCTGGAAGCCGCAGTGCGCGGGGTTCAGAGACTCAGCGAACCCCACGAAACGATGGGCGTGTCAGCTTCAGCCTCTCTCTCCTCTGTCTCCCGCAGTTCTGAGCATCCGGGGCGCCCAGGAGGAGGAGCCCACTGACCCCCAGCTGATGCGCCTGGACAACATGCTGCTGGCCGAGGGGGTGGCCGGCCCCGAGAAGGGCGGCGGCTCGGCGGCGGCGGCAGCGGCCGCGGCGGCGTCCGGGGGGGCCGGTTCCGACAACTCGGTGGAGCATTCGGACTACAGAGCCAAGCTGTCCCAGATCAGACAGATCTACCACACGGAGCTGGAGAAGTACGAGCAGGTAGGCCCCGCCGGGCCGGGGGGCGGGGGCGGTCCCGGAACGCAACGTGGGGGGCCGTCAGACGCCCCCGTCTGCTCGTGTGAAGCGCGCTGTGCAGCGGGGGGCCGGCCAGGGCCTCTGGGGACCCCGGGGTGAGACAACTCAGATCCCGGTCCCGACGCTCGGCCCACGGTCTGTCTGCGAGACCCCGTGTCCGTGGCGGCTGCCCCAGAGCCGCTGGCTTGTGGCAGAGCGCGTGGGTTTGGGGTCAGGACGTCTCAGGGCCGTGAGAAACGAGGCCTGAGCCACGCAGCGGCGTGGGAGGGGGA
This sequence comes from Trachops cirrhosus, assembly GCA_028533065.1. NCBI lineage: Eukaryota > Metazoa > Chordata > Mammalia > Chiroptera > Phyllostomidae > Trachops > Trachops cirrhosus. The sequence goes on along the minus strand of CM052551.1, from coordinate 43,993,946 downwards.
GGCATGCAGTCGGAGCGGAGCACCGCTGGGCCCAGGCCCGCCCTCCACTCACGCTCCCACTCGCGCACGCTCGCACACACTCACACACACTCGCCGACACACCGGGCTGTTTCCGTGGCTGCTGTGGCAGCACCACTCCCCCTTCTCCCCCGACAGACACGGCCGTCTCCGCCGCTCTGGACCGGCCCCGCCGTCCCCTCTCTCCGGAGTCCCAATGGGAGCGGGAGGCATGCGGCCTCTGGCCCACGGGGGACTGTGCAGGGGGAGGAGAAGCACACTCGAAACAGCCCGTTAAAGCTCCAAGGGAACGAGCTTCCCTCATGGTCTCCCATCTGCCTTTGAGACGGATCTCTGCACCGTCCCCTCTCCTGAGACAGATCACCACCAGGGTGCCGAGGCCACACAGGGCGCAACCCGGCCGTCGGCAGCTGGGCTCACGGAGGGCGGGGGCCGGGGACGGCATCTAGAACAGGTGTTCTGGCCCCAGGGCCTGGAGGTGCTGGCTGGAGGGCTGGCTGACCCACGGGAGGGTGCACCCCGGCCCGTCCCATCGGAGCCCCCAGGGCTCCCTGTGGGTAACTGGGGAAGACGCGTGGGGACGTTTCCTGCCAGGGTCCCTGGCTGGCCTTGTGCCGTCTGCCTCCTTCCCCACTGAGCCTGTGCCCGGCACAGCTGCCTGCCTAGGCCTGTTGTCCAGAGAACTCAGGGCGAACCCCAGGGGCACAGAGGAGCCCCAGGGTGGCCCGCACCGCCAACCCACAGCTGGAACGGCGTCAGGCGGGAGGGGGAGCCCGGCTCCGTCCTGCGCTCCGGCGGCGGTGCAGAGGGGCAGACTGCTTCCCTGGATCACCCGCCGGTCGCTCCTCTGTCCTCGTCCAAAAGGAGGGCGGCCCTGTGGCCACATAATCGCATTCCTTCCTCGCGGTGACCCTGAGGTCGGGCGCCCAGGACGGGTAGTGACGTCATCTCCTTGGACACGGGTGAGGCAGTGAGGTCAGAGGTTAGGTGACGCGTCTGGGGCACTGTGCCCAGCGATCCGGGGCTCGCCGGCTCTGGGGCGGTGCCGGCTCCGCGCTGTCCAGCGCCAAGCGTGTCTACAGGCACAGGGACTGGCTGTCCTGACGGCCCCGGGACTGGACGTGCGCCCGGTCCAGCAAATGGGGCGTGGGGGCCGGGAGCTTCAGGAGGAACTCCGTCCGTCTCCGCGGAGCTCGTGGCCCACGTGGCGGGAACGGCCGGGACGGTGTCGCCTGACCCACGGGGGCACCTTCGGGGCGAGACCAGCCCTGCCGCGCCCACTCGGGGTGCCCGGTCGCGTGTGAACACCGGCCGTGCCGTGAACCACCGGGAAGAGCAGGCCGCGGGGACGCGCGCCGTTAGCCTCCCGGCGGGTCTGAGTGAGCGCCGCCTCCCCCGTGAGCGTGGCCCGCGCCCACTGCGTGCAGAGCGGGAGGCCTCGGCCCGGGGGACGTGGCCTCGCGAGGACGCTCTCGCGGTCGCCTGTGCTGTCGCTGGGCGTCTCCTCTCGTCCGAGGCGCGGGGTGTGGACCGCTGGGCGGCCAGTTAGCGTCGCGCCGTAGAGCGATCACCCCTCCCCCCGCCCCTCCGAAAAGAGGCGCCTGCCCGGTCAGCGGGCTCGCCCGGAGGTGGGAGGTGGGAGGTGGCCACAGAAAGCAGGCTCCTAGCGCTCCCGTCAGAAGGAGTGGGAGCAGATCCTTTTACTCATCACACGTCCTTACTCGGGGCTGGGAGCCCGCTTTTTCAGCACCTCGTCCTGGTCGCTAAGGACTGGGGAGCAGGCCAGTCTAACGAACGAAACCACAGAGGCGGAACCCCGCCTGTCATGCTCGTTTCCACCTGTACCCGAGGGCGTGTTTGTTGATTTTGGAGAGAGGAAGAAGGGGGGCAGCATCAGTTGCATCCAGTACGCGCCCCACCTGAGGATCGATCTCGCAGCCTTCCGGTACCCCGGGCGACGCTCCCGCCAGGGCCCAGCGCTGTCTTCCGAAGCGCGGTGCTGCGGGCCCCCGTTCTCGCACGCGATGTGGCCGCGACACCGGCGGGCCGAGTCTGGCCAGGTCAGCGTGCTCACAGCGGCCGGCCTCTCCGCCCCAGCACCGTCCTCGAGGGCACTGGTGTCACACGCAGTCGGGGGTCAGGGGAGAAGGTCAGTGAGCAGAGAGCAGGGTGCAGTCTCGGACTCCAGGACCCGCAGCGACGCTTTCTCTGGGGGCTTGTCCTCAGCTTGCTGCCCCCAGAAACGGCCTCGTGCTGGCACCTGGGACTGTCCTTTCGCTCGGCTCGCAGGGGGCCACTGCCGTGCTGGCCCTGGGAAGCGCTGTCTTCATGACGTCTCCGCAGGCCCCTCCGTCCCGGAACCCGCCAGCCTGTGAGGGTCCTGCCGGGCTGTAACCCAGCTACCCACAGGGCTCGGGGTCGGCCTGGCCGCCGGGGCCGGCCTGGGGCCCGGGGAGGTGGCGTGGACAGTGGGGGCCGGCAGAGAGCTGGGTCGTGATGTTCTGTCCGTCTGACCCGGACCTGGAACGTGGGGCGCCATCGCCTCGTGTCCCGAGCAGCTGGCCGGCAGCTGTCTTGCCAGCCCGCAGTGGGGGTGAAGGCCCCCGCTGTCTGTTGATGGCGGAGCAGGCGGGGCCCGGGGATGACACAGACAGCGTGCGTGCTTTTATTCTCAGCGGCGAAGCACGTTATTATTAGCCAAGCTGTGGCTTCGCAGCGGGGAGCCAGCACACTCGGCAGCACCCCTCCTCCGGCCCCTGAGGTGGGGGCTCGGAAAGCCAGCTGGGGTACACGCTGCACCCAGACCCTGCACGCCTGGGATCCCAGCCAGCTCTAGCCCGGGTCTGTCTCCTCCCTCTTTGCACAGCCGGGGGCGGGGAGGCTCCGGGAGAAGGACGTTAGACGCAGAGCTGGCGTCTCTGTGGTGACTTTTGAGTGGAGGTGGGATGCTGCACAGACCATCGTCCACGGCCGCCTCCAGCATGTGCCCGCAGCGCGGAAGGACGGCACCTGCGGACCCCTTCGTTTTCGCCAGGAGGGACGCTGGGCCTGGAGAAGCCCACCCAGTCGCAGCGAGTGCTGGGTTTCTCAGGGACCAGCGTTTCGGAGCGAGGGCAGGCGCCCGGGAGCTCGGCCCTGCCGCAGGGAAGGGAGACGCAGACAGAGGGGTCCGGTGGCTTTCGAAGGCCCCCAGCTAAGGGGGAAACGGGGGACGGTCAGGCTCACGGGAGGGCCAGGAGGGCTCACACCCACACGAGCGAGGCCTGGAGCAGGGCAGGGCTGTCCCAAGTCTGCGTGGAGGCGGGTCAGGCCCAGCCACCCCCCGCCGTCCCCGGTGTGGACTCAGCCAGTGGACGCCGCTCTGTGTGGCTTCGGCCGGCGACCTCACGGGTGTCTCGCAGAGCACGCAGCTGAAGTGCTGCTGTCACTGCCCCGCCGACGGAGAGGAAGGGCTCGGTGCTGCGGAGACGCGGTGGCGCCATGTTGTCACCCGCGGCCACGCCGCTGTCCAGACAAGGCTGGGCCCCCCTCGTCCCTCGTCCCCGGAGCCCAGAGCGGCCTCTGGCCTTTTCCGTCGCACACCTGGCGGCATCACTGCGAGTGCCCCTTGCTCTGGCGCTTCGTGGAGCTCGGGGCGAGGGAGGGCCCAGGCTGCAGGCGGCGGTGGGACCTGCAGCAGAGCGCGGGCTCGGCTCCGGGGAAGCACAGGCCCCGGCTGGGGGGGCAGGACGGGCCGCTGGGCGCCGTGTGGCTTTGGGAAGGGCCCCCCGTCTCCCCAGCCCTCCGTCTCCCCAACTGTAAACTCAGGAGCTGGGCTGGTGACCTCCAGCTGAGGCCTGGAGCAGAGAGTGCGTGGGTCACAGCCGAAGAGGCTCCCGTCTGCGGGGGAGACCGTGTTGGCGCTGCTTCTGCGGGGTCCTCCGGGGGCCGAGAGCCGGGCTTTCTTATGAAAGAGCGGGAGTCGGAGGGGGCGGAGACTTCCTCTTCCGCACCAGGGTAAAGCACAAGGCGCGAAGTGCGCGCCTCGCTGACCCCAGACTCCACACCGTGGACGTTGGGTGAAGGTGGTGAGCTGTGCTCAGAGTTAGGTTCTCCTACGTTACAATAGCGGAGTCGTGAGGTCGTGAAGGAAAGAACGATCGAGAACTTCCTTTTCTCTTAGAGTCAACGCACAGCCAAAGGTTGGCGTCCGAGGGCTTTCTGCGCCGTCCTTGACCTGGGCCCCCCTGACCAACGCCCGCAGCCCCGCGGGCCCTCACCGTGCCGTGCCCTGTCCCCGCAGGCCTGCAACGAGTTCACCACCCACGTGATGAACCTGCTGCGCGAGCAGAGCCGGACCCGGCCCATCTCCCCGAAGGAGATCGAGCGCATGGTGAGCATCATCCACCGCAAGTTCAGCTCCATCCAGATGCAGCTGAAGCAGAGCACGTGCGAGGCCGTCATGATCCTGCGCTCCCGGTTCCTGGACGCGCGGTGAGTGGCCCCGGCCGGCCCCCCTCCCCCTCGGGCCCCGGTTCCCCGTGTCCAATGCCGAGCCAGCGCAGCCGAGGACGGCCGGTGGGGCGGGGTGGGAGGGCCGGGAGACCAGAGCTGCGGGGAGTGGGGAGCTGGGGGGCCGATGTGTGTCCCGGCAGCAAGGGCGGGGCCTCCTTGGTGGGGCCGTTGTGTCTCACGAGCACGCGGCCGTGGCGCAGGGAGAGCCGGCCAGTCACCGCGGGCCCCGCTCTGGGCTGTGGCAGCAGCACGCGGGGCGGGCGGGGGGTTGGCACGGTCCACGGGGCGCGGGGGCCGGGCGTGGGCCCGAGGCCTGGCGTTTTCCTGCCGGGCGCTGTTGCGCGGGGTCTGCTGTGGGGTCAGAGAATGCAGCCGGAACCCTGGGCCGCACGGTCCTTCAAGACAGAAACCGTGCGCGGAGCACAACCGGCAGCCGGGCCCCCGCCCTGCGGACCAGGGCGTCCGTGCAGGCAGACCCCGCCGCCTCTGGCGCCCGCCGCCCGCCCGTAAGGCCGTGGGGGCCGCACCCCTCCCACGGAGCCTCTGGGAAGTTGGCCCACGAACGCCTTCCGGGCCGTGGTGTCCTCTGCGGCCCGCACTTCACCTGCAGTCGGCGTCCTCTCTAAGGCGGGGTCCCCGGGTGTTTCGTCAGCTTCCGACAGTAACCCCGGTGGGCAGTGCTTCTTACTAAGGGTCAGCGGTGCGCCCGCCCTGCCCGGAGCACGCCCACCCGCTCCCTGCCCCCTTCGTTCCCCGCAGGCAGCGTCTCCAGACCCTAAGGGTCCGTCCCCAGGAGACCTGCGGCCAGGGGAGCAGTGGGCAGGGCAGCTTGTCCCCGGCTCACGCCCTGAGCCCGCCCCCAAGACCCCTCATCTCGGACTTCCCCGTGAGCCGCCAGCAGCCCCTCCCGGGCCCCCCCTCCCCCGTAGGTGTCTGGGGGCCAGAGCTGCCCTCCCGGGCTCACCCCTGTTGTTCCTTCTGTCCTGGGCCCTTCCTTGTGTCCCTGTCCTCAGCTGCAATCAACACACTCTCAAAGTTTAAACAAACTGTCGGGTGTGTTGAGGTGCCTGTGTCCTGGCCGTAGTTGTACCAGGTGCAGATGGCTGCGCCCCGATCTCTCACCCCGGGGCTGTGTGTTCTTCCGTTTCTGCCGCTGCGGTCTTTGAGGCCCCCTCTGCTCCGGTGCGCTTCGGGCTCCGTGGAGCGTGGCACGGGAGCGCCGGGCAGCAGCGTGTCTCTGGGCCAGCTCGAGTTCCCGAGGGAAAGTAAACCGAAGCTGGCTGTTCCCGGCTGGGCGTGGCGGCGACCAGGGCAGGCGAAGTCCCCCAGAGCGGGGACCCCGTGCCTCTCGCCTCCCACTGGCAGGCCCCCAGCAGCCGCCGCTTGGCTTCTCGAAGTGGGCTGTTCTGCCTGGTGCGGCAGGCAAGTGACGGGTGGCCTCTGTCGCGGTTCCTCCCTCGTGCGGCCACCACTGCCATCCCCATGGCAACGCCCCTCGTGAAAATGCTGGCACTGGCATTTGTGTTGGCAGATACTGAGGAGGAGAGGAGCCGGGCCCAGACTGAGCTCTGTTCAAAAAAGGGATCGGGGAGGAGGGAGGAGCAGAGCCCTTGTGTCGTGGGGTCCGTTCTTGCGGGACTCACGGCTCCGCCGCACCCGGTTCAAGGTCAGACTCAGCTGCTCCTTCCCCGTCCACCAGCCTTCGCCTCTGGCCCGTCCCATCTCGCTGCAGAAGGACAGTCCCTTCAAGAGAGGCTTCTTTCCCGCTCTGGTCACCACCTTGGAGTCCCTGCCTCTTAGCCAGGCCCCCGGGAGAACAGCTCACACGCTGCCTCTGTCCTCAGCGCTCGTTCCGAGCTGTGCTCGGTGCCGTGAAAGCACGTGACCCCACTGCCATCCGAGCCCGGCAGCGGCCGTCTGCGCTCCAGCGGAAGCGTCTGAGCACCGTCCCTGGGCTGCGTGCGGTGGGGCGGCGGGTGCACACGCCTCGCTCCGCAGGGGCACCCTCCCGCCAGTGTGCGTGCTGCCCAGCCAGGCCGGGCGGGCGCGCTCCGGCAGAGGAAGACTCCCCCGGAGACAGGTGGAGTGGGGGGGCGCCTGGTCTGGCCGCGGGGCTGGGCTTCGTTCGGTCAGCAGGCGTGCAGCGGGAACACCCCTGCTTCGCTGGGTGGCCCTCCTCCGTGAGTCCTCTGTGGGCGCCCGGCGTGGGGCAGCACAGCGGATACTGCGAAGTTTCCGTCCCGGGAGTCAGCGTGCTCTGCTCCGGCCTCACGTCTCCGTGCTCAGGTCTCCTCTGAGGCCCGGGCCCCTCCTCCAGGCTCCCCGGTGTGGGCGCAGTCCGGTCCCTGTGACGGCAGGACAGCAGCCCCGGCTCCTAGCAGCCCCCTTCCGCGCAGGCGCCCCCAGCACGGCCAGCGGAGGATCTTGCCGTTTTAAGCTTTACCCTCAACCTGCCTGTCCACGGACTCAAACCCCCGATGGTGGCCCACTCGTGGGGGTCCAGCTGTGCTGATCTCGGCCCCTCCCGCTCCGGGCAGGCTGTGAGCCAGAGGCGGGGTGGGGGCGGGGGCAGCCGGTGCGCGCAGGCCTCGGTAGGGTGCCGCCCACCCCTGTGCGCTCCCACTGCCCCGGGCGCCGGGAGATGCAGCTCCAACGCACCCCAGGCCCCTGCCGTGGTCCTGCGTGAGCGCACAGTCCGGGCTGCAGACGCGCGTTTCTTCTCTCTCTTCACTTCCACAGCGTGGACATTAAAGCAGTTTGTGGGCAGGGCGCCAGGCAGGGAGATGCAGTGAGCTGGCGCTCGAAATCCAAACTGCAAACCCGCTTTTCTCGGCTCCAGCCCTCTCACTGACTGGCGACAGGTCGGGTTTTTGAATAACGCCTCGCTGGCGGGAACAGCGGGGGCACGAACACGGGGTGGAGGGAGCCCGTGTGCGCCTCGCCCTGGCAGAGGGGGCTGCGCAGGATGACTCAGCGAGGGGCTGGGGGTGGGGTGCTGGGAGTTAGGGCGTCGGGGAGGGCGGCTCGCACGGTGGTAGCTAGACCCACTGCCTGCCGAACGGCACTCTCGCCGTCCGCTGGGCGCCGCGTTAGCCACCGGATTGGCAAGGACAAAAACACAGGTGCGTCCGGCCTTCGGCGGCACAGTCCCCTGGAACACCACACAGACCGCAGGTGAGCTCCAGGAGCGCACCTGCCGGGCCCACCTGGGGGGGGCGGGGCGGGCAGTCCTGAGCCTCAGCGCCGCGAGGCGCTGGCTGAGTGATGGAGTCACGGGCCGCAGGAGACCACACACTCTGGGGTCCACGGGGTCGCGTCGCCGAGGGCGCGCAGCCACCAGGTGTTGGGCATCGGGTTTCAGACGAGAGTGAAACTCGGCCCTCCCTGTGGGGTGTGCCCGGGAGTCGGGGAGACGCACACCGTGCACAGGCCCCGAGAGCCTGGCCGCGGGGCCTGTCCCTGGGGAGGGGCGGGCGCGTGTGCGTGGCTGGACAGAGTTCTGGAAACACGTGCGGGGCTGGGGGGGACGGGCCCCAGGGACGGGGTGGACCCCTGGAAGCCCTGAACTGCCCCCGAGACCACGCCGCTTGTGTCCTGTTAGGAGGCAGAAACCCTCAGGGCTGGGTGAGGAGGGTCGGTCGTCCTTTTGTGGCGTAAATTCTCCGGTCGCGCTGCTGGGTCCGAGCTCTGGCCACGCCCCCGACCCCTCCGTGGCTCTGGGAAAGGGGTCCATCCTGAGACTCGGTTCTCCTGTCTGCAGAACGGGACCGTCCATCCCAGGAATAAATACGGTGACGAGGAAAGCCCAGTGTGGTGTCTGGGACACAGTGTTCAGATGACCGCTCAGCTGTGCGGTGACAAGGGTCTTTCCCGTCACACGTCATCGTACAGCTGATGACGAGAGTGACGAGAGTCACTGTCATCTGTGGCACCACCAGACCCTCAGATGCAAGGCTGGACTCTCCTCTCGGAGCCCAGTAGGGCCGCGAGTCACTGCGGAGGGCCCCAGGCCGGGGGTGGAAGAGCCCCCCCGCACGTCAGTGCTCAGGGACACGCCCAATTTCAGGCAAACACGGGCGTGTCTCGGGCTGGACGAAGGCAGGAGGGTGGGGGCTGGTCCGCTCTGAGGGTGACTCCGGCTGTGCGGTCCTGCCCCACGTCCCGGAGGCTGCCCAGGCTCTGTCTCTGCAAAGCCTCGGTCTGGAGCTGCACTCTCTCCTGTGTGGTGTCTGACTTCAGGTGTTAATCAGTTAAAGTAAATGGAGACAAATGAAATTTCATAGCTCTCCGGGTTCAGTAGCCCCGTGTCAGCTGCTCGGCAGCCACATGTGGCTGACAGGCGCTCTGTGGTGGCGCAGAACCTGCCGGCAGGCACCACACAGCAGACGGTGGCTTCCCACGCCCGCCTCCGGAAGAGCAGCACGGCGCAGTGCCTGGGACAGGGCACACTTGCAAGAAGAGGCCTGGCCGGACCAACCGCTGCCTCTGACCGAGGGAGACAGCGGGGGCGGGCTTAGCCCGGCTGCCGGTGTGAGCTGGGAGTGCCGCTGTTGGAGGGAACGGGTGGACAGACAGATGGACGAGCCAGCAGGTGCAGTGGCCGTGTCTGTGCGATGTTATGTCCTGTGGGTGACAGGCGGGAGCTGCTTTGGGGTGGTTCATGTGACGTGCCGGGGTGCGCAGTGGCCAGCGGGGCGGCGGCTCCCAGGAACGACTAGAGCCAGGGAGGGGGGAGGGCGGGCGAGGGCAGGGGGACCGCACGTCCGCTGACGTCCCCGGTGCTGTGCGACCCACGCAGATCACTGCGATTCAGTCGCCCCGAACGCCTCGTCTGTCCGCAGTACTTAGTCCCGCTGCGCATTTCTTCGCTTCGAAGCCCAGTGACGGACTCTCCGAGCTTTTGATTGGCTCGAAATCCCAAATGTGGGCCCCCGAGCTGGTAACCTCTCACGCAGCAGCAAAGAAAACGGCGTCTTAGCTCAAGTCACGTTGTCATCAGCTGTGTCACCTCCACTAGGTTCCTGGAAGTTCTGAAAACCCTGATCGTGGGGTTGAACAGGCCCTAGACCGAGACAGCGTGGAAAGGGGCGGTAAGAGGGTCCGTCGGGTGGACGAGGCCACCTCGGGAGGATGGCCCGGCACGAGGGGAGCAAGTGGGGACAGCTGTCCCCCAGCCCAGACCACCCGCTCGTTCCCCAGAGGCTGCCTTCGGCCCCGTCGGCAGTGTCACAGCCACCGCGCCGCGACCTGAGCGCAGAGAGCGGGCGAAGGGCCGGGTGGCCCGGCTCCCCCGCTTAGGGCAGCCTTCGGGGTTCGGGTCCCCAGACCCCAACCGCTGCGTGCTTCCGGCAGAGGGGCCCCAGAGGCTTCATGAAGACCAGCCCGGGGACCCGTGGAGCAGGAGCTTGGGACGCGGGCCACCTGTTTAGCCGGGCTCTTTAGTCCCGTCCACCCAGCTTCTGGTGCTGGGCGACCCGGAAACTCGGTGTGGTTCGGGAGGCCAGTTTGGTCTCGGCCCGGCCTGGACAGGTGTGGTCCTTACCTGCGGACAGATGGTGCTCGCCCGGTGAAATCAGGCACCTCGTTGCGCTAATTAGTCCCGGCGGGACCCTGGAGATACTGTGCTGGCTGCATCTCCTGTCCAGCCGGGCGGTCGCCGCTTCCTGTTGGCTGAGTTGGAAATTCCATACCCTGGCAAAACCGGGGACGCCCTGGCGTCTTTTCCATAAGGAAGAGTTTGGACAGGAGCAGGAGAGGCACCCGGGCTGATAGAGCCCACCCCCTCGGGTTAGCCATCGGGAGTGCGGGGGCAACCGGTGTCCGCAGTAAGCCGGGCTCCCAGCCGGGCCCCCAGCCGGGCCCTTCCCGGCAGCAGACCGCAAAGGAACCCTCCCTTTCAATTGGTTCAAGTAGCACTTTTTTTAAAGGCAGAAAAATGCTTTTATTCAAAGAGCCGCCTTCCCTTCCGCCACCTGCGCGTCAAAGACGTCTGCAGGCGTCCGGCTCACCACGTAGGGGCCGCTCTCCCGGGGAAATGCCCTTCTCCCCGGGCCGGAGGTCAGACGGCCGGGCCCTCCCCCAGACGCCTCCGGGGCAGGTGGCACGTACCCACACGGGGCAGGGGGCACGGGCACCGACATGGGGGCCAGAACAGAGCCAGTGAGTGCTCACCCGTACCTCGGGCCAGCCCCTCCTGAAGGAGACGTGCGAAGATGGCCGTGTGTGGCTGGTTGCACCGCCAGACCTGAGCTGCTGTGGTGGCTCCGTGACAGACTCGCGCCGAGACCCTCGGGCCCAGCTCCCCTCGAGGGGGGGCGGGAGCGACCGTCTCTACCCCACAGGCTGCGAAAACTGAGTCACCTGGACTGCGTGTGTGAGGGGCAGGCGCGGGGTCCCAGCCGGGTCCCTGCAGCAGGCACTGCGCCGAGGGTGGGCGCCCCCCGCCCGCGCCTGAGGCTGTGGGGCACTCCTCGCTCAGCTGACGAGGCCGAGCCCGGAGCACCCACCAGGTGACCAGCAGCGGGGACTCGCCGAATCCGGGAGTCCAAGCCCAGGCGGTCGGAAACCTCCCGCCTCCCCCACCTCGTGTAAACGCTCTGGGCGCGGCGCGGCACGGTGTTTAAGATGCGCTTGTGGCGACGGTTCTGGCCTCCAGCGCCTTCTCGAGGTCTCCTCCACGAGCCGTGTCTCCGCCCGGTGGGCCCCTCCCCCGTCTGCGCACATTTGGTGTGAACTCGGTTCTGTCCTCTGTTTCTCGTCTCCCGTTGCAGGCGGAAGAGACGGAACTTCAACAAGCAGGCGACCGAGATCCTGAACGAGTATTTCTATTCGCATCTCAGCAACCCTTACCCCAGTGAGGAAGCCAAAGAGGAGTTAGCCAAGAAGTGCGGCATCACCGTGTCCCAGGTGAGCACCCGACTCAGCCTGCCGCCCGGGGCGGCGGCCACCTGGCGGGGGGGGGGGGGGCGGGGCGTGGGTGCTACTGGACTCACGCCCTGCGGTGGCTCGCTGAGCCCGTGGCGCCTGCCCGTGGAGGAGCCTCAGGTAAGCAAGCACCTGAGGGACTGGGGACCCGCAGGGGCCGCAGACTGAGGAGGGCAGGCAGACATGGGGCTCGGTTCCCCCACCGACCAAGCGGGGAAGGTTCTCACGTGAACTCGGAGAGTCCCTCCACTTCTCACGTCGCTTCTCAAACACAGGCAGCCTGGGCTCGCTCACTGCCCAGCCGGGGGCCGTGCGGGCCGGGGGTGGGGCCTTTCGACGACAGGGACCGCAGTGCCTTGCTAGTAGGCTCGCTGGGACCCACGGTGTGTAGGGACTTAGACACGCCACTGTGATCGCCTCGGAAAGGCTGGACAGAATGTCCCTGAGTGCCCCTCCCCCAGAGAGCTGCCGCACAGCTGGTGCTGGTGCCGGTGCCGTGGAGGGGCGCAGGAAGTCAGGGTGCGCAGACGGGGGCTCCAGCACTCCAGTGCGAGGGAGGCAGCAGCGCGTGGGGGGCGCACTTGTGCCAGAGGGCCCCGGGATCCTCCCTCCGTCTGCACCCCGGCTGCCACACCGGCCTCCATGAGGCCAGGAGGGAGAGTTCTGCGGTCCGTCAGAGGGGGTTCGCAGCACCACGCCGCGTGCAGGAGGCCCGCGTGCGCTGGCCCTGCGCGAGAGGCGAGGAGCGGGAGGCGGTGGCAGCAGCAGGAAACCGCGCTGAGCGCCTTCCAGCCGTTTTGTGCACGCTGAGCGTCTGCCCTTTCTGGAATGGCGTCCCGGCCTCTGCTGCTCCCTGCGGGGGGGGGGCCGTCCGCTGCAATTAGCCGAGCAGGGCTGGCTCGCCAGGGTGGACGCTCCTCCAGGCGGGGGACCTGTGGTGAAGACATCGCCGGGCCCCCAGCCAGCCGGGGGGTCACGCCCTTCCAGAAAGACGGGGTGGGAGGAGCCCACTCCCGTGCCGCTCAGGCCCTCCGTAGGTGCTGCAGCCCCAGGAAGGTCATCTCCAGTCTCGACAGCCCCGGGACAGCACGGCCCCTGGGCGCGCTTGGGTGGCCTGGCTTTGTCCGGGTCTCGAACCACCCCGTGCAAACCCAGACCCTCCGTCCACCGGCAAGGAGAGTCGATGCGCTCGGTGCCCACCATGCGTGTGAGGGGCGGCTCCAACCTCCACCCCACAGTCCATGAGCGTCAGCTGTGGGGCCATTCTGTGTTATCTGAGCTCTGGTTCTGGGGTGCAGCCCCCAGGCCCCTGCTGAAGACAGCGGGGCTGTGCAGGGATCGAATCCAGACATCGGGCGCCCCGGCCGGGCCCACAGCCGCACTGCCTTCCTGCGGAAACTCGGAGCGCAGACGGGAGGCCTGCTCAGGTGGCTGTTTCACACGGTCACCTCCTTGGTCCTCCACCCACCCAAGGCCACGACACCGCCCTCTGTCACGTCACTCTGCCCGAGCAGCCAGCTGTCCACCGCTGCCAGGCGAGTCAGGGACGCTGGGGCGTCAGAGCATGGCCCAGTCAGCGTGAGCGCTCCGGAAGCCCGCTCACTCCTGGGGTCCCCCCGACGCCCCTTCCCAGGCTACTCGAGGCAGTGAGCCCCCGTCTAGCTCCCACATCTCGGGGGTGCCTTGTGAGCTGCCTCCCTCCCTCCCTCCCGGGTTCACAGTCACCCTCCCCTGTGAAACCCTGACCTCTGCCTCCCGGGCACTGCTCTCCTCCTTCCTCTCGGCCCCTCCCGCTCCGTCTTCTAACAGGCGCCCCCCCCACCTGCCCTAAAGCACGGTTCTGTCTTCAGCTCAGATCTCTGCATGCCCCACCCGGCCTGTGGTCCACCGTTGTTGTAAATCACCAGTTCTTTCAAAATCTTCTTTCTTAGGGGTCCTCTTATGATTCAAAACCAAAATAGGCCCGTGCACCAGAACCCACCTGAAGCCCACCCACGGTCCTCCTCCCCTTTGACCCCTGCACGGCCCTCCCTGGCCCCAGGGCCGCGGGGTTGGCAGCCCAGAGAGGGCAGCCTCGAGAACCCCAAGGTCACCCTGGTTCTGAGTCGGCTTCTCTGGGGCGGGGGTGGGGGCAGGAATCTGTTCTCGCCAGCTCTCCACGCCCGTGGCTTTGGAAGAGACTGTTCTGCGCTCTGAGTGGTCTCGTCCACATCCACAGTGACAGGGCTGCAGACGGCACTTCCCACCTGGCGCGACTTCGCCCCAGCTCTGTCCGGGGCCCTCGCACTTCTCGTGCTCAAACTGCACGCCAGGGTCTTCCCAGGGACCTGCCTCCCCCGCCTCCGACCGCAGCATCCGTGCGCCGCGGCGCCGAGCAGGCCCGCCGTGCGTGTGCCGGACGGTGAGCTCCTTGACTGGACGCCGGGTCAGCACGTCGCCCAGGCCGTGGCTGCCACCTGGTGGGCCACCAGGAGCGTGTCCGGCACCTTCCCTCCCGTCCACTGTCCTCACTTACACAGCAGCTGTCCCCAAACATGTCCCCCTCCACCCTCTTCCTTCCCGTTTCCCCACGTAGCCGTTTCAGTCAGCTCTCGGGCACGCCCTTCCTTCCTCAGCAGTCCCCCCAGCGACCTCCTTGTCCCCCTTTCTCTGCGCATCCCGCTCCTCAGAGGACCCCGGCCGCTTCCTCTGGCTGGTGCACGGGGAGTCAGCGGCCGCCCCGGTTGGGAAGGACGCCCCACCGGTGCGGGACTTCGGGGCGCGGTCAGGCAGGCGGTGTCCATGCAAGGGCCAGCAGCGCCCTGAGTCTCCCAGTTCAAGCCTCTTCTTCTGTCGCTGGAGTGTGTGTGTGTGCACAGTAAACAACACTTTCTCAGAGGTTTTCTCTCGTGCTTACTGGTACTGCAGTGGCTTGATTTTTACAGCGAAGGACTCTGAGAGCTAGCTCGTGAGACTGCTCAGTTTGGCTAATGTGTTCAGGAGTAAGTGTGGTTTTGCACGAATTCCCTTTGTGGGCCATCCCCGGGACCCACGCACCTGCTCCGTGAGCCGTGGCACCTGTGTGGTCGGCCCCCGCCCTCGCAGGTCTTGGTTTGTTTGTGATTGTGTAAAGACCACGGCAGTTCAATGCTGAGTCACATCTGGAGTGTGGGGCGTCAGCTGTCCTGCAGGGGCTGGAGCTGGGGGAGGACAGCTGGCTTCCCGGCCCCGCCCGGCCCAGGCCGGGGGCGTGGTGTGCGGGGCCGGGGGCGTGGTGTGCGGGGCCGGGGGCTCCGTCGGGCCAGCCCCTCACAGGGACGCTCGAGAGGAAAGCAGGTGGACAAGTGGGCGTGAGGGAGGTTCACTGTGTGTGGGCTGTGCCGTGGAAGCCTGGAGTGCCCTCGGCTCAGGCCGGTCACACAGGCGGGGCACAGGCAGAGAAGGCTGCAGGACCGAGGTCCACGAGGCTAAGGCCTCAGCGCGACGTGGCCAGGAGCCCAGTCCATGCGGAAGTGACTTCTCCCCCCAGAACTGGGATTTAATCGTCGATGTTGACAGACATTAACAGGGATCTTCAAAGGTCCCATTGCCAGAGTCAGCATCAGCGTTGCTACGACAAAGATTCTTGCAAAAGCTACACTTACTGTTGAAGTGCATTTTTAGTGTCACGCTCAAGAGGTTAGCAAATGTAGAACGCGTGCCTGGCTGGAGGGGCCCGGTCTCGGGAAGCCGCTCGACCCTAGGGAAGCTGACGTCACAGCGGCCGGGCCGGGCTGGGCTCGGCGAGGGTGTCACTGGACACCGTTGCCCTCTCGCAGCTCAGGCCTTGTCCGAGGTGTGCCGTCCCCCCTGGGGCAGACCTCCTGCCCCCCTCAGTGCACCCCCGCCCCTGCGCGCCCCTGGAGGACGGACGGTAACGCTCCCGCCTTCTCTCGCACTGCTGCAGGTGTCAAACTGGTTTGGGAATAAGCGGATCCGGTACAAGAAGAACATAGGCAAGTTCCAAGAGGAAGCCAACATCTACGCCGCCAAAACGGCCGTCACGGCCACCAACGTGTCCGCCCACGGGAGCCAAGCCAACTCGCCCTCCACGCCCAACTCCGCCGGTCAGTGGCCCTTCGGTCTGCGGGGCGGGGCTGCGTTGCTGCCGCGCCTGCTCTCCCCGCAGCCGGGCTTGGTCGCGAATGCCCGGGTCTCCTGACTGTGTGTCTGAGTGTCCTCTGGTCACCGACGTCCCCGTGGGTCTTCCCTCCGTCTGGGAAGGGCGATGCGCTCCTTGCCCGTGAGAAGGGCTTGCCTGGAGGCAGGCGCCGTGTCTGTCTGAGGTGCGTCGGCTGTTGTGACGAGGTGACCGGACAGCCGCCCTGGACGCCCGTGAGGAGGCGGGACCAGACACTGAGAGGCGGCCCGGGGCCCTGCGTCCGGTCTGCCCTGCGGGAGGTCTGGCCCCGGTCTGTTCTGCGGGCCCACCGCATGCCCGCCGTCGGGGTCGCCCGTCGGCACGGGTCCGGGCGCGAACGGCCACTGTGCCGGCAAACACCTGGTTCGCGTGCTCGCCCTGCGGAGCCGGATGGTGGTTATCCCCGAACTCTCCGCAGGTGCCGCTCCTCCCGGTTCTGTCTGGTTGGCTTCCTTTATTCAAACCGCGGAGGAAACGGTCGGTCATTACATTAGTTCAGATGACGCAGACCCCAGCCTCCACGTGGCGGTGTCTGCCGTGCGTGGGGTCCGGTTTTATTTCAGGGACCACGCCCGCGCCACCACTTCCAGAGCCCCGGCTGCCACGGTGCGTCTCGTTAGCTCTGAGCTTCCCCGTGCGAGAGAAAGTAGTTTCACAGTCACCGCCGCGTAAACCACAGCCCGGGTGTTGGTACGCTTTGGGAGGCGTGTCCTTACTTCTTTTTTTTTTTTTTTTTTTTTAAGAAAAACCGGCAATGTTTCCTTATTAAACAGGTTTGGTCTCGGGTTGTGACAGTCTACCCCGTGGCTGCGAGGGCGCGTCTAGGAAAACGGGTGCCTCTGATTCTGAGGGGGCGCCCGCTGAAATACCTTAGGTCATAAAATAACAAATGGTTGCAAATCTAGATTACAGCCTTTCTGGGGGTACACAGATCTTTGACCCCAAAGCTCGTCTGTCCACTGACCTGAGTTCCCTCTCTACGTGTGGGGGTGGCTCTCGGGGACCATCCGCTCCACCTCTGGCGCGAGCTCGTGGCCACAGCAGCTCGTAGGCGAGGTTCTCCAGGCCCCAGGCTGCGGCACCGAGGCCGCCGTGTCCCGGTGGAGTCCCGCGTGGAGCCCGGCCGGGGCTTGCGCACGTGGACACGCTCCGTCTCCCAGCGCTCCGGGTTGGGGACCCGCAGAGCACGCGTGCTGCCGGAGGTTTCCTGTGTGTCCCCGTCTGTCCCCTTCGTGGTCTGATTGGCAGAAGGTCAAGGCGAACGGGGTAGGAACCAGGGGCCTCCTCCCGCCCCGTCGGGTCCGCGAGGAAGCAGTTCTGACCCAGCAGCCCAGGGACTCGCGCTGCGAGGCACGCGTTTTCTCTGGCTCTTCGGGAGAGACAGAGTCTTGTCAGCGTTGGCAAGGACAACTCCACCCTCCCGCAGAGTTACCATGAAGTACAGCAGAGATCAGAGCGGCTCCCCCATCTCCGGTCTGTCCGCACCGCAGCTGGCTCGCTGTGGCTCGTGGACAGCCCGCCGTGGCTCGTGGACAGCCCGCCGTGGCTCGTGGACTGCACCCGTGACTTTCTCTCCTTTCCCGAAGCACTTGAGGGGAGACCTGCAAGCATTTCGACCCCTGGTCTGTGTCGCAGAAGCGTGCCGGCTCCTTCGGAATGTCTCTCCGAGTCCAGTTTCCCGAAGGGCTGGTCGGCGCCTCGAACGTCACGTGACCATTCCGGGCACCAAGTGACGGATGGAAGGAAGTGGGAGCCGTCCCCAGGTTGCTGGGGACAACACCTGGAGGAGCGCTGGGGGTGCTTCTGTGAGGGGCAGAGAGGGCGTCTGTCGTGTGCGTGCAGGGGCACGGGCGTCTCAGAGACGAGCGTTCTGCACGGGAAGCTCCAGGCGGCTCGTCCACGTGTCCTTGGCTCGTCACACGGCACAGAGACTGGGGCACAGGCGAAGGGGGGGCTCCCGAAGGGTCCCGCCTGTCACGAGGGCCCCTGACGCCTGTACGAGCTCGTGCACCCTGCGCAGGGGAATCGATGGCGGAAAGGGGGTGGCCGCTGCTCAGTGAGCGGGCGATCTGCGGAGACGGGTTTTGTCTGAGTTCGGAGTCTCGTGCTGTGGGCCCTGGGAACGTTGCGTGGCCTGGACGTCGAGGCGGGCGCCTTCTCCGGAAGCTTTGCTGAACGTGAATACGCACTTCCACCGCAAGGAAGGCGCCTGGCCGGTGCGCCTGCCCTCCAGAGCCTCTGCCTGAAGAGCCGCGCTTGCACCGTGCTGCGCGGCCCCTCCCGGCCGCCGCGTCGGTGTGTGCCGGGCTGTTTCTCGGCAGACTCGCAGGCGTCTTGGTGTTTTACCCCGGCAGAGCCGGGCCACGTGGGTGGAGCAAAGAGGAAGGAGAGGAGGAAGACGAGAACCGAGTTGCGAAAGGCGGGAAGCAAAAACGGGCCCGTGGAAGCCACAGTTACAACCCGGGTCCGTGGTTTTTCCGGCGTGACCTTGAGTGGCACTGTCCCCCTTTGCTGCTGCCGAGGCTACAAAAGCGAGATCTGAAATCCCAGAAAAAGGGGCCCCTGGGGAGGCAGGCGACACTCAGACATCTGAGAAGGAAGGGGGTGGCTCGTGCGTCACAGGCGCTGGCTGCGGAAGTTCTGGATTGGCTTCGTGACGAGCAGAGACACCCTTGGCGCTCGGGCTCAGCGCCCCCAGGTCTGGGTCTCTCTGCTGAGCCGCGTGGACGTGGCGAGGAGGTCCACCGGCAGGTCCAGCCGGGGAGGGTTGTCCTCCGGCCACGTGTGGTGGGGGGCCCTGGCTCACGCTCCTGCCCCACCCCTAAGTAGGAGGCCTGGTGTCTCCCTGGGTTGGTGGAGGGCTGCTGTCGGCACCCCAACCCCGGCTTCCTGCGCGGTCCACATGGGCAGCGTGGCGGTTACCCGTCTCAAGAAGTTGACTGGCACTTCTGAGACACCCACAGGAGCCCTCGGGATTTTGTGGTTTGAAGCCCAGTGAGGGGGTTTAGCCGACTGAGGTTCGAGCTGCGTTCTTTCTTCCTGCGGTTCCCCGCACGTCAGAGTGGAACACGAGAGCAGAGCTCCCGGACCCGGGAGTTGGGAGCCTGGGCCTGCACGCCCACCACGGGTTTGCTGACGGCCCACACGGCTGGGCCTTCTCGGCTTGGCCTGAGTAGAAAGTAACGGCGGTGTGAGTTTGGAGGAGGAGGAAGCATGGGCGAGAGGCCAGCGTGAGACAGAATGAAGCTTGCGTCCGACCGCCGGGCTGTCTTTTGAGCATCGGGTGACGTGGGGCCGCCCTCACCACGCGGCCACCTGGTCTGCCTGGAGCTCCGGTCCCTGAGCCGCAGGCACCTCGGGATTCCCACACACCCGCCCCGCAGAAGTGCTGCGGGAACCGTGAGCGCGCCCTCGGCGCCTCCTCAGCCACGGCCATGGCGAGCTGCCCAGGCAGGACGAGCGAGCCCGTGCCGGTCCCTGGTCACCGCAGGCAGCAGGGGCGCAGTCCGGTCCCCACCGCAGGAAGTGGGGCCCCGAGTGCTGGTGCGACTTCATAGTTGGGGTTCTCGTCCTAGGATCAGGAGGGGAGTCGGTCCTCTTCTCCCTGCACACCGCCAAGTCCCCCGAAGCCCCTAGAAATGCAGCCCTCGGGGTGCGGGTGTCAGCACGTCCCCGGCCTGCCTCAGCCGGCGCCGGGGCACCCACGGGCGAGCCATTCCGGCGCCTGGGTCTGGTTCAGAGCAGCCGAGCAGTGGGCTCCGGTGGCTGCCAGGGTCAGCTCGTCCCAGGCCGAGCTCGGAGCCCTTCAGCTGCCGCGCACACGGGCGGCGCACCTCGGCGGTGGGTGCGCATTTACTTCACGGCCGCCCGCAGGTGAGGTCCCCAGCCGCCCACGGCACGCAGCGGCGCTGCTCCAGCCCTCTGAGACCCCACAGCCCCGGCGCAGAGCCCGTCCACCGCGGGTCTGGGGGTCGCGCCCTTCCCGGCGTCCTTTCCCGGCAGCTCTTCCCAACTCCCTGCGCGGGAGGACGAACCTGACTTCCATCGTTAGGTTTTCCTGCGGACTTCTGTCCCCGAGCGTGGTTGCCGCCTGGAGACGCGTCGGAGTGAGGAGCCAGGTCGGGCGGTGCGCGGTGACGGTGAACGCTGACGCCCACCCGAGCCGGGCGCGCTCGGACAGGAGACCCTTGCTCTGAGCGCGTGGCCCTGTGTCCATGAGGCCGGGTGTAGGTGCGGCTCCTCTGCTGTGTTTCCGAGGCCACCGCGTGGCAGCAGTGTCCGTCTCGTGAGTGGCATGCTCCCGGCCTTTGAGGCCCGCAGGCGCCCGTCCCCCGGCGTCGGGCAGCCCCTCGGAGGTCTCTGTTTCCCAGCCTGGGCGCTGGCCCCCACTGAGCTGTCGGCCGGCATCGGGAGTGTGTGTCTGTCCCTGGTGTGGGACTGGGAGACTGGAGTGTCCGTGCCTCCCGCTGTGCCCGCGTGGGGAGGGCAGCCTGAGGGCACCAACGCAGTGAGGGTTGGGTGTCTTGGAGTTGGCTGTTCTCGCTTCTGGTGACGTTTAAATGCAAGAGTGTCGTCACACTTACGGCAAAATGGCTTCTAGCGTTTAGGTCTTGTTTCTGGGATTCAAAGGCAGGTTTAAGAGGAACGTAGCTAGGGCGTCGAGGCCTGGGCGTTACGGGGATCACCACGAGACTGAGCCAAGCCTCTGCTTGCCCCACAGGGGAGGACTGCTGGTACCGCGTGGGTGGCCGGGCGTCCAGGCCAGAGCCAGACCCAGGCAGGCCTTGTCCCACCGTCCCTAAGGCCCAGCCTCCCCACCGCCTTCTGTGCCTCGTGGCAGGGTGGCCCCCGGGCCGGGAACGGAGCGGGGTCAGAGCAGGCACGAACCCCGTGGGGCGGCGGGCCCACAGGGACGGCGTCTCAGAGCAAGGGCAGGAGTGCACCGGGGGTGAGCTGGGGCAGGAGCGAGAGCGTGGCACTGACCTGGGCCCTAAGGTGTCCCCTCTGCCGGGCTGACTGCGCCACACGCGACACGGCCTCACCCTGCACGCTGGGCTTGCTTTCCTAACGCGCTGGCTGCACAATGACTTGGGAATGACGTCACGCTTTTCCATGCCCTGGGTTTAGGTCACGGCAGGGGCGGGGGCTAGGCTCACCCAGGGGGACCAGGGGCACCAGGACGGGCCTCCAGGTTAACTCCGAGGGAGGCTCCGTCCCTGGGAGGGGAAGCAGATGGTCACCTGCCCTTCTCAAGGCCCACTCGCGATGATGACCATGATCATTATTTCACATCCCATGCACGCTCCAGAACCCCTGGCCCGTTCGTTCTGCTTACTGCCCCGCACAACAGCGGGGGCAGTGAGGGACAGCCCACTCTCACAGAGTCCCTGGGTCCTGCAGTCCTCCTGGGGCTGTGGGCCACCCAGTGAGACGTGTCCCCTCCCTCCAGACATCGCTCATGTCACTAGACTGCCACCGGGGCAGCCCCGATGGGGCACTGCCCCCGCACACCGCTCCCAGGGACCGCCCCGGCACGCACAGGCGGGCTGGCGGCAGCGTACGTAGGACACAGCCACACGAGCGCCTCGGCTCACGGCCCCCGGCCGACCCTAGACTTCAGGGGAGGGCAGAGGATCCGAGGTCTGTGGCACCGGCCCCGGGGGGCCCTGTGGAGCCCGGCCCCGCCTGACGAGGGCCACCTGCACCCCTGTTGCTCGCTCTGTCTCCACGCTACTAACCAGGCCCCCGAAGGTCGTGTGTGTCTGTGCCGTCGGGGGCTGCTTTGCATGTCGCCTCCCTCTCGGCTGCCAGCTGCGGGGCGGAGCCTTTTCCTCTCTGTGATTCAGGTGCCTCGTCCTTTCCTTTCCAGGTTCTTCCAGCTCTTTTAACATGTCCAACTCTGGAGACTTGTTCATGAGCGTGCAGTCACTCAATGGGGACTCTTACCAAGGGGCCCAGGTCGGAGCCAACGTGCAGTCACAGGTAGGGGCCCGCCCGCGTGCCGCCAGGGGACCGCGTGCGCATCCCGGAGCCCTCGGCCTGTCGGCTTCCCCACCGCCGTCCAGAGAGGGAGAGAGAGAGAGAGAGGGACAGGGGGGTGTGGAAACCGACCGCAACAGCCAAACCGAAGCGGAACAAAGACAGCCACCGTCGTGGGGAGTCTCGCCCGCACTCGGTGGACGCGTTGGCTCTGGCCTGTCAGTCACGCGGGGAAGGCGGGGCTGGCGCAGGCCGGCAGGCGGCGTGTCCCGCGCGCTGACGGGCGGGGGCGCCGTGCGCGTTCCCGCTCCGCAGTCTCCCTCTGGATCTGGGTTCCCCGCTCGGTGCTGGCTGTCAGGAGGTGCCTCCGAGGGGGCAGGTGCCTCCGTGTCTCCCGTTTCCCTGTGAGGCCTTAGCGACACGCAGCCAGGTGACCGAGCTCAGCACGTGCTCGGTGTTCCTGAAGGTCCCGGGGCCTCCGTGCGGTGGGAGCCCTCGGCGCCCCGGGGCAGTCACCGTCCCCACGCCCGGCAGGCGAGGTGGTGGGCGCTCGGTGTCAGCACGCCAGGGCGTCTCCCAGCCCCGTGGCCCGGGTGCTGCCGGCACGTGGACGGAAGCGTGGCCCAGACCAGAGCGGCTGACCCTCGAGCCGGCCTGCACTCGGGGAGTGGCCTAGATTCCGGTCAGACGTGGGTCAGGTGACCGGACAGCGGGCCATCATTCAGTCCTCGGAGAGGGCCCCACGCTGCATCCTCGGGGAGGTGGCCGAGGGGCCCCTCGTCACAGACGCCTGACTGTCACAGGACACCCAGCCGAGGAGAAGCTCCCTGGGAGATGGGGCGGGAGGGACAGTCCTCACCCCGCCCCTGCGCCTCGTGCAGCTGCTGAAGAGTCCAGTGCGGGGGGGCCTCCTGCTTTCCGCTGCCACGGCCCGCCGCCCTGAACCCAGACGGGAGGCTGGTGGGGGCTGGCGGAGGAGCCCGGCCTCCCCCCACGGGGCCCTTCTGGGACGAGGGTCTCCAGAGTGGTGGCACCTGCGTGAGGCTGCCGCTCACTGTCCCTGCGTCCCCCTGACTAACCTCTTCTCTTGTTCGCCCGTCCAGGTGGATACCCTTCGCCATGTTATCAGCCAGACAGGAGGATACAGTGACGGACTCGCGGCCAGTCAGATGTACAGTCCGCAGGGCATCAGTGTAAGAGACCGCCCCGTTTCCACGCTCTCGCCGCCAGTCATTTCAGAGCCGCAGGGCCCCCGTGACACCTAGTAGGGCTCATCTTGGCTTGACAGTCACCTGCTTCTTGTTTGTGCATCAGCGAAGCCAGCGGCAGCATCCTGCCCACAGAGCCTGTGGCGGACGGCGGCCACGTGGCCGTGGCTGTCAGACACGATCAGTGTCCGCGTGGCCCCGGCAGGCACATGCCCGCCACTGTGCCGGGCTGCTAAACAGGTGACGCCTGACACAGCAGTGGCCGGAATGTCACCACAAGGCAGGCTGGAAGCCAGGGAGGAGCCCTGGTAGCCAGTGTCCATTGCGTCCAGGTCTGTAGTCTTGGAAAGAGACCTTTTTCCGATCTGGCGAAGGATGATGATTAAACACAGAATTAACGGCGAGGCCGGGTGGGCAGGGGGGCGGGAGGGGCGGAGCCTGCTCCTCCGGGTCTCGGGCGCCCTCGCGGCTCCTGACTGGCGTGAAAATCCGTAGCGACAAGCCGTGCCGCACGGGGTGAAATCGATCGGACAGACAGGAGGAGAGCCGGGTGCAGATCCGGGACAGCAGTCCAACCCGATTTCTCAGATCAGCCGTCCGCTGTCTCAGCCGCGGTGACAGCGCTGGGACGAGAGGGCCGCCCGCCCGAGGAGGCTGTTGTTCGGAGGAGGGCACGTCCTGGCTCTGAGGGTCGCGGAGGCTGCGGCGGAACGGTTCACTTGGGCTGCTGCAGAAAAGTGGGGCTGGTCACGGGGCTGGTTTTTGTTGTTTTGTCGTGACGACGAAGATAAACCGGGGGTGGAGGACACAGAGACCAGCCTGAGGCAGTGTGTGCCCCTGGCTGGCACGACCAGGGTGCAGGGTCCACGCTGCCTCACCAGGCGAGGGGGGCGGGCGGAGCGGATCCCAACTCCACTGGGGAAGAGCTGGGCGGTTCGTCCCGTGTAGACGCTCCTCCTCCGGCAGAGTCTGGGCTAGTCATGCTGAGCTACCTGGTGGGGGAGGCTGGCGTCCCTGAGGAGACAGTCCAGGGAACCACATTCCATGCCAAGGGGCCTTTCTCACTGTCAGTCCTCGGGGAGGGGACCGGCCACCTCTGGCGGCCACACTGCTCGCCATGGGGCACTCAGACCGGGCCCCACTCCTGGGTGTGGACGTGGAGTCAGCGCCGGGCTGCCGGTGTGTTGGTGGCGTTCACAGCCCCCCCCCCAAGCAGGCACCCTCTATCTTCCGCCCTCCCCAGGCAGCGTCCCGTCTGCCACACTCAGCAGGACGGTGCCCGGGGTGTGGCAGCGGGGTCAGAGCTGGCCTGTCCCCCGAGCTCTGGTCGGTCAGAGGGTGTCCAGAGCAGAGAACCCTTGTCTTCTGCTTCTGTGAACTGTTACTGCCGTAAGTGGCGCGTCGCCAGAAGGCTCCCTAAAAAAGACGGAGACCGCGATGGGACGTGCATCCCCCAGAATGGGTTCCAGATGGATTCCGTGGCTCCGTGCTGGGGCAGGGGCGGGGGGAACCACCCATGAGCATGCACGTACTTCCTGGCTCTCCTGAGGTATCGAAAGACGTTTCCAGAAAGAGCTTGGCTCTGTAGTGGGGGGATGAGACTCGGGCACGCTCACAGAGGGAGTGGAGGGCCGCCTGCTGACTGGGCGGGAAGTGGTGACCGTTCCGCTCGGTGATGTCCTTCCTCCCCGGCCAGTGCACCCCTCGGCCTCTGGGGGTCGGCTGGACCCGCCGACGCGCTCCGCGGGCTGGGAGTCGTTTCTGAAACTGTGCAACCACATGTGCAGACAATTACATCTGATTGCGTCAGCCTGCCGCAGACACCGGGCTTCAAAGTGCCACTTGAAAGGGTCCCTCGTTTTCCTCTGTGGACTGTGTTTATTTTGTCTGTGGGTCTTTAATACGCAGGCTAAGCGAATCAAAGGCCGGCCGTGATCGGATGCGGTCCTTGGGTATTGATTCTGAACCGTGCCACCTGCCAGGGACCCAGCTTGTCGGAGTGAGATGTATTTTTAGGTGGTGGACTGGGCTGCTGCAGGGGGGGGGTGTCTGTGTGTGTCCGTGTGTGTGCACGCGCGCAGAGTGGGGCTGCGGCTGCCAGGAGAGCAAGGGGGCAGGAGGCAGAGAAAGGGGGAAGACCAGCAGAGACAAGGGCAGGAGTGAAAGGTTCCAGCCAAGAGATGAAAATAACCCCCACCCCCAGGCCCACCCCCAGGCGGCAGTGGGAGCCCAGCTGGGCTCCGGGCCGTGTCCCACCCCGTGCAGACGCTTCCTGGGCAGCCTGCACCCGCCCCGCTGGCCGAGCATCCACAGCACCCACACAGTATCCGAGCAACGTCTATGCCCTGTGACACTAGGATCCCCTGCCTTCCACAGGACCGCGCGGCCACGGGGGCGCCGGGGCAGTGGGGGGCCCCTGGCAGGGTTGGGGTGTGGCCCCAGTATGTGTGTCCAGGTACAAGTGCGGGGCTTCCCCTAGAAAGTGGGCCAGTGGTTCCCTCCCTCAGCACCCCAGGGCTGCGTTCGGGAAGGGAAGGTGGGGGGACAGGTGGGAGGGGCCCTGCAAAGCGGCAGCCGTCCCCCTGGGACACAGTGAGAAGGCTACGGTGATGACTTGCTGGCCTGGTCTTTCTCCTCCACCGGGTGAGCGGTTTGCACGGTGGTGGCTCCTAGTGAGGGTCTTTGGGCACGGTTGTGGTGTTCCCCTTCCGATGGAGAGGCGTGCTTCCGGGTGGGCGGGGCACCTGAGGCCCGTCCTTAGCCCAGTGAGCTTGCACTACACCGGCCTGACACCGGCCACCTTGCTGGGTAGAGCGTGGCGGCGAGTGGTGGACGAGGTGGTTCCCGGGGCCGGACGATCAGGCACGCTAGTGATCACTTTGCTATCACGCTGTGCTTTCAGACCCTATGTCCCTGTCCCCGTTCTAGAAATAGTCCCTTCTCCAGACCACCGTCACTGCTTGCTGATCACCTCCTGGCCCCCACTTCCGGGTCTCCCGCACAGTCCCCGGGTGTCGTCACCCTTGCCCTGAAGTCCTCGGCGACTCTCCATTGCACCCTTAGGGAGTCCAGTCCTGGGCTTGGCCTGTGCCCCCCCCCAGCCCCGGCCACCAGCCGTGCAGGTAGCCTTTGGAGCCAGCGAGACGCCACTGGACGTGCAGAGTGTATTTAATGACCAAGAGTCGCCTGTGCTTTCAGCGGAGGAGCACTCAGCGCTCTCTCCAGTTAAAAAAGGTTCAGTTTTCTGTTCTGTAAGCAGTGTCTGAGCGTTTTGGCCAGTGCGTATGTTGTGGGAGTGAGATGCAAATCGGCGTTAAATGGAGGAGGCCCGATGGTGATGATACCCCAGGGCTGGGCGGTCCCACTCCTGCCTGCAAGGGTCGTGCAGCCTGGCTGACAAAGGGAGAGCCAGTCCGGCCCTCAGCTCCTTCCACGATGAGGCCTTTAACCCTAACGCCCGAGCAGTGGAGCATGTGAGACCAGAACAGCACTCTATGGAGCCCACGGTGGTCAAAGAAGCAGGATGTCCCACGCTGTGATCCGTGTCCCGCCCACTGTCTCCCCCAGCCGCCAGGCGGCAGCCTGCAGGTGCAGAGAGCCAGGCACAGAGAGTGAGCGAGGCCAGACCGTTCAGAGGAGTGGCCACGTGCTCGTGTGCCCACTCCCCCGCCTGTCCATGTGTTCGTCCGTCCATCCATCCCTCCACCCTTTCTTCCTTCCTTCCATCCATCTGTCCATCTATTCATCCGTCCATCCTTCCTTCCATCCATCCACCTGCCCACGTATTCATCCACCTGCCCATCCATCCACCCTTCCTTCCTTCCTTCCATCCATCCATCTATTCATCCATCATTCTGTCCATCCGTGTATTCATCCATCTGTCCATCCATCCATCCATGTATTCATCTACCCTTCCTTCCATCCATCCATCCGTCTGCCCATGTATTCATCCACCTGTCCATCCATCCATCCTTCCATCCTTCCTTCCTTCCATCCATCCATCCGTCCATCTGTCCATATATTCATCCATCCTTCCATCCATCCTTCCTTCCATCCATCCATCCGTCCATGTATTCATCCATCCTTCCTTGCATCCATCCGTCTGTGCATGTATTCATCCACCTGTCCATCCATCCATCCTTCCATCCTTCCATCCTTCCTTCCATCCATCCATCCGTCCATCTGTCCATATATTCATCCATCCTCCCATCCATCCTTCCTTCCATCCATCCATCCTTCCTTGCATCCATCCATCTGCCCATGTATTCATCCACCTGTCCATCCAGCCACTCCGCCATGTGTAGCATTTTTGACCTTGGAGAATGAGGCTGTATCTTGTCACCTCCAGGTCAAGGTGGAGAAAGCCTGACCCTCAGACGGTGTGGTGCCTCGGAGGTAACTTCACTTTCCTTCTCTCTCAGCACTTTGTCTGGGACTAGGCTTCTGTTCTTCAAAGACCAGGACCAGGGAGCCGACCAGCTCTGTCCCGCAGGAGGGAACGTGAGCTTTGGTTATGTTGTGGAAGGGAGGAATTCAAGACCCACTGGCAGCAGTCTGAAAAACTGCTCAGACCCCCCAGTCAGACTGCCGCCCTGCGGGATAATAACACCAACAATAACGGTGCCCATTCGTGGGGACCCCTTAGCCCCTCGTGGAAGCGGCTGCACAGAGCTGTTATCTCGGACCTGGAGATGCGAGGACCCCAGCCAGCATCACCACGTTCCCAATGGGGGGGTGTGGGGGGGTGCACCTGTCTGTGGGTGCCACCTCTGCCACCTCTGCCGTCCCTTTGCCTCAAAGGGCATTTTCCTGAACTCTGAACGGGGCAGCTGACCAGGTGATGTCTAGGCCTCCTCCAGGGCCATTCCCTTGTAGGTGTTTTCCTTCCCCGAGAAGTACAAGAGGGGGCCGATGGTCCAGAGCTGTGAATAAAAGGGGGTCTGTGTGCTCCGCATCGCAACCAGGGTCTGGAGCTTCCCGCCCCGTCAGGCCCGTGTGTGTCCCCGCGGCCGGGCGGCCCTGGGGCAGGGTCCCTGGGTTGCACCGTCAGGCCGGCCCGCCTCCCGCTCAGTGAAGAAACAGCAGCACCGCCCCAGCAGAGCGGTGCGCGTCTGTGGTCACGCCCACAGGTGGCCTGGCCACGCGAGACCTCAGGGAGCGCTGAGCAGAGTAGCTCGGCCGGAGGCGATGGAGGGGAGGGCAGCCCTGGCTCCTGGAGGGGCCGCCTCCTGCTGCTCAGACGGAGTTCGCGCTCTTCGACAAGCTTGACTCTGGATAAAACAACGGACCTCTTTCTCAGAACGCTATTCAAGCGTCATTTTTAAATTTGGTGCATTTTTAAAACCTCCACTTATCTCTAGCTTTATTTGAATTGGAGGCAGTTCTTTTTCACGTTTCTGAATGACGGTGTTCAGGTATCTGAATGCTGTGTAATCAGACAGAGAAATAAGGCAGGAGGCAGGAGCACCTTGAGCCTGGACAACTACCCAGGTGAGGAGACAGACCAGTAAGTGCTTCGTTCAACGAAAGGGCTGTTGAGAACCCGCTAACCCGCGGCGCCGGGCACACCCTCGCCAGCGCGGCCTGGCCCTCCCGCCCCGTGCAGTCACAGAGAGCTGGCGGGGCGCCCCGCTCAGTCCCCGGCTTCCCGGAGAGGGAGGGACCACGCCACACGGTGCACTCGCTGCCGCATTATTTTTAAAGAACCGGGCAGTGACTGCAACGAGGGGAACTTGTGCCCAATCACGTCCCAGCCCACTGAAAGCACACGCACTGCTCACAAACGTGGACTGGCACTTGCTGTTCCTTCAAAGACTTTGCCGGTGGCTAAGCCAAACGCATCTTTTCTCCCAAACCGCACCGTCCAAAGGGTTTCTTCCCCGGATGCACGCACTCTGTTCCCCTGCCATCCGGCCCGTTAGCCGTTAGCCACACGTGGCTCTTGGGCACTCGGGATGCAGCTGGTGCGACGGAGAAAAGGAATTCTCAGTGGTCTGCGAGTTGCATGAACTGAAACAGAAACAGCCACACGTGGCTCGTGGCTGCCGTGTTGGGCAGGGTGGGTCCAGTGCCCTGACAGTCACTTAGTGGCCACCAGAGGCGGAACAGGAGTGTCACAGAGGTGACCGCGCAGCGAGGACAGCAGCCAGGCTCTCACAGAGCCCAGAAAGTGCACTTTCTGCTACAGTAAGTCTTTTCCCATAAAACCAGAACTGTTAGAAATTAACCGGACCCAAGGAGTCGGCTCAGAGTAGCACCACAAAGCACTCCCAACACCGAATATGGAGGGAGATCTCGAATGCAAACACGTAGATGCCTCTGTCTGTTACAGTTCTGTTGGCCGTAGCAGCTGACTCGGTCGGCCACTAATTCCTCGAACCCGGCACTTTCTCAAGCCTAAGCAGGACCTGCCTTTGAATTCATCTTGAGCCCTTTTGTCTTGCTGCCTTCGGGCTGAGCGCCGGGCTAGCCTCCGCGTCCGGTTCCCCGTGACCGAGCCTTGGCCGGTCACCCTGCCCGGCTAGCCTCCTCCAGGTCTGGCCCACACAGCGGCGGCGCCAGCATCCCCCGGGAGCCCGAGACATGCGGGGTGAGAAAACCAGCTTCTCCTTTGCCCACGCGCCCCGTGACTCCCAGCACACGGGGCCTCAGCGGCCCGGCCCGCGGCTGAGCTGCAACGCCTTCTGTGCATCACGTTTTTCTGCTCCTTGGTGCTGCGTCTCCCGCACGTGTGGGGAAGCAGGAAGGGTTTTCCGGTGAAGCGGGCGTACCCGAGACCTAGGTGCTGCGTTAGCGCTTCCCTCCGCGGCCTCGTCACGTGCCAGTCCGCATCCGCACCCTCTGCCCGTCCGTCCGCCCGTCTTGGTTTGCTCATCCATTTCGAAGTCCGTTGCAGACAGCAGCGCCTCCGCCTAAATGACCGCTGCCGGCGCCGGAGCCGCTAGACGGAGTTCAGTGTGTGTGTAGCTCCCTCCTGAGGTCGAGGTTCACACAACTAAGCGTGCACACTCGCGAGTGCGCGTTCTGAGCTGCGACACATGTCTCACACTCGCGTACAGACTTACTGCCCCTCGCTTTCTGGGGTGTACCCCTTTCTCAGAGTTTTAGAGAGCAAACCAAACAAGACTGGAAGGGACAGCAGTCACCCCGGGACAGTCTGTTCCCCATCCCACCGGCTGCCCGCCCGGCCCACCCGAGGCTCCGCCCACCCGCTGTCGGTCAACGGTCACTCCGAAGTGCAGCCGCACTCTGCTCAAGCCCGTTTTCGACTGAACAGGACGGTTTATTGTACGCACGTCTCAGGCTCTGACTTGGTGTGCCTGCTCTTAAAGGGACTCGTGTCCCTTTTCCCTCACGAAAACTTACGAAGGACGTGGAACCTGAAGCAGATGCTGTTTGCAGGTTAGGCCACGGGGTGGCGCTCCTCCCCCTGTATCTTCCCCATCTAGCCCCTCTCTCCCCTTCCGCCGTTCCTGCCGCTCCCCCGACGCACACAGGCTTCTTACTTGTCAGCGCCACCGACCGCCCGACGTGCGCCTGAGCTCTCCGCAGGGAAGCGAGTGTGCAAGGCCGCCCTCAGCGACCTGCGCACAGGGGGTTCTCTGCGAGAGGACAGGGGCATTCTGGGGAGACCCCGTAAGAGTGGGGCAGTGTCGGGAGGTGGGGGGTGTGGGAGAGGAGGGACAGGAGGGCAGCTGGAGGTCCCCACGTACGCCCCGGGAATGCTAACTCATAACCTCCCCACGTGCCTGGTAGAGCCCAGCGTCTACCGGCGTCTGCATCTGCCCTTACGGACGCGGAGCCGGAGACTCGGGCAGCTGGGGTCCTCCGCGGGAGGCGGGGCGTCCGGGGCGCGCCGCAGCAGAGCCAGGATGCCGCCCCACCCCGGTGCCCCCAGGTGGGGGCCGCCCCTCTGGGCCGCGGGCTCCGAGCCGGGGCGGCGGAACCTCCCAGGCAGAGCATGGGTCGTGTGTCCTCGTGATGACGACGTCTCGGAGCTCGGCTGGGGTGGAAAAGGACAGTGGGAGCCCGGGTTCGGTTTCTGTCACATGTTCTCCCAGGGCCGCACGCGGACGTTTACGATGGGTGGATTCTTTTACGAAAATTAAGTCTGCAAATGGCACAGAAGGCCGCCCCGGGACACAGCCTGCTCAGCACCGCTGTCCGTCACACAGCGGGGCGGAGCCCGGGGCCCAGCGTCTTCGTGGGGACCTGCAGGGACCTAGACGTGAAATGTGGACCCTTTTTAACCTGGGGCGGCCGGTGGGGGAACAGGGCGTGCCTGCCTGTGTACTAGGTGACACAGTTTGAAGAAACCCCGGGAGTGGGGTCTCTGCGGCCCAGAAGGAAGAGTGGGAAGGGGCCAGGTGGCCGCCCCGGCCGGGACCGCAGTCAGGACGGCCCCTTGGCCAGCACTGGGCCCGCGGCGGCGCCTTTCCCCAGGTGACAGGCCCCGTGGAGCCAGAGGCCAAGAGAAACACGAGGGATGGAGCCAGATCAAACAGGGAGGGTGACGCCCCAGATCATATCGGAAGCAGCCGGGAGAATGAGAACAGGGCAGCGGGGAGCAAGGAGAAGCTACTGCTCTGCGGCCCGGGAAGGGTCACGGGCAGGACAGTGAGCGAGGCGCCCAGGCAGCGGAGAGCCACCGTGGCGCAGGAGGCCACGGAACAGACCGCGTGGTCGTAAAATACGCAGGCTCCATAATGCAGTGAATTAAAGAACAATTAAACCAGCATGGATGGGAAATTACCCGGCTAACACGATGCGTAATAATTATATTAATAACACTTACTGACTCCTGTCTCTGTGCTAGTTGTTGACGTGCATTAACTTACATCATTCAAGTTTATCAAGTTTAACAGGATGGTTTTAAAATGTGGACAACAAAGAGGCGTCACAACGTTAACTCACCTAAAGGTCGGTGAGGTGGACCTCGGGTGTCCCTTCCGGCCCTTGCCCAATGTGCCTGTCCCCGGGGCACCGCCTGGGAGCCACAGAACCCACAGCCCAGACCCCAGGCCAGCGGGCCTCATCCCCCTGTCCCCCTCATGTCACGGGGCGCAGCTCGGTGTGTTCTCGGGAAGCCCTCCCGTTCCAGGGCCCCAGCCCATGCCACACGGTCCCCAGGACACAGGGTCACGATGGGGCGCTTTTCTGACTCCTCCCTCCACGTCCTCTCCAGGCCCCGGGTTTCTGAGGACAAGGGCCCGGTTTCGCGTCCAGCCTGCAGGCCGGGCCCGGCACACAGCGGTTGCGTCTCCGTGTGCTCTTTGGAAGGGGCCGCTGGGGCCTTTGCCCAGACGCCCGCCTGCCCCCGCCTCCCCTCCTTCCCAGGCGGCCGGCCGTCCTGTGGCTGGACTGGCTGCCTGTCCCCGAAGATGTTCCCGTTCCTGTGTTTTTGTTGTCCAGAGAGTCTCTCTCACAAAAGAAAGGCTTTTTCCTCTATCATTTCCCCACTTTTACGGTCTAATAGCCACTTTGAACCCCAGCTTGCCCACACCTTGCACCCTGTGACCTTAACCAGCTCTCCCGGGGCCGCCGCTCGTTTGTCCGCTCGCTCGTCGGGCAGTGTTGGCTTGGAGGTGGCCACTGGGGGTCAGGGCAGGGGACAGAGAAAGACCTGCCTGTTCCCAGGCACCTCCCACCTCATTGGAGCAAATGGCTTTGTTTAGCCCGCAGCCCTTTAAGGGGAAGGCAGCTGGCGAACACGCGGCCTGGGGCAGGGTGCTCCGGGGAGGGTCCTTCGCCGGCAGGGCCCCGACCTGATGGGACCGGGACCCCCGGTCTCTTGTCCAGTCAGCGCGGGGGACTGGCCACGGCATCGCGGACACGCAGACAAAGACCCGCATTAGAGGTGGGCTTGGTTACTCTCTTTGTTTAAGGGTGGTATTTCCTTTTTATCTGGTTTCAGATGAACACTTAATGCGGGACTTCCGAGGAAAGCGGGGAAACCGCACGGAAAACATGTCTGCTCGGCAGCCACCTGGCGTCGTGTGTGAGCGCGTGTTCCGTGTGGGGCGGAGCCGCTGTGGCTACGCCAGGCGTGTGGCCTGCTCGGTTTCCTGGAAATCCGTACGGATGTTTCCGTGGCATGAACCCGTCTTCTCAGACGCAGCTCTGGCAGCTTCCTAAGCAGCCTGCTGCCAGGAAAGTGTAACCTAGCCGCCCTCCACTGGGGGGCGCTCACCGTGAGCCGCTTTCCCACTGCTGCTGTTAACACTGGGGTCGACGTCACAGCGCAGAAGATTAAGGGAGTATTTTCTGTCACCTCCTTGAATCCATTCCTGGAAATGGAGTGGATAGATGGACACGATCCGTGAACTTTTCTCCTGGACACCTCTATTGAGTTGTCGTCCCCACCAGCCGTCCACGGCCCCCCAGCCCCCCGGCCCCCCCAGACTCGTCACCGCGAGCTGGGGTGTCTGGCGTTTGTCAGTTACTGAGTTACGAACTGGCGTCACGCTTCTGCCTGACTTCCGTCTGCGTCTCTGTGATCACTGGGGAGGTTTTCGTTTGCAGTGGCCCTGTGGATGTGTCCTTGGAACGTCCATCTCTTTCTCGCTGCTCTCTAGAACTCGCCCACGGTGAGCTGATCACCCCGTGCCGCACTTAGAAACAGCTGGAAACAGAGCAGACTCTGTCTGTGAGCGGTGGGGGCCCCTGTGGAGGGCGGCCCCCGCTCGCCTCCTGATTATGTCCGCGGGGGTTCTTCAGAGTGGAAGCCGGGCCGCGACCCTAGGAAGGGGAAAGGCGGGTGCGCGAGGGAGGCAAGTGCTGGCCTCAGAGGCACGCGTCAGCTTGCGGCCAGCACGTAGGGCTCGTTCTGCGTTACGTGCAGTCGCGTGAGGAGCTCGGGGCCGTGAGGCTGAACCGAGGCGTCTTCTGGGAGAGCCCGCAGGTGACCGGAGCGTTTGCCCCGCACCCAGTGTCGCCCTCGGCCCCGGGAGCGTTAAGTGTGCCCGTGGCTG
Source organism: Trachops cirrhosus (assembly GCA_028533065.1). Lineage (NCBI taxonomy): Eukaryota > Metazoa > Chordata > Mammalia > Chiroptera > Phyllostomidae > Trachops > Trachops cirrhosus. The sequence continues at coordinate 43,960,194 of CM052551.1, read as the reverse complement.
GGGCACGGCCAGGCAGAGACAGGGCTACTCGCGCACGGAGGGTTCCTCGCACCTGCGCTGGGCGAGACGGCCTCTGTCCCGTGGGCACGTCCGTCTCCCGCACCTTCTTCACCGACTGTGAGCGGCAGGTGCCCCTCGGTCGTCAGGCGCTGATGCCACGTGGCTCCCCGCCCTTCTCCTTCCAGCCCCCGAGCCCCCTGCGCAGCTGGGAGGTTGCCACTGCGCACGTTTCTGGGACAAACTGAAAGGGAAAAAGTTAACATTTAAAAGTCGACCCGCTGGACTAGCGGGAGAGAATCCCGAGTCCCGGGGGCGTCCCCACAGCTGTGACGTGTCCAGAGGCGATGCGGGTGCGCACAGGATTCGAGGCACCTGGGTGGTGTCCAGCCTTTGCTCTCGTTGTGTCTGTAAACGGGGTTCTCCACACCCCCGAGCAAACGAGGCACAGTGGAGGCAGCCCCGCTCTGCGCCCCCAGCCCCCTCCGTGTCCCCACCCCCCTCTGCACCCCCAGCCCCCCGTGTCCCCACCCCCTCTGCACCCCCAGCCCCCCATGTCCCCACCCCCTCT
>CM052551.1:43930502-43959126 GCA_028533065.1 Trachops cirrhosus | reverse complement strand
CCCCCCTGTGTCCCCACCCCCTTGGCCTGAGGACCCGCACGCGCTAAATGGCGCTGGAGTGCGGGAAGCGGCGCGCTCTCTGGTGACATGGCAATTAGGGCTCTGAAAGAGGCTCGGTGTGTCAGGGGAGATAAGGGCCTGAAGTTCCTGTTGTGATTACGGCCTGTGCCTCCCACAAATGATAGTCTTCAAAATGAGGGGCTGCCAGCCGAGCCTTTGTGGCTCTGTCTCGGTGACGACACGTAAATTGCTATTAATGTCCTCGGCGCACTTGAAGACGCCAGTCCCCGGGACGTGGAGTTGGCTCGTGACTCTCTCCACGGCCTGTCACTGTGGGCCTGGCAGTCCGGGGGGCACCGTCTCCCGCAGGGTCAGACGGGCGAGGGTAGGCAGGCAGGCCCGAGGTGTCCCCTGAGAGGGTGTGCGCGTTCGGGCAGACCCGGCCACGTGGAGGGGGGTGTGGTCTGGGTGTGCACCGAGGAGACGGCGCCTTTCGGCACAGCGAAGCCCGGTCAGAGGCCGTGGGAAGGAAGGGACCGCTGGGGCTGCGTGGGGTCAGCCGTGAGGGCCGCTCTCGGAGGCTGAGCCGCGCCCTGCGCTCCAGCCGCGCAGGCTGCCTGTCGGGGAGGATGCGAGGGTCGTCGTGTCCCGCCGCGCCTCCCTCTGCGTGCGCACGGGAGAGTGCGTGCACGCTCACTTCTAGGTGCTGTCGTCCGAGCATGGTCCGCTCCATGGAAGACGCCGGGAGCTGCGTGTCTGCACACGGTGTGCGTGTGTGTGCGTGGGCGTGCTGTGCGCTCTGTAGCTCTGAGCGAAGACGGTGTCTACTCGGACACACGCAGTTTCTGCACAGAGACACTCGGACGCAGCTAAAGCAAGCCCAGCCGACTTTCCTTTACCTCTAGGAAGTTAATGAACAAATCTTCAGTTTTAACTCCCTGTGGACGTGGAACCTCCAGAGTCCCCGAGTCTGCGGGGTGTGCAGCGCCACACGCCAGGGCCGTGTCTGCCCCGTGAACCGAAATGAGAAGGCGCGGGGCCCCACCTTGACCTGGCGGCGGCGGCGCCGTGCCCTGGGGTGGGAGTGTCGTGCGTGCGGGTCCCAGCCCTGAGGGGTGAGGGGCACGGGCGCTCCAGGACGCTTGGGGACCGAGGGTGTCCTGTGCATCGTGGGCCCCCGCTGCTCAGCAGTGGCAGCCTGGGGACTTCCAGACTCTCTGCCTCGTCCTCGAGGAGACAGCCCCGAGTTGCGAGGGGGTGTGAGGCTGCGGGGCCGCAGCGGGGAGGGCCCGATGTTTTTCCAGACGATTTCCCTAAGAACAAAGCAGGGTGATGTGAACGTTAATCAGGGTCACCTGCTCGGGACCGGTGATGAAGTTCCGCGTCGCCTTGAGGCCTGCTTAGTGGGAGAAAGCCCGCCCCCTGGCAGAGACGCACCTGGCACCAGGCGCTGCCTCCGCTCGCCCCTCGGCTGTCCCCTGGGCTCTTGGCTCGGTGCGGGCGGTCAGTCTGGGTCGTGGGGCTCCCCAGCCTGAGACCACAGACCCCACGGCCAGCGCCCCGAACGTCCCCTTGTGTCTTCCCCGGCCCGGACCCTCCGAGCCACTGACTGACTTCGGGGTCAGGCCAGGCACTGTGGGGAGTGGCTTGTAGCCAGGGACGAGCCGCCGGCGTGTTCATGGTCCGGTGGGCGGTGCAGGTGTGGGCCGGGACCCGCCCGGTGGCAACGCAGGTGCCGGTCAAGAGCAGCCAGAGGGTGGGATGCGGGGGAGACATTGCCAGGGCAGAGGACTCGCCCACTCAAGGTTGGAAACAGCCCCTTGTGGGGCGTGCCACTGGGTACGTGGTGTCTTCAGGGGACTAGGGGCCACAAAGTGGCCCCTCCCTTACAGGAACTCCTGGGTCACCAGGTGGCCGGAGCAGGAAGCAAGGTCAGGGACGTCGTCTGGAAGCTCCTGGACGCTGAAGCAGGGTGGGAACAGATCAAATCACGTTTGGAAAGATCCCAGCTGGAGCTGGGACGGGAGGGGCGGGGTGGGGCCTGGACCTGTCGCCGTGGTGGGGATTCCCGGGAGACCGAGTCTGCGGCCCTGTGGGGACGCTCCTGGGTGCCCTTCCATCTCAGAGGGCTCCTGGGAAGCCCACTCTGAACGTCAGGAAGGCGTGTGCGTACCAGACAGCCTGGGTGGGGGGGACAGCTGTGTGGCCCTCTGTCCTCCTCCCCGGCCAGCCCCACCCGCCAGGGCACGCCCCCCAAGCCTCGCCTAGGGTCTCCGCTGCCAGCTGGCGTCTGCCGTGTGCGGCTTGGCCCCGCTCGGTGCTGACGGCAGCGGCTTTGTGGCACCTCGGTGCATCCTGGGTTGCCGGTGAGAGTTTCTTAGTACCAGGCTCATTCGGGCTGTCACATCGGGTGATGAATTCTCTGCATCAGCCGAGAACTGCAAGGTGAGCTGGGGGAAGCAATGGAGGGCGGGCCGGTCTCAGCCCCGCCGCCGCTCCGGGCTCGCAGCCGCTCCAGACGCGCCCCCAGCGGGCCGGGCGGGTGGCACCGCTGTGCTGTCGAGCTTGTCAGGAAAACCGTGCGCTGGGCTCTGGCAAAACCTCGCGCCCGTCCGCCTGTCGGCCACGTGCCAGACTCCTCGTGGCAGCGCAGAGTGAAGCGTGGCGGTGCTGAAACCTTTGGTCCTCAGCACCCGGCGCCCGCGTGCTGGGAGCCCGGGGCTTTGATACGGGAGGCTGCGGCCCTGTGGCCTGCCCGTGGGGGGCCACTCGGGGGCACGCGACACCCACCGCTGCAGTCAGAGGTCAGAGGGACTGGCTGCCAACCGCAGCCACCTGGGCACCACAGCCACTGGCGCTCCCCTCAGTGCGGGGTGGCGGGCGTCGTGTTCCCGCTTGCTCACCTCTGGTGGGAGATTCTCCACGTTCTTCGTCACTGGGCCGGTCGCACAGGTAGTGCTAGCTCCTGGGTCCCTGTCCCCCACCCCCGGGTTGTGGTCCGGGAGACCCAGGCCAGAGGGCTCCTGTCTGAGTTCTCGCAGCTCAGAGACGGCCCCCATGAAGCTCCAGAGCCTCCGGTCCAGACACCACAGAGCTCACGCTCCGGCTGAGGGCTTCCTCCAGGGCGCCTGCGATTGTCCATTTCACGGAACCCTGGTGGCGGACTGAGGGGAGCAGTGGGGGCCTGGGAGCCAGGGGCTGTGGCCGGGACGTCCCTGTCATCCGGTGTCCTCTTGTCCCAGACGCAGTCCAGGGAGCACGACACCTCTCCCTTTAACCAGCACCCACCCTCTGCCTCGTGGCTCCGGACACCTCTGTCCGGTTTCCTGAAAATCCTGTGCCATTCAGCTCACACACACCTGCCTGCCTATCCATCCAGCGCGCGCGCACACACACACAGCGACGATCCAGGCACACACACCTGCCTGCCTATCCATCCAGCGCGCACACCCACACACACACACACACAGCGACAATCCGCGCAGACAGAATGCCGATTGCCGTCACCCCGAGGGACAGCGGTGGGCACGCGTTCTGTTAAACATCACGATGCACATGTGATGGCGAATATCGCATCTGCGAATAACATCTCAGCCCATCTCAACTCTTACAGTCACAGGAGACAGATGGCATCACCCAGCAGGAGGCGCCGGCGGGCAGAGACGGGGGAGAGGGAGGAGCCGGGGTGGGAGCAGTTACTCCGGGACCACCAAGGAGGGCTGACCCGCCCTGGTGGGTCCAGAGCTGCTCTCGGCTGAGCACGGGTGGAGAACCGCGTCCTCGAGCTGCTGAGGGCCCTTGGCTTCCTCCGGCCGTCGGAGCGTCTCGCGGGCAAGCCCGGGGGAGGGAAGCAGGCGGATGAAGGGCCACATCCTCGTGCGGCCCCTGGCGCCCTCTTCCTCTTGCCGTCTCGGGAAGGAGGCGCAAACGGCACCGGCCAGCCGCCCCTCAGCGTCGGTGCCGCTGCTGCAGGAGCCAGGTCCCTCCCGAGTGGCCGTAGTCACACTGCGCGTGACCCCCGTATTTCGGGGAACGCAGGGGCAGACGGTTTGCCGGGGGCGTTGGACCCCCGGCTGCGCCTCCGTCCGTGCTCAGGGCCGAGGTCTGTGGACTCCAGAGGGACCCGGCGAGCTCGCCTCTTGGCGTCACGGGCACGGACAGGCCACCAGGCCCCGTGAACCGCCACAGCGGCCCCTCCTCGCCTCCTCCGAGGCGGGGCTGTCCTCGGCGGGGGTGCGCTCGCTGAGGCAGACCCTTTCGGGACACCTTTGTTGTTTGGATGCTCCTGGGCGCAGAGGGTCCGGAGGCCGATCTGCAGACAGGGGTCAAGCCCGCGCCCCATCCCACGGCCTCGTGGGGTGTCTCCACTGGGGCGGTCCGGGGGCCTGGACACCATCGTCCTGTTCTCTCCGGTCACCTCTGTTCAAGGCTCTCCTCCGGGGGCCTCTTCCAGGAAGCCCCACCTGATGCCCCACCAAGACGGGGACTGGCCTTCAGGGCACCTGCCCACAGCCGGGCTGCAGCGCGGTCAGGTCCTGCCCTGAGTTATAGTCCGGTCCTGTGCTGCGTGTCCCCTCCCGAGGACGTGAGCGGTGTCCCATCCGTCATCCTGCGCCAGGAACATGGAGCGGGAGCCCGAGACCCCACGGCCTCGGGGCACCTGAGCTGGAAAGGGCCTTAGGAAGCAGTTGGGGGGCCTGCTTTCTCAGGGGGACCCGAGGCCACGGGGTGCATGTGCCTGGCTGGGGTCCACGGCCAGTGGCCACCGGAGTCGGCACCGGAGCTCAGGCCGCCGTCACTCACCCCTGCCCAGAGCACGGGCGGTCCTCGGTGGACGGGTGCGTGGGGGACCCTGAGTGCAGAGCTGCGGGGTGGGCGAGTCCCTCCCCGGGGACGGCCCACTGGCAGGTGTCCCCTCGAGCTGTTTCTGTCACGGGGGACTGACGTCTCTCCCTCTTCCCTTCCAGGCCAACGGAGGCTGGCAGGACGCGACCACCCCCTCCTCAGTGACGTCCCCCACAGAAGGCCCCGGCAGCGTCCACTCCGACACCTCCAACTGACCTCCCCGCACGCGCGTCCCGGCCGAGCCCGCGCCCGCAGGCAGGGCCCAGGGAGGGCGCCTCCCCCGCCGGCGCGGTCGGCCTGGAGGTGGAAGCGACCAGCAGACACGCGCGTCTCCACCCCGCTCCCCGGGGGACGCTGCTTCAGCCACTCTGGACACTTCTTTATACTCTGTCCCCTTTTTTCTGGGTAGAAACCGCCCCTCCCCGCCTCCAGCTGCCAGCCCGGAGTCCACCACCTCCCTGCCCTTGCCCTCTGCCCTCGGCCCCTGGGTCCCTGCCCCTACGCGTCACTGAAGGATATTTTCAACAATTAGAGGAATTTAAAGAGGAGAAACGCAAAGGAAACAATAAAGGTGTTTGTACGTTGTCACACTGGTGGTCTGAGGACCCACGTCCGCCTCCCAGAGCCCCTGTCCCAGGCAGCCCCGGGTCTCCTCACTGTCACTGCCTCTCGCAGGAACTCGCCACACCGCCCGCCCCACGGCCTCCCCCTTCCCCCGGCTCTGCCCGCCCCCAGCCCCGTCTTCCCCGGGGACTGCCACGGCTGCCTCGCCTCCCGAAGGCCCCGCTGCCCGGGCGCGGCTCCACCGGGCTGATTCCAAGCAGGACAGCGCGCAGGACGAGAAGGGCCGCGTCCGTCTCCCCGTCGTCCTGGAGCAGCCTGGGCCCAGAGGCGCAGCCGGCCGAGGCCAGAAGCCACCGCAGAGCCAGGAGCGGGCCAGACACGGCGATGACGGCATCGGGCGGAGGAGAGGGCCCGCATCCCGAGACCCCGCCGCTGCCCTGCACACGCGCGCACGCACCTGCGGGCACGCGCACGCCTCTCACGGACACCGCCGGAGGCCAGTCACCAGCCGCGTGCGGAAACCTGCGCCAGCGACCGTGGCATCTCGCCAGCCCAGCAGAGGGACCTAGCGACTCCGTGGGCAGCTCCCAGACACACAGACGCTCTGTGCCGGCAACATCCAGGACCCGTGCCCCAGCGCCCGCACGCCACACCACGCCCACGCACGGACCAGGTTTCCAGTGCCCCCGGCACGTGCCGACGGCCTCTGCCGTGGGTTCTGTTCTGTCTGTCTGTCGTGCGCTGGGGGCGTGGCGTGGCTTGTCCAGTGCTCTGTGGCACCACGTCCCGTCCCGTTCTGGAGTAGACGCTCGTGTGAGAACTCGGCCGGGCACGCCGCGCACCAGCTCCTGGAGGACCTGCGAGTGCCGGAGGCGGGAGGAGCCGTTCCCGGGGAGGCCCCGGCGGCCAGCTTTGTGCCCTGGGACTGTCCGGGGCGACGAGTGTGCCGGGAAGCTGCTCCCCAGTGTCACCTGCGCTTGCGTCCTTCAAGGCCGGCTGTGCAGCAGTGGAGGGGGCGGCTGTGCCCCTTGTGGGTGGGCCTGGGCTCGGCAAGGGCGTGTGACAGACTGCAGACGCTGGTGTCCTTCCTGGTCCAGGGTGAATGTGAGTTCGGGAAGCAATGTATCTGAGGGGCACCAGGGCGCGGCGCGAGGGGCGGGGTGCTCCCGGGCGAGCTTCCGGCTCGGTTTGTGTGCGCACCCCGATGCCGTCGCCGTGGGGACAGAGAGCAGGGTCCCGTCGCTCTCCTGTTCGTTTGCTTTGGCCTGCCCGGTTCTTAGAGGAGAGATCGGCCCCAGCTGGAAAGCTCGGGCCTGGCGCCCTCGGCTGGTGCCTCAGTCCTTCCGGCGGCCTTGTAAGTGCTGAGTCCCCGGTCACCTCGACCCTGCCCCAGAGGCTCCTGGGAAGGTGCGACCCCAAGGGGCGGGGCTGGCCCCTGACAGGTCCCGGGCGCTCCACGTGGCCCCGCGGTCAGGCACAGAAGCGCCCCCGTGTGTCGGCTGAGGGAGGCGTCGGCGCGGCGGAGAGCCACGGCTGCTGACCGGCGCCGTAGGCGGACTGGGTCCCGGCCGGGTTTCCGAGAGGGGCCGCCAGGGGACAGCCCAAGGCGGCAGGGGCAGGAGCGCAGAGCCCCGCAGCTGCCTGACCTCGCGCGCGGGGCTCTCTCCCGGGGTGTCCAGTTTGGGTCGGATGCCTGCCGTCTCGGGCCAGTGGAAGGATCCGCGGAGCCCACCGCACCAGCAGGTCTGCGCCCGCGGCAGCTGCACCGCCTCCGTTGTCACGTGCAGCCTCTGTGCCCCTTTCCCTCTCTTCCTCCGTGGCCACACTGACACCTGGCACAGTGGCCACGAGGCCTCTTGAGTTCAGCGGAACGTGAGAGGGGAGTCTTCCAGAGGGCAGAGCCGCCTGGGGCTGCACACCCCCCCCCCCCCTCGGAACTCCCACCCACCCAGACGCCAGGCCCGATTCCCAGTGGACGCGGGAGCGCGGCACCTTCCCGGCCCCACGTGCCCCTTGGTCCGCCCACCTGCGACCCGCCCCACGCTGCCCACGTGGGCGGACACCCACAGCGCTTCCGCCGGGTGGCACCCTCTTGACACGGTTTTCGTTTTGCTCTGCTGGTGAGTCTTCCCCTTGCCGGTCGCCTTTCCTCTCGCCCCGCCTCCTCTTTTCCTTCGAGTTTTATTTTTCTGCCCAGAAAAACCTGACTTCGATACCAAAAAAAGATAAAACTACAGAAACTCAAATTTAAAAGAAAAAAACTTTAAAAAAAAACAAAAAAAATACTCAACGATCCTCTCAGCTTTATTAACATTTTCCATTGCTTCTTGCGACTGGTGTCTCGTTCTTTGTAGTACTGATGACGAACATTTGGTAAGGAATGTTCTTGTATATTCAGATAAAGGGAAAAAACCAAAAAGGCGGTCTGAATTTAATAGTGTTTATAATAAAAGTTTTTAACGCGACCCTCATCGCACGCGACACAGGACGGGACCCCCGCTCCTCCCCGGACGACGCCCTCCACCCCGAGTTTCTTTCGCCCCGCGCTGCCCACGTCGGCCACCCTCCCCGTTTCTCTTTTCTTTTCTTGCATTTGTGAATTAGTTCAAGAATGCTAGACAAGTGTCGAGTTGTGCACACCCATCTCCTGTTTCACGATGTTTAAAAGTGACAGTTACTCATTTTGTAATCTAAAAAAAAAAAGGGCTGGGGTAGTGAGCGTTCGTAGAGGTGCAACCCAACACAGTTATGTTTCTGAACCTGGACACCCAGAAATGAGTTCTTTCCTTCACTCCTGCTCTTGAAAATATAACAAAAGATGATGTTTGTTTTGTGTTGCTTTTGGTTTGTTTATGGGGGGGCTTTTTTTAACCGTCAGGGCTATGACCTCACCGGTTTCGGTCGTCACGTGGGGCACAAGGTGATGTGAGCGGGTGACAGCGGCCGTTTCTCGCTGCTTCCGTCCGGCCCGGGCACTGCGTCGGCGTCACAAAGAGCGGGCCCACGTGGTGCCCGTGGCCCACCCGCGTGTGGAGGGCGTGACGCCCCTGCCACTCTGGGGAAAACCACATCGGGGGCTCGACTCCCCTTCGGCCCTTTTAAAAGTTCACGGCGCCAGCCCCGGGACCTTTGGTCACCGCCCGGGGAAAGGTTTTTGCCTGGTAGATTGTGCATGTCACAGCGAAGTGCCTTCTTTTCTCGCATCCTGATGAATAACAGCATTCCAGGTGCCTCCCAGCCAGAGAGGGCGCCCCTTGCGGAGGACCCCCGCGGGCGGTGCGGGCGGCGGGCACCGCGGGCGGGCCGGGGGTCCGGCTGTTGGGTGACGGGCTGGGGGGAAGCGGAGCCCGAGTCCCCGCCGAGACTTCTGGAATGTTTTTATTGGTCGCGGGGAAAAGAAGGCAGTAGGGCCAGGAAGAGACTTCCTCGTAAACATCTCCCATTTCACAGACTGAGCGTTGGGGAAGCAGCCAGAAAGAACCCAAGTGAGAGACGGGAAGGAGTGGGGGCGTCGGGGGGCGGCGCTGTGGGGCACGATGCTGCCGCCACCCTGCCCGCCCCGGCCTGTGAGCCACGCGGGTGACAGACGCCTCACATCACCTTGGTGGTTTCACTCCCTAGCTCAAAGCTTTCTGGAATCTTCTTTTTTGTAACCTTCTTTTCCCCTTTTGTTAAAGTAAATAAAGCATTCGACGTGCTCCTCCTTTTCTCGCGTACCCCTCTTTATTTTCCTTTGGCTTTTCCAGTTATTTTGAAGTGTTTTCCTTTGGTTGTTGGTTGTGTCCCCTGCTCCCCGCCCCCGCGAAGCTCCGCTCTGTCTCGGCTTGGAAAGTTGGCGCCTCTGCGCCCCCGAGAGCACCGGCTTCGTCCCCTCCACTCCGGCTGAGGTTCGTGTTCTCCGGTGATGCTAACACGGTGTAGGTTTTACCGTCTCCTAATTTGTACTGGTAATGCATATTCCAAATAAATAGTTTCTTTTGTTGCAAAAAATCATGCTTGTGTGCTGTGTTTTTTCTCCAGCGCGCTGGCCCCGGCCTCCCCCACCGAGGGCTGGGTTCCTGTGGATTACGGTCTGAGCATTTAAAGTCCAGGGGGGTTCCTGTGGGTTACGGTCTGAGCATTTAAAGTCCAGGCACAGTGGCCGGGGGGCACATGACCTCAGGGGCCACCAGCCTCGCCCAGGAAGGAGAAGAAGGGAGGTGGGGAGGGGGGACGGATCATTTAAGGGCAAGTAGTAGCTTTGCCACAAGAGGGAGCACCCGTCTTCTGCACTGGCCCCCCACCAAGCACCAGCTCGAAGCCCAGGGAGGGGTCCCCAGTAAATCTGAGCCTGGAAGTCGGCCATTCCCCGGTGAAGCTGCCCCCTTTCTCTTGCCTGTGACCCAGTCAAAGGGGAAGTGTGGGACCCAGGAGATGCTCCAGAGAAGGGACCCGGGTGGGAAGAGCCCCGTCCCAGCAGGAGGCAGGTGTCGGTGCACCGGTCACTCACCTCACTGCGGTGTGTCCCGTGGAAGCCCCTCTCCTGGGGTGTCCGCACTCACCAAGCCCCCGGCCCTGGGGGCCTGGTCTGGTAGCTTTCAGTGTCTCCGAGTTCCAGCTGGGACACCCCCTGGGCCGAAGCACCAGGTTCCCGTGTGGGCAGGGGGGTGGGGCTTCTGGTCGGTGTCCACCCGTGGGTGGGGGTGGGGGTGGGTGCTCACACCCGCTGCCTTCCTGCTTCCACAGACGGCCCACGGAGGCAGGTGAGCCCGGGGTGCCGGTCACCCCCCTCCCTGGATTGCAACTCGGTTCTAACAGTGGAAATCGGCAAAGGCACAGAGCGTGAGCGGGGGTCAGATCATCGGCTCCGTCACGGGCTGGCCGAGGCTCCGTGATGAGGCTGCCGCCTTGCGCTGGTTTGCAGAACCTGGGGCCGGGGCAGAGCGCGGCCCCTCGGCCCTCTGCGCGTCGGAGGAGGGGACACACGGGGGGAGGTCCAGCCTGCAGGGCAGCCTCAGGCCGCCCCCTCCCGCAGCTGCCGGACGTCTGTGGAGGACCTCCCTACCCGGCCAGCTTATCCATCAGAGTGATGCTCACAGCTAGAGCCGGGAGACCAAGGGCCACAGCGTGTCAGATGCAGGCAGGTCTGTCCCCCGTCACAGCCCAACCCGACTCTGCAGGGCCTGGTGCCTCACCTCCAGGCGGTGACTGGGGAACGGCTCCTTCCACCCTGTGGCTCCCCGCCTAGCGCGTCATCCTCCCCCGGGAGTGGAAGGAGGAGCAGGTGTGAAGGCTCACCTGTCCTTGGAAGCCTCGGCCTCCGTCCCACTCACGTTCCCACATGCCCCGTGGGCAGGGGGGCGGGCGGGGGTGGTCTCTGGCCAGGCAGCCCCTTCCTGGCTCTACGGCCACTCAGTAACTGCTTGGGGCATTGGCCGCCTGTCACACTCAGTGACCAAAAGAATAAGCGAGAGCAGAAGACAAGCCTCGGAGATGTGTCACTCGACAGGCACCCCCCAGTCCAGCACATCCGGTGACCATGGAAGGTGGGGCTTCGGTGCCTCTTCCGGAGAGGGGCGTGGCCTCGGGGGCCAGGGCTGCCCCTCCAGGGAGAGGACACCAAGTGTCCTCCTCTGTGACAGGAGACAACACCCTCCCCCATCCCCAACATGCTCCTGACATGCGTGTCCTCTAAACTCGGGGCTCAGCCCCCAGCCTGGGGTCGGCAGCCGAGGACAGCCGGAGCCCAGGAAGGCAGCCCGGCCCCCTCGGCCGGTCACTCGCGCCGGTGTGTGGCCCCCAGAAGGGTCAAGACCAGCCACTTGGGAGAGTGGAGCTGTAAAGAGTTAAGCTCACAAAACCTGGTGTGGTCCCCCCTGCCAGACCCCCTCAACGCCCCTCCCCCCCAAACAAGACAGCGGCGATCGACGTTCTGACCGCCATTTGTCGTCCAGAACAGAGCCTCCCTCCCGGAGACGCCCGGCGTGCAGGACGGCCCGGGAGCTCGGGTCTACGGAGACCGTGCGGCCCGTGGGCCCGGGCGGGGGTTTCGACCTGGCCTCTCAGCCGGCCGCCTGGACGGGGACCGGGGCTCTTACTGGGGCTCCGCACCTCCGGCTCCCGTGGAAGTCACGGGGGCAAGAGCAGAGGGGCAGCAGGACCACCGGCCCCGGGGCCGGGGAGACACCGTCCATGGCGTCTGGCCTTGGGCAAACTGGGAGGCCACTCTGGGCCGTGAGGGGTAAGGCAGAGTCGTCACTAAGTGTCTCAACCCCCAACGCGGGTCGCCGGCCAGGGGCCAGAGCTCTCGCACTGGGAGCAGAAGGGGCGCCGGGGCACCCGGACAGGCGCTCGGGCGGCAGGGAGGGAGAGAGGCGGACAAGGGAGGCAGGGAGGGGGAGAGGCGGGGCTCTGAAGGGCAGAGAGGGGGCACAGAAGGGGGGACAGTGGGAGGAAGAGCACCAGAAGGAACCGGGAGGGGGAGGGAGAGAGATTGCGGGGGTGCGAGGCCGTGCAGGTAAGACTTCAGGGTCACGGCCCATTCTCGCCCCTGGAGTGGGGTCTGCGGCGGCTGGGGCAGGAAGAAGTCAGAACGGGGCGGGGTGGGAGCAAACAGAAGAGACAGAAAGGCCTGCAGCCCAGTGCCCAGCGCCCAGCACGTGTGAAGACACCACGGTAACCCCTCGGCTCCACGGAGGGGCCGGCCTGCCGACCCCAGCCCTCACACCAGGTCTGAGGGCTCTTTCCAGAACCTGACTGCGTCCAGGATGAGAGCCTGGGTGTCTCCTTCCGCAAAGGCTGACCAGGACGGTGCGGGCAGCAGCCGGGAACAACAGCCCCCGCCCGTCCCAGAGCCCTGGTGTCCGGGGCTGAGAGCCCAGCGGCAGGCTGGCGGGGGCAGACAGGAGCAAAATGGGCACGTCCACAGAGGGGTGTCCATGGGACTGAGCGCCGGGAGAAGTGGGGACCGGGGAGCTCCAGTGGTGACAGCGCCGCCCAGGGGCAGGCGGGTCGTGGCCCCCCCACCACCCACCGCCAGGCTGGGAGGAGACGTCACAGGCACAGGAGCAGGCCCAGCACCACTGGGGGCGGGGGAGGTGCCGGGCAGCTGGACAGCCAGCCAGAGGAGACGGCCTCCTGTCCAGCCTGGTCCGGACTGGCCGCATCCTGAATGACCCCAGAGGCCTGGGAGGGTCTGGGCCGAGGGCAGAATGACATGATGTGACCACAGAAGTGGTAGCTGGAGGACTCTGGGGACAGAAGGCCCGTTCGGAAGCAGGGAGGCCAGTCGGAAGGGGGCGCTGCGTCTTGGGAAGCGAAGGCACGGCGTGCGCCCCGGCAAAACCGGCCTGGGCCCTGCGCCAGGTCCTGCCTCCGCCCGCGGCGCCCTCTGCCTGGACGAGGCTCTGCCCCCCACCTTCCCGAGGGCCCGGGCTCAGTGCCGCAGGCGCCCACTCTGTTCACACCCTGAGTGCCTCCCGATTCCAGTCCCCGCTGCCTCAGGTCTGAGCTGCCACAGCCGCTCGGTCCCCACGAGTACTCAGCGGGCACCGGAAGGCGAATGAGGGTCACCCCCACCACCCCTGCAGCCCAGGACGGGACAAGAGCCAGCAACCCCTCGAGCACCGCACGCAGTGTGGCCCCGAGCTGCCCAGTAGGTACGTGAACAAAGAATCCTCCAGGAGCCCCCGCAGCTGGAGGAGGAGGTCCCACCGCTCAGCGGGTCCAGCCAAGACCCCTGCCGAGGGGTCGAGGGCCCTGTGGTGAGAGAGGGAGCCCTGGGGACTCCGGGGGGGGGGGCAGGGGCGGGGGCAGTGGGATGAGAGAAGGTCGGTGTGGAGGCGCCTGCGTCCTGGGCAGCCCGGGCTGCAGGCGCGGACCTGCCTCCCTGGAGTCTGTCCGTGGCATTTGTTGCCTGGCTCCTCCGTTCTTAAACAGAAACTCCTTCCTGCCGAACGGCTGCTCCTTTGCTCACACTCTGTCCCCCAAGTCCCACGGCCCCGCGTCTGACATTTGTTAGCGGCGCGAGAGCCCTGTTGGCTGAGTGTGGGGAAGACAGTTTCCCCTGAAGGTGGGGGTGGGAGAGGAGAGACTGTGTCCGATCGACTCGCACTTCCCTCTCCCTCCAGATGCCACGGCGACCCCCAGCCTCGCCTCTCAGGGCCCTGGTGGGGAGCTGCCGATGGCTGAGATTCAGGCTTCGTGGGTCCGTGGCAGTGACAGCCGTGGCTGCAGCCGTGGAGGGCTGAGGGGTCGGGCTGTGGGGCAAGAGGACGTGGTGAGGTTGGGGCCTCGGTGAGGTCTGTGCCTTGTAGGGTGACGAGGGAGGGCCCCGAGGTCGGGCACTGTCCCTGCAGTCGAATGTCTGCTGAGAGCTACCTGCGCCAGGCCTTGCTCTGGGTGCCGGGCGTCACAAGCGAAAGCACAGATCCATCGCCCGGCTGTCAGGGGGCTTCCTGCCTATCTAGTGAGCAGGAGACCTGGTGCCCACGCCATTCTCACGGACGGGGGCAAGCCGGGATCTGCAGTGTAAGTCATGGGCACTTAGTCATGGGCGCGTGTCCCTACGAGAGTCTCTCGGAGAGCAGGACCGTGTCCTGGGTTCCTCGATGCCTTCCCGCGAGAGATGCAGGGCACTGGAGAGGCAGGTCTGGCTGCTGACGGTGGAGGGGCCGGGAGAGGGGCCGTCATGGCCACTGCGTGCGGTGACGCCCCGCTCTCCATCCCCAGCACCCGCACCAGCACCTGCAGCCCCCCCTCTCCTCTCCCAGCCCCGGCCCTTCAGCCCCTGGTGCGCTGGGTGTAAATCGTGCCGGGAGACCTGCCTCGCCCGCGGTCACAGTAACAGCCACTGAACCTGCCAGCGGGCTGAATCACGAGCTGGCCGCCCTCCGGGCCCCAGCCTCGGGGCGCGAGGCGCGGAGTGAGGGGCTCCAGGCTGCCCGCGTTCTGTTTATTTATTTGTTTGCTTTAGCATATTTTAGTCTGATTGTTAAATTGCAATCTGCCGCCCATCCCCAACCCCGGCTGCCTTCCGATGGAACAGATTTGTCACAGGTAATGGCACCTATAAACTCAGGGGTGGCAGCTGGTGCGGCAACCTGGGGGGGTGGGGCGGGGGCGGGGAGGACACCCACCCGGCCGGGCTGTGGCCACTCAGCTGCTGCCCTGGGCTCCGCCCAACGGACCCGGGCCCAGCGAGGTGGCCGAGTGCTCCGGGGCAGCACCCGGGAGACCCGTGCTGAGAGGCAGCAGCCAGCCTCCGCCACCAGGTCTCAGTGCGCCCGGCGGGACGGTGTCCCCCACCCGTCTCTGCGGTGCTCGGCGGGAGGGAACATGCTCTGAAAAGGCAAAGGCAACTGGGACACCAGGTGCCCCCGGGTCATCCTTCTGACCTTGTGCCCCATCCGAGGGCAGGGCCAGGGCCCTGGGGGGGTGACAGTTGTCATGGCTGCCACACGCTGCCTTTTCTGGGGCACACTGGCACCCTGCTTTCGACCCCAGTCCCGAGAGCGAGGGGCAGGTGTGCGAGCCTGTTCTGAGCTGAGGGCTGGTGCAGCACAGCGCCCACGCCCGCCCTGGCTCCTGGGAGGCCGTCTCCAAGTCCCTGTGAATGGGTGGTGAATGAATGAATGAGTGGTGAATGAATGAATGAATGAGTGGGTGAATGAACGAAGGGGTTCGCGCTGCCCTGACGCTGTCTCCGAGGCGTGTCCCAAGGTGTGCTTCCGGAACCGTGTTCAGAGGAGGGACCACGGTCCTGGCAGCCTGTCTGTGGCCTCCACCAAAGCAGCAGGGGGAGAAAGGACCACGCGTCCCCTCGCTCACTCTCGCGCTCGGCACTGGAGAGAGCGCTCTGTGGGGGGGCTGGGAGGCGGAGTCTGCCCTGAGGGTGCGGTGGCGACCGGGTCCTGGGCCCTGCTCGCGCTCCTGTGGTCAATCTTCTCCACGTCCCAGGCAGGTGATGTCATTCCGTTCATTGCGAATGAAGAAACCGGAGCCCGGAGAACCTGGCGCAACACCCCCGAGGGTGCAGGACCACAGAGCGAAGAGGCCGGGTTACAGGTGGGCAGCCTGGCCGAGGCCCCGACCGCTCGGCCGCCGCACCCGGTCACCTTCCAGGACACCCCAGCGCCCGCTCTCCGCTCTCTGGCCCCGCTGCCTCACTCCCGGGTTCAGGCGCGGGCGGCTGAGGAAGCGGTTCTGTCCTGGGGGCGACAGGGAGCCCCCAGAGGAAGACAGGAGAGTCGTCCGCGCCTTCCCTGCACGGGAGAACTCGGGCCTTTTAAACAAGCCGTCATCCATCCCCGGCAAGGCCCCCCGCCCTGTAGCTTCTGCAAATGGACTCCGGGCCCAAGGCCCCTCCACCCCTGGGGGAGAGAGGGGTCCGACCGGGGACGTCGGGGCTGCAGCTTCCTCTCCAAACGCCGGCCGCCACGCCAGGGCCCTCAGAGTCACGTCTTCACCGAGGCTTTGAAACTTGGAAAAGCCAAACAGGTGTTTCTCTTCACCGTCCGTGACGCATTTGGCAATGGCGACCAAGCTGTCTGCCCGGGAAGGGGGAGGACTGACGTAGGCCGGGGAGAGTGGGTCACGGGGTCCCGGCCCCTGGTGGGCAACCCCGGGCAAGGGGCGTGTCCGGCCCCTTCCACCACCCCGCCCATCACCCACGGCCCCTCCGCCCGCCCCCGACCTTATTCTGACCACACCCATGGACCCCGGCGCTTGGGGGCTCCCATCGGGACCCTCAGAGTAGTGTGAACCATGAGGCTGACCCGCACCGGTTAGCTGGCGGGTTATTTGTTGATTGTTTCGTTACCTGTGTCCTTCAGGTTCCCAAACTAAGAAGCTGACTGTGCTTTGAAAAATCATCGCGAGGCCGAACTTGTAAGAAACCACGGTCCACCCTGGAACAATTTCAGGACTGGGGGTGCCGACCACCCACACAGTCGGCGCTCAGGACTCGTGGCGCCCGGTTAGGCGGCTTCCCACCCAGGGCGGTGACCCTTGAACAGTGTGGGACCGGCTGCCCATAGGACTGCGGTCAGTGGGAAAACAATCTGTGTAGAAATGGCCCCTGCGGTTCAAGGTAGGTCCGACTTTGATCTAATTGAGAAACAAAGTGTGTGACATTCGAGGTTCAAAGGGGACCTCAGGGATCCCCATCCCAGTCCTCTCTTTCCAGGCGGGACCCAGCTCTGTGCCCCAGGTGTGGGGTCTGCCCGCTGATGTGACAGTCACTGGTGGTTTCCAGCGAGAGAACAGCGCTTATCGGAAACCTGGGTCTCTGAGAACTTTCCGGGGTGAGCAGGTGAGGCGTCGGGAAGCATCTGCGTGGGTGTTAGGGACTTCCCGCGCCAGCACGGCACAACTAAGGGCGAGCCCGCGGCACCGGAGAGCCCTGGGCCCGAGATTCCGGTCCTGCCGCTCAGGACCCCGTGGAGCAAGCTGCCCGACCACTGGGCTGCGAGGCCCGCTCTGCCTTCGTGAGGCGGGGCCTCGGGCTGCCAGGGTTAGTGAGACACTCTGTGCAGGGAGCGGACCCTGAGCGGGCGCACCCCTGACTCCCTTGCGTGCTCCCGACCTTCCACAAGGAGCCTCACCCTCAGGGCGGGCTGTGGAAGTCGGCTCCACAGGCCGTCTCTCAGTGACCACACAAAGTGCCCCGGTGGGGACAAAGGCCTCCGAGGGCCCGAGGAGGAGGAGAAAGCCACCGCTTGCCATTAGAGACTCCGTGCTCAGGTGGCCAGGGCGCACAGCCCAGGGGCGGGAGGATCGGGTGCGAAGGCTGAGCATCGCGCCCCGCCTCCCCGTGAGCGCCGCTGGAACGCTGGCCTGTCCCCGACCCGGCCCGTCAGCGCTGAGGGCTCGGGGCACAGTTTGCAGGAAGAACAGCCAGCCAGCCTCGGCGGCACCAGCCAGAAGCCGGGCAGGAGGGAAGGGGAGTCGGGCTGGGTTTAGGACTCCCTGCTCGCCAGCTGCCGCGTCTCCCCGAAGATTCCTCGCCATTGATTATTCAATCGCGGGCCTGACCTTTCCAGTCTAAATAACACGGCAATATCAGCGCGGCCCAGCGCACGGCTTCTGCAGGAAATTAACTGTATCTTGCTGTCGCAGGGGGCCCGGGTAATCCCCCCAGCCACGGGCCGGGGCGGCTTACAGAGAAGAGGCCAGCATTATCTGCCACTCATACACGCCTCCTAATTCCCGTCTAAATATCACGGAGCTCCCAGCTGCTTCGGTCTAATAAATACTCATCTATTCTCAAAACAGACAAATGTTAGGTCTCCGGTGGCCCCGGCGCTCGGGCGGGAGGGGAGTCTGGGGGACGGACAGGCAGAGCGGCTGGCAGCTGGCTTCTGGTGGCCGTGCGGGCACACCAGCAGCTCACGAGGACGGCCGATGGCTTCCAGGTCAGCCGGAGCCTGAGGAGGGGGCTTCGCAGGGCGGCCACTGGCACAGCCAGTGTCCGCAGGGAGCTGTCCTTCCTCCCCGCCGTGGGGCCTCGGGGCCCAGCAAGGCCACCGGGTAGAAAGGGCTGAGGCCCACGGCCAGGCCGGGGCCAGAGGGCAGTGTGAGCTCCGGGCGAAGGGCTGGGCTGTGGGAGGGGAACCTCCCTGCGCAGTGTCGCTGTCTGTCCGACCTGCGTCCCCCGGTTAGCCGCCCCGGGAACCTGCGCAGAGGGGGAGACGATGGGGAGAAAGGCCTCCGGGGTCCTGACACCCAGTCAGTGACGTGATCCCAGGGATGGGGTCGGGGGCAGAGGGAAGAGCCGCAGGGCACCCTGAGTCGGGGGGCGCCGGGAAGGGCCTGGGTTGGGTCCCTCCCGGAGCAGGAAGACGTCCCGCCCGGGGCTGCTTTGGCCCTGAAGGGTGCACAGAGGTCGGGAAGGTCCGGGCTCACGCAGGGGCCCGGGTGCCCCAGGCGACGCTCCGCGGGAGCCCCCTGGGGGTCTCCACTCCGGTCCCTCCAGTGTGCGTGAGGGCCGCTCACAACCTGCGGCCCAGGGGCTCTGAGATGGAGGCGTCCGGCCGTGAGGGCAGCTGCTGACCGTGACCATCTGGATGGTTCATCATCGGAGTCAGGGGGGGCCCTGGCTGGCAGAGAGGTGGGTCCTCCCGGCCGTGGCAGCGAGGCCTCCCTCGGACAGTTAGAATGTTGCTTCTTGCCTCTGGCAGGAATTAATAACGAGCTTTTAACTTAGCAAAGGCCACGCACCACCTCACGCAGCCCCGGACGCCCATTTGTTCAGTGGGAGGCTCTGGAGGTGCTGACAGGAGTGTCCACCGGGCCTGCGTCCACTGCCAGCCTGAAGCCACGCCCACAGGCCTCCTTCCCTGGACCCTCCCGCAGGAGACAGGGGCCTGGACCCCCCGGATCTGACCCCCACGAGGCTCGAGAAGGAACTAGGGAGGACTCGAGGAGGGGGACGGCGCTGTCTCTTTGCCGCTGGCTTGCTGGTCCCTGAATGTCACATGGACGCACCCGGACTGGGCCTCCGCACTGGTCACCACCGCCGTCCCTCGGTTCACAGGGACGCGGCAGGCGCCTGCTGGGCGCCAGGCCCTGTCCCCCGAACCCGGGCTCTGAGAACACGCGTTGGAATGCAGGACGGCGACAGAAACGCCGTGAGTGAGCAAACCGCTGAGAGGTTTTGTCGCGGGGGCTCAGGCGGAAAGCTAGCCGCGCAGGGAGAGGGGACGCATCACGCCCGTGGGGGCCGGCCTCTGAGCAGCCGGACCGGCACTCCGGCTTCTGCTCGGACAGGAGGCAGCTCCGAGGTTAACCGGGGGCTCAATCAGCACGTCTTCGGACCCGGCTCCTCATCTCGGTTTGCTACTTACAGGCTCCGTGAGCACGTGGTCTTAATCATTCTCATCTTCGAATTACTTCCCTTGACCTTGGTTCCATCGCCTCTGGAATGAGCAGTGTGTATTTTTTTTTAAATCCTCACCCAAGGGCATGCTCATTGATTTTTAGAAAAAAGAGAGAGAAACATTGATATGAAACAGAAATGTTGATCAGTTGCCCCCGAAGGCGCCCCGGCCAGGAATTGAACCTGCGATCTTTGGGTGCAAAGGTCGACGCTCCAACCCACTGGGCCACCGGTCCAGGTGAGAAGCATGCACTGTCGAATCTGTTGTCTTTGCGGCTCAACATTCTGTGACTTCAGCCAAACCCGGGTAACAGCAAATCGAAGGAACGTTCGCTGGCGTGGGGAGGGCACGGCCCCTGGTGGTCCTCGTCCAGGCGTCCCGGGCACGATCACAGTGAGAGGCCGGGGACTGGAGCCCCACCTCCTGCTCAGTTCAGAATGTGGGGACCCATCGGAGCACAGAGACCTCTCTGCCTCCCTGCGGGGTCTCCAGCCCACCTGCACTCCCCTGTCACTTCCGTCCTCCCCCAGTCGAGCTCACCTGCTACGGCACTGCAGTGCTGGGATGGGTTGTCCCTCCTGTGCAGGTGCGCCCCGCGACACACCTGCCCCGGGAACCCCCGTGACACAGACGGGCTCTCCGTCCCCGCGGGCGACGGCCGTGTCGGGCCAGAGTGGTGAGGGCTAAACCCGGACAGAGCGTGGTTGCAGCATACGGCTAAGAGGCAGTGCAGAGTGCAAACCGTGGGGGCCTGATGCGTGCGTCCCTCCCCTGAGCTGGGCGTGTGCATCACCTGGTTCACCCTCCGGGCCGGCGCGCCCAGGCCGCCCAGCGGCTGCGTCACTGGTTTCTGGACAAGGCAGCACTGGCCCTGCGGAGAAGGGGTCTGCCTTCGTGTTCGGGGCAGGGGCGGGGCCTGGAAGGTGCGGAGAGCCCCTGGGGTTCCGAGAAAGCCTGAGGCGGCCATTGTTCACGGCCCCCCGTGCTGGGCCTTTCGGGGCACACACCCTCGGGCGGCAGAGTGACGCCCTCCTTCCGGGGGACACCCAGAATGACTGCCCTCCGTGTGCCCTGCTGCGGACTGGACCTCCCCACCCCCCTGGGTGGCAGGGCCTGGCACAGCCCCCTGGCACCTCGGTGCTTGGAGAAATTCCCCTTCAGCTGCGGGAACAGAGGACGAGGGATACGAACACATCAGCCTCCGGGTGAGAACAGCCTAGATTCGGGGCACGCTTAGAAGGCGAAAGCACGGACTCAGCGTCTGCCCGGAGGAGGCACGAAGGAGAGGCAGGGGTCCTGGCTTTGGAAACTGAGCCGCCCACGGAGACAGAGGGCGAGGACACACAGGCCTTGTAAACGGGGCGATTTCGGCGTCTGGCTTGGGAGTGAGGTGTGATAGCAGACCCAGGTGTGAGGAGGAAGGTCAAGGTGGAGGGAGAGGTCAAGCAGCAGGGTCGGGGCGGGAGGGGGCATAACGGGCAACGTGGCCGAGTTGTGAAAACACGAGTCTGACCAAATTCCAAGAGCCGAGGCGCCTGTGTTAAATCGTGGGCATGGCCAATGTGTCCACACGTCATTCCTGTCCCCAGCTGATTTCAAGCCACTCCGTCCAAGCACACGCCTTCCCTTCCGTGGGGACAGACTCAACTCTCGCGGACGCCAGGGCAGGGGCCCGGCAGCCCTTCCCCTGCAGGCTGGGGCTTCTCGAAGCGCTCGGGGCAGCCGGTGGGCAGAGACGCTGGCCGAGAGGGAGGCCGTTCCCTCCGGCTGCAGCGCAATCTGACGTAAACAGTGGTGTCTTTCTGAGCCTCTCCTCTCCCTCCTCAGAAGAAGTTGGGGTGCTGGACTGGAGAGGAGGTGCGTGTTCTCTGCCACTCACTCAGTGGACGGCCTCGGCGGCCGGTGGGCCCTCTGTTCAGTGCTGGGCGCCAAGAGGGCAGGGCGCGGTGTCTGCGGTGCGGGGCAGCGACCAGCCGGGGCAGGGTGTGGATCGTGGGGCCGTGTGCGTGCCCGCCCTGGAGGAAGGGGCCGGGTCTCTGTAATCGCCGCCCGTAGCCGAGACACCCAGGAGCAGGGCCCAGGGAGGGCAGTCGGGGGCTGGGCCCGACTGTGTGTGTGTGTGTGTGTGTGTGTGTGTGTGTGTGTGTGGTCCGGCGTTCTTTCTGCTGAGGGGCCTGGTTTCTTCCAGCGCTCCTGTCCCGGGCACCTGGCCCGTGCAAGGTTCTGCCGTCTATTTTATCTCCTCCGCTAACGGCCAGGACAGCCCCTGGGGACCCCCGGCGGGGCCTTTGGGCCAGTGCTGCGCCCCACAGGCGCGGGCAGGCTTGGAGGAGCCCTCCCCGCTCCCAGCCCCTCCGGACCCCCTGTTTGTCGGGAGGGAAGTGTGCTTATCAGCCCCGAGCGCCGCCGGGGATGCCAGGGAGCAGCTAGCGAAGCCAGATGAGCTCCGCTGGCTGCCGTTCAGGTCGGCTCATTAAACGGCCATTGTCGCCTTCCTGATAAGGCCGTTTGGAGCCGCTCCTCACAGCCAGCAGCCCTCGGCCAGGGCCAAGGAAACGCGTTCACGGGGAAACGCTGGAAGGAAACCCTCTGCCCAGCAGCGGGCGGGGGTTCGGTGCGGCCTGTGTGCTGAGCCACCTACCCGGGCTCCACACTCTCAGCCCACTCGGACTCAGGGCCCCGTGGGCGCTGCGGCTCCCGGCTCCCGGGCACCCACAGCAGCCCGGGCACCCTGCCCTCCCCTCCCACTGGAGCCCATCCTCCCGGAGTCAGGGGGACGTGGGGGTTCACCCCCGACTGCGAGGATCTGATCTCTCCATTACGTGAGGGTCAGTTGGTATTTGCAGGAACTGCAAAGAAGACAGAGGGAGGGAATGACGGAGAGAGGGAAGACGGGAGGAAGGGAGGAAAGAAAGAAAGAGGAGGGAGGGAGGAGGGAGGGAGAAAGGAAGGAAGAAGGAAGGAGGGAAGGAAGGAAGGAGAGGAGGAAAGAAAGAAGGAAGGGAGGGAGGAAGGAGGGAGGGAAGGAGGAAGGAAGGAAGGAAGGAAGGAGGGAGGGAGGGAGGAAAGAAGGACCTGATTTGATAGGTTTAGTTGCAGAGTTGAAGCCATGGGTACCCTCCCTGTCGGAGCACCCGAGTGAGGGGTACCCTACTGTTGAAACTGCCCGAGTGTGAGTGCTTGCACGCACAGTGGCTGCCTCTCACTATAGAATGAGGAGATGCTGCAGTTCAGGTTTATTCTTTTTTAAAAATGTCTTATCAGTTTTTAAAGTCACATTACTTCTTCAGTCCTCGTACCGAAGGCCAGGCGCGTTCTCCTGAGCTAGTGAAAGCCGTCACTGGTGAGACCGGCGGTGCGGAGGCGAGAAGCAGCTGAACTCGGTTTTCAGAGCAGCCGGTGGCTCTCATCAGAAAAACCCGCGCCGGCTGCGCTAGGCACGCACTTTCCGTGCCTCCGCGGAGCCTCGGTGGTTTGCCACGGACGAGGGGTCCCCTGTCTTCTCCCTCACGCTCCAGCGTTCGAATCTAAGTGGGGCGCTGTGGGAGGTAGGCAACTGGACGTGTTTACCGAAACAATTGAAGAGAAATACCTTCCAAGATCTTACGATGGAAATAAAAGGGAAAACATCTCCAGGAGGCTGAGGCGGGGATAGCCCGGTATGGGCGCCGACTCCGTGGGCCCCTCCGCCGGGTATGACCTGTCTCCAGGACACATCTTTGGTGGCTCTGGCCCAGAAGAAATCTGTCCCAAGAATGTCACTTCAAGCAATTGTCCTATTGGCGGTTTGATGGAAAGGAGTAGCCGAGCTCTGGGCAAATGGGTGTTTTCACAGCATCTGATCAAATGAATATAATTGTTGCATCATGTCCTCCTTCTATAAAATAACATCAAACCATCGCAAAATATGTAAAACTGGGAAACTGTCTTTATAACTCTATCACCCGGGGAGATGGTGCTCACTCTCTCATTGTCCTCCTCCGACATTTGCCCATAAAAGTGCACAGTGGATGGTCTGGCCATTTGTCGACTTTTTTTTAAGTATAAATATAGCAGATATTTTTTGCCAAATTTTTTTTAACTTTTATGGAATTTATTTATTTTATTTTTTTAATTACTTTATTGTTGCTCAGTTACGGTTGTCTGCATTTTCTCCCCTCACCCCAGCCAAACCCAGCTCCCTCCCTCGCTTCCACCCTCCCCCTTGGTTTTGTCCCCGTGTCCTTTATAGTGGTTCCTGAAATCCCTTCTCCCCGCTGTCCCTTCCCCCCTCCCCCCTCTGGCTATTGTTAGATTGTTCTTAATTTCAATGTCTCTGGTCATATTTTGTTTGCTTTTTTCTTTTGTTGATTAGGTTCCAGCTGAAGGTGAGATCATATGGTATTTGTCCCTCACCGCCTGGCTTATTTCACTTAGCATAACGCTCGACTTATTTTTAAAAGTTTGTTGAGCTGAACTTGGCTCAGAAGTTAGAATTACAAGTTCTTCCCCCCAATGTGCTACAGGTTCCCTTTCTCTCCTCTCGCCTCCCCAGCCCCCGAATGGGGATGTGGACACGCTGCCTCCCCCTCGGTATTGAGGGGGCAAACTCTGTGTCCGGGAGGACTTCTCAGCTATTCAGAGACAAGTACAAAGCATCCTTAGATGCACTATGAGCTTTGGGAAAGACTACTTTCATTCTCTAAAGATGTTTTGCCTTAAGACAGGGCTGCATGCCCGACTCGGGGAAGAGGAGGGAGTCCCGTCGGGCAGCCTCTCCGCCCTCATGGACCTGCCGCAGGGTCGGAAGAGACCGCCCCTTCCCCGTCCTGTCCGAGAGGAGGCAGGAAAGTGGGATGCAGGGGACCCCAAGCAGGTTCCCATCCTGGGTTCGCACTAACCAGCCACATAATCTCAGCAAGTCATTCCCTATCGTTTGGGTCACCAGCTTCATCTGTAAAATGGGGACAACAACCACTATTTCTTGGGGTGGGTTCTGAGGGTGGAACAGGCTGATGTACGAGGAAGAGCTTCACAGGGGCCCCTGGTCCCGGGCTTCGTACTCCTCCTTAGAAAGTACATGGTGCCGAGGGCTGCCTCGCTGAGCTCCTCCTAACACCTGTCGTGGGGAACCTCCCCCACGTTCTCTGAATGCGACAGTAACTTCCAGTTCGTGGTGGCTGAGGTCTCCAGAGCCAGGCACCCCGCACCCAGCTGGTAGCAGCACACTGAGGTCTTGCCCGGGCGGCGGGCGAGAGGAAAGAAGAGGGAACTCGGTCAGTGTGCCTCTTCGGCAGCAGTTCTGATGAAGATTCTCGGGCACCCTGGCTGGGTGGGCCACTGGGTGGGAGTGTCGTCCCATTCACGGAAAGGTTTGGGTTCGGTCCCCAGTCGGGGCGTTATGGGGGGCAACCGATGGATGTTTCTCTCTCACACATCGATGCACCTCTCTCTCCCCTCTGCAAAAAAGAAAAGCAATAAACTTATTCTCCGGTGAGGGCTGAAAAAGGATTCACGGATTGCTGGTGTTCACGTAGAGCTAACCTGGAATTTTGCCTTCTTACTGGGAAATTGCAAGAGCTCACCGACCCACCGACTGTGGGACGTCCCGGTGGGGGCGGCCACTCGTCTCCTCTCGACAGAAGGAATGTCTCCCCTGGCTGGCGTAGCTCAGTGGATTGAGCGCGGGCTGCGAACCAAAGCATTGCAGGTTCGATTCCCAGTCAGGGCACGTGCCTGGGTTGCAGGCCAGGTCCCCAGTGGGGACCACATGAGAGGCAACCACACATTGATGTTTCTCTCTCTCCTTCTCCCTCCCTTCCCCTCTCTAAAAATAAATAAATAAAATCTTTAAAAAAACAAAAAAAAAAGAAAATGTCTCCTGCTCCCCGAAACGCAGTCTGTCTTCCAGAACGCCGCACGTTAACTGCTGAACGAGCTAGGGACCCGCCCCACCAGCCAAAGCCACTCTGGTGAGCAGGGGGCCGGCAGGTGCCCGAATCAGCTGACCGGGGCGTCCAGAGGCCCAGAGCAATGAGCGCAGGTCCCACGCTTCCCCAAGGACGCAGCGGAGGCCACGCGTCAGCTCGCACCCACCAGGCCCCGCCAGGTGGCGCCAGATAGAGCGAGTCCGGGGGTTTCCTAGGAGCCGGTTCCCGTGACGCTGGAAAACCTCACGGAAGCAGGAGCTGTGCAGGCGGGAGTACAACTAGCCGCATGGGCAGAGGACCGTGAGCGTGTTTGGGGCGTCCCCCGCATCAACGTCAGCACGAGGGGCCGCCCAGTTGCTGTTACGTCCGATCCCACCGCGAGCTCCGGGGGAGGGCGGGCATTGGGCGCCACAGGGGGCGGTGCCGCCGGAGCTCAGAGACGTCAGGTGCGCAGGGGGGTCGGGATGAGACTCCCTTGAGCACCTCTCAGCCAAACACGTGGGTCGGGTGCCCCCAGCGCGCGGTCGGGGAGAGATCCTCTCCGTGGTTCCCCGTCAGTCCCGGTGTCGCCGTTCTTGGGTGACTCTCCGTCTCAGAGCAGCTTTGCCCAAGGGCAGGGGAATGAGTTTCCCCACCGAATGCCCCTCCGCCCACCAGGGTGAGTGACCCCGTGGCCTCGGGGCCCCCAGGCCGGGGAGCTGGCCCGTTGTCCCCCGCAGCTCAGCACACCCTCTGGGAAGGCAGCTGCCTTTGCTTTCCCCTGATTTCCGCACCCCGGGGTACTTCGGGAGGAATTTGGTCTCCGTTTCTGGTTCATCAGCACTTGACTTGTGGAGGTCTTCTTTCCGAAGAGCCATTTGGTACCCGTGAGCGCTTGGGGGCTTCTGCAGCACACGCCCACCTTCTAGAAACAGGTCTGAACCAGCCAGGTTCAAAGCCACGTCTAAGCTGCACATGAATTCAAGATGGTTTTGACCTTCAAGTCCAGCCGAGTCCCGGCGAGGCAGCCCGTCCGGCAAATGAAAGGACGCCACAGGACAGCAGGCGCCAGTGTTCCCGCCGGGGCTGGCAAGGGAGGCCGTGCGCAGCCGGTGAGCGAGTGGAGTGGGCGGGGCAGAGAGCAGGACCAAGACGGTGGGGCTCCCGCATCGGGGTCCCAGCCGCCCTGTCTGACCTCTGCGTGGACGAAGTTCTGTCCCAGGAAGCATTTTGTATGTGGCGGACAGACACGCGTGTGCAGACAGACACATGTGCACGCACAGACGCCAGCAGACTGGATGTCGAGAGGCGCCCCCCCCCCCGCCCCGCCAGCCCACAGAGCCCGATGGGTCCGCCTGCATGGGCGGGGCCTGGAGTGACCAACTCGAAGTGATGAGATTTGGGGGAAGACCCTCTGGGACCCTCAGGGTCACGAAAGCATTGAAGATGACCTTGGCTGTGAGTGTTTTAGTGGCTCCATCCAGGGTCCAGGGCAGGCGTGGCCCTGTGACCGTAAGCACTTGCAGTGACACTGGCGGTCTCTGTGACCACCTGTGCCTTCCCGGCCCCGGGCAGCAGTCGTGGCTGCCGCCAAGATTCCCATCAGGCACCTCTTCCCCTCAGGCTGTGATGGCTTTTCACATGACAAAGTCTCCCATGGAGGTGCACCCCCATGCCCTCTGACCTCTCAGGGGGCTGGGGGCCCCGTTTCCGGCTGGGGGAGGGGGGCCGGTGCCTGCTGGTGGCTCAGCATCCCGCCCTCGTCACTATCACCCCCCCACCGAGTCAGCGGGCGGCCCCCAGGCATGGAAGTTATCGCTGGCTGTAAAGCCCCGTCTGGTGTCTGGAGAGTCTGATCTAGGGGGCAGTTCTCCCCCGTGAAAGGCGATGGCCACGTCCCCACAAGGCAGGGGCGGCGGTGATGTATGACCTCCATAAACCCGAGTGGGCCCCGTGAGCGAGGCAGGCCATCTGCGGAGTCCGCTCCGCAGTAAAACCTTTTACTGCCCGCGCTCCGGCTGCCTCCGCCTGGGCCGGCCGGGGCTCCCCGTCCCCGCGGCCTCCGGCTCTGTCTCGACCCTCCCGCCTCCAGTCTGCAGCTGGGGCCCCAGAGCGGCATCTTCCATCTTCCGGGGCCGCGGCTCAGCGCAGTCCGTGGACTCGCTGGCCCGGGGGGTGGCAGCATCGATGGCGGCACCGATCGCAGTGACGTTCGGGGCGCTGCCTCCTTCCGGAGCTGGAAGGAGCCTGCCCAGCGAGCCGCCAGCTCAGCCAGGGAGCGTTCCTCCCTACCCAGGGGGCTGTGCGCGCTCGGCGGAGTCTTCCGGAAGCCGGACCTAGAATTCAAATCTCCGTGGGCACGAGTGCAGTTTTATCGGGACACGTGTACCAAAACTGTAGGCAAGAAACCTCTTCTTCTTAAAAAGAAATCCTCACCTGAGGGTGTGCTTACTGATTTGAGAGAGAGAGAGAGAAACACTGATCGGCTGCCTCCTGAACGCACCCCACTGGGGCTCGAACCTGCAGCCTTCCGGTGCACGGGACGACGCTCCCGCCGACTGGGCCACCCGGCCAGGGTGGCGAGAAACTTCTCTGGGAAACTTTCTTGGACTAATTTCCAAGCAACTTTGCTTTTGCCAGCAAGTCAGAGCTGGGGGTGGTGGCGGGGGCATAAGGCCAGCAGCACGGGAGGAGGGGCTAACAAGCGCAGTGCTCTCGTCCCTCGAAGAGGGGCTCTGAGGAGGGAAATAGGACCGTCTCTGCCCACTCTGCCCGCACTGCAGAATTCATAGCTTCTCTCTTTCTCCGCAGCAAAGGGACATTTCGGTGAGAGCCTCGAATGACCTAAAAATCTCACTAAAAACCGTCCTTAATCACGCAGATCTCCAGTCAAATCTTTCAACCGATTAAAGTCAAAAGAAAATGTTTTTTAGGAACTCCCATGAGGATATTAACGTGCAAAAGAGGCTCGTTTGTCGGTTCTGCTCTCAGGCGCCTCCCTCCCTCTCCTGCCCTGCCCAGCTCCCTGCTGTCCGATCCCGGGCCCCCTGCTGCACGCAGACGCCTGCAGGGCAGCCGGAGAAATACGGCCGCGCCCCGTGTGAGGTGCGGGGGCCGCCGCACGCCTTCACAACTGCTGAGCGGGGACCGTTTTCATGGCTGAAATTGATGAGCCCTTCTGTTCGCAGGAAGCCTGGGAGGACGTGATGTGACACCTGGAAGAGAAGAAAGGGGACGGCACTGTGGTGTCGAGGTAGCCGCATCCGTGGAGACTGGTCAAGGCTCCCAAAAAGGGCCACTGTCCTTGTTCAGCACCTGTTCCCGTGAGAGCCCGAATGTTTGTCCAGCGGCCCTCCGTCTTTCTATGAATAGGGTACAAAACAGTGCTCTCTCCTTTCACAGAAGAATGAGAAAGAAAGGCATCGTGAGGAACAGCGCAGTCTTCCAGCGAGGGATAGGGGAGCAGGGGAC
>CM052551.1:43901402-43930002 GCA_028533065.1 Trachops cirrhosus | reverse complement strand
TGAGCAGGGGATCAGATGAGCAGGGGGTCAGGTGAGCAGGGGATCAGGTGAGCAGCTAACTGTGAGACCCTCCATTCCCTGAGGGCACTGGCTTCCCCAGCTGTGTCTGCAAAGGCGTGGGTTGCAAAGGGGGTGTGTGGGTGGAGCACCAGCTGGTCGAGGACGCTCCCAGGGGCCAAGAGGAGAGGGCTCGGCCTCCAGCATACAAGGCAGGCGTGTGAGGTTCAGCCTTCAGAGAGAAGGGTGATCTCGGGTTCTCGGTGGCAATTTAGACCTTTTTTCCACATGACAGACAATGGCTCAGTACATTTTCTTCCAGATCAGTGTATGTGACTTAACTTTTATTCCCTATACTCTTAAGGGACTTAATTTTCATTCCTCGGAGGTGAGGTTGCTAAAACTCAAAACACCCTGCGTCCTTTCTCCCCCCGTACCTGAAATGATGAGCTTTTCAGGTACGTCTTGGTCCATTCAGGCCGCTGTCACCACCACGGCCCCGGGGGCTGCAAACGGGAGAACTTGATTTCTCAGTGTGGAGGCTGGTGTCACAAGCGCCCTGTGAGGGCCGGCGTCCTGGATCACAGAGGGCCCCTTTCCACCGTGTCCCCGTGTGACTGAGGGACCCGATCCCGTCCTGAGAGCTCAGCCCCAGTGGCCTCGTCACCCCCCAGAGTCCTCGCCCCTGGAAACACGCCCCAGGGGTGAGTTTCAGGGTCTGGGCTTTGGGCACACTGTCATTCAGCCCGTGACACAGCTACAACCCCTTTTATTTAAATCCTCACGCAAGGGTCTATTTATTGATTTTAGAGAAAGGCATCGGGACAGAGAAAGAGAGAGACATCAGTGTGAGAGAGAAACATCGATCATTTGCCTCGGGTACACACCCCGATGGCAGATTGAACCCGCAACCTAGGTATGTGCCCTGACCGGGCATCGAACCCACAACCTTCGGTGTACAGGACAAGGCTCCACCCAACTCAGCCAGCCGGCCAGGGCATGTGCTGGTCTTTAAATAGCGAGTCTCACAGCTCAGGCAGGAGAAGGGGCTGCCCAGCAGGGCGGGTGCTCAACAAAGACAGACCTCTTACCCAGGGACGCGCACCAG
Organism: Trachops cirrhosus; assembly: GCA_028533065.1. Lineage (NCBI taxonomy): Eukaryota > Metazoa > Chordata > Mammalia > Chiroptera > Phyllostomidae > Trachops > Trachops cirrhosus. The sequence continues at coordinate 43,928,897 of CM052551.1, read as the reverse complement.
GGGGTAAGGAGTGTGTGCGTTGAATTTGCGTGTCACCCCAAACGGGGTGGGACGAAGGTCTCTGTCCCTGCAGAGCGCTGGCTTTCTTCAGACCAGAGAACATTAAGGAAGCTGTCCCGCTGAGCAGCACACGATCCCCTGATCGTTACCCTTCTGCGAACGTGGAGAGAGGTTAGGCGTGGTGGCAAGGGGTTTGCTTTGAACCCCAGCGTCACTGCGGCCGCCTGGCCCCTGGGGCGCAGAGAAGCCGGATGTCCTGTCCAGGGGTGTCATGCCCTCGGCTGGGGGGGGATTCACACCCATGCATTCTGACCCCAGAGCCCAGGCTTGCAGCCGCTCTACTGAGCTTCCACTTTCTTACTAGCAGGCAACATTGCAGCGCCTTCTCTGTCCTCAAATTCGCGTCTGCCTCTGAGAAGTCCTGCGGTTTTCTTGAAACGGAATTAAGATCAGGCACTTCTCACAAGTAACGTTCAAACAGCGCAGCCTCCCGAAAACAAGGAAGCTGCATCTCGACTTAATCTGTTAATAACAGCAATGTCCCTAGGGGTGACAACACCCCCAAAACGTCCTAGAGACTGAAGGGCAACTCGGGTGACTGGGAAACAGCCCTTCTCCCCGGGAGGCTGCGGCTCGGATGCCACGGCGGCGCACAGAGGGCGGGGGTGGAGCCGTTGTGAGCAGGTCCCGAGGGGCCGACCCCACGCAGGGACTCACTGGGAGCAGGTCAGGTGCCCAGTCACAGCACCCGCTGCTTGCAAACGCGCATCAGCCCGCCTGCCTTCCGTAGACCTTGCCTGCTCCACAGATGTCCTTTGTCGTAAATTCAGAAGTATCTGCACGTCCCAAGGTGAGCTAGCGGCTTCTTTTATTGCCGGCAGTTTGCAGGCAAGGACCTGACATTTAAAAATACGGCGCTCACTTCTGCGCGTGACCCCCTTTCCAACTCTCCGCTGGTCTCCTCCCAGGGCCCTTCGCTCTTGTCCCGTCCGGGCTCCCCGGGGGCGGCGGTGGGGGCCCGCAGGGCCCTGCAGACCCTCCCCGACCTTCGCCTCCTCGCGCAGTTGGAAAGGAGGCATTTTCTGTGGATTGTCTCAGGGAGGCCACATCTGAGCAAGACGGAAGGAGAGTCCTGAGAACTGCACGGTCGGCCAGCCCCGCACACTGGTGGGAGGAGCCACGCGCCGGCAGGGCGGGAGGGAGCCGCAGAGATACCGATTCTGCGCAGACATCTCAGGGAGTCTGTGTGCCCGGGCAACGGCAGCCCCTTCGATGGCCGAGCGTCTGTGAGCCTTCCAAAGGAAGCACGTTTCTGTCACCTCGGGCCTGTGCCTTCGGGACGGTGGCCACAGATCCCGTGGTCTCTCCACCTGCACCCCTTCAATTTCGTGGCCCTGGCTGGGGAGAGTCCCAGATTTGTGTGCTTTTAGGGTTAACCTCATGGATACAAGCGTGCTCTGGGACTTGCAGGGACGGTGGGTTTCCTACCCATCCTCCAATTCCTCCGCTTCCTCCCAAGGGAGCCCCTGGATCTTTGGGGCTGGCAGTGCACCAGGTGAGAGACATTTTTAGTGGGCTCTACCCACTCCAGGGCGGCCAGTTGACCCCATGCTGGCCGTTGAGACAGAACTGGAAGTGGTTCTTTGAAAGCTCCCCTTCCCGCCCTCCTGTCTCTCCTCCCCCTTTAGACCCGGATGGAAACACGAAGGCTGGAGCTTCAGCCGCCAGGCTCGGCCATGACGCAGTCTTGATGGAGGGATTTGGGGCCAAGTGGGGTGAAGGAGGAAAAGGAAGGGTTCGAGTTTTCCGATACCTGTTGTGCTGTCCCGTCAGCCCGGCACTTTGCCTGTGTCTCTGCTTTGTTTTAAATCCTCAGCGAAGATCTGTTTATTGATTTGAGACCAAGAGGAAGAGGTGGGGGGGGAATGTTGATGTAAGAGAGAAACATTGTTTGCCCCCACTGCCCCCGTACGCCCCCCAACCAGGGATCGAACCCACAACCTTTTGGTGTACGGGACGATGCTCCAACCAACTGAGCCACCTGGCCGGGGCACTCCACTTATTTTCCCCAGGAGAACGGCGAGGCTGCGCCTCGTCTCCACTAGGACTGTTCTGTCTGTCCCTTCCACCGAGGCACCAAGCACACCCGAGCCTGCCCTGACCACCCTCTGGCTTCTCCACACTTACAAAGAAAGGTCCTTAGGGCCCCTTTCTCTTACTGACCGTCGTAACTCCTAAATCACAGCCCTTGTTTCTTCCGCCCTCTCAAAATCACCCTGATGCAATACACTGGGCGGTTCTATTTGGTTCAGACTTGGCTTTTGCGGCTCAGAAACGCAGGCGAGGGCTGGCTCTCATCACGTTCTCCTCCGAGGTCCAAATGGCACCATGACCGGTCGTGACCCCCCTCCCGCCCCCTGAGTAATCGCCAAGCAGGCGGGGCTGGGCTTCCTTGGTCCTCTGTTCTCAGAGGCAGAGTCTTGACTAACTGCCTTTCTTCCCTTTGGAAAAAATTTTACTGGTAACCATAGCAATGATAACTCCACCTGCAAATGGGAATGATTATCGTTCCCGCCGTGGGCAGCCCCCACTTCTTCCCCGTCGCCAGGAGACAGAAGGCAGACGCCGTCTCGAAGCCTTCAGAAAGCTCACCTGGACAGGCTGGGGGGGGGCTGTTTCCCCCCCTGCCGCGGGCAGGCCCAGGGCGTTGGGGCCGCGGCAGGCAGCGGGGCTCCCGTGGACCTGAGGAGGGTCCCAGCCGTTAAAGGCAGCGTCGGGGACCTGGGCCTGGAAACTTTGTGTCCGTGGCACAAGAAATGTGTTCTTTACTAGGCTGTAACTGCAGAGGCAAGAGGCCAAGACTTTGCGTCATTTTCTTCTTCTTTTTTTAAAGATTTTATTTTAGAGAGAGGGGAGGGGAGGGAGAAAGAGAGGGAAGGAAACATCAGTGTGTGGTTGCCTCTCATGCGCCCCCTAGTGGGGGCCTGGCCTGTAACCAGGCATGTGCCCTGACTGGGGATCAAACCGGCCACCCTTTGGTTCACAGGCCCGCGCTCAGTCCACTGAGCCACACCAGCCACGGCATCACTTTCTTCTGACACCAGACATGGCCCACGGGCTCTGGGAATGGGGATGAAGGCGTGGAACCAGGCCTTAGGATAAAATGCTCTGGCAATGAGACACATGCCCCCTGGTTTGCAGCTGGCTCGCTATTGGCCACATTTTCCGCCAATCGTTTCACGAGACAAGGCTGGACCAGATGCTCAGCACTGGGCCAGAAGCTCTTTGAAGAACGGCTGAATCCCAGCCCCCGCTTCTCAACTGGTAACTTTGTCCACTCGGTGATTCTACGCAGGCTCTTGGGGAAGAAGGGAATGTTCTCTGAAGTCAGGGTTCATGCTGTGCTTCGGAGATCACTCAAGTGGATGAAGAGAGGGCAGTTTATGGGCTGGACTCAAACCAGAGATAAATGCAAACCTCCCTGTCTCCACCCAGCTGAGTCCCGCTCCTCCTCGAAGGAATGTGCTAGGCTTCTGAACGCACTTTCCCTGGGAAAGCGGTGGTCAGAGCCCTCCCTGCCTGCTCCCTCGGCAACCACGATATTTCTCCCCCACACCTCACCCCCGAGCTGACATTTATGTGCCAGCAACTCATTTGTTACGGATAGTAACTGCGGGGCGACAATCCAAAAGAAGCAAAAAGAAAAAAGGCTCAGAAACCCTTGGAGAGCCCATCTAATTGAAAATGCAAATGAAGAAAGAACCCAACTCCTTAGGCCTGCCCCCTTGTCTCAGGTGCTCTGGTGACTGGCTACTCCCCCTCCAGAAAGGGGCTGGCATCCCCTCTCAGTCACACTTGTCCGCACTGTCCCCAGGGCAGGAAGTTAAGGTGACGATAACGCCAATGCACTCTGGGACCTCGGTTACCCCAACTTCGCCAGTCCTGCCTCTCTGTCTCCCCAGACGCCAGGAAGGCAGACAACTTTCCGCGGCCCATTTCTGAGGTCCGTGATGAGGACCCCATCCCTGAACTCACCCACCCCTCCCCCCCGCCCCCGCGAAACTGTGCGGAGGGACGTTCTAGAGAAGAACACACGCCTTCTCGAGAGCGTGTCTTATCTGGAACACACCAGAGGGCAAGGTCGGAGAGGACGCCCTGGAACGGAGATGCCCAGGGGGCCGAGGTGGACCACAGGGACAGTGTGAACGTGGAGAAAACCCCACGCCGGGGGCTTCGTGTCCGTGCTCCGGTTTCAATTCTTAGGGAGTTACGTCCGTCATGGGGCAGGCCTTTCTGAAAGCCCAGGAACCTCGGCCTAGGGCTCACCCGATGAGAACGGAAGGCCTGTCTCAGCCAGGGTCCCCCCCCCCGACAAGGTCCCCCCCCCCGACAGAGCCCCGGTCACGTTGTGAGTGGCAGCGGGGTCAACGTGACAGGGTCGGCGATAGGGGGGACGGGCGTGCGGGGAGCGGAGGAGGGCACTGTGCCGGGCCAGCCGGGCCACGGCGAACACTCAGGAAAGACCCCGAGGTGCCCCCGCCCGAGCCCTGCGCCCCAGGGACACGAGGAGGGCTCCCCACAGCTGCCTACGGGCAAGACTTGGAGGAGGAAGTCGGGTCTGGCGAACACGTGACGGAGAAGCGGAGGCAGCCCCTCCGCCCGGTGACGGGCGAGGCCCTGAAGACTCCATCTGGCCCCGGTGAGCGGCCAAGTGCGGGAGGCCCCGCTGGGCCCGGCTCCTGCCAGCGGCGGGCGAGGGCGGGGTGGCCTCCCGCAGGCCGGCTCTGCTCCGCCGAGTGTAAACAACAACCACGATTTCTGTCCCGCGGGATCGGCCGGCAGGTTTCTCCCCCGTCTTCAGATGCCGCCGCTGTCCTTGAAGCTGGTTGTGTGTCCAATTGAAAACCGCATCGCACGTCACCGGCAGCTTTCCTCCCCGTCTCGTCACGCCACATTAACGTCGCTCCCTGTGCCTTTGTGAAAGGGGACATAAACCTCAGTTTTCACAGACAAGATAGTCATTTCTCAGGGACGACTGGGGAGCCTCCCCACGCGAGGCACGGCAGTGGAGGGAAGCCCGCCGTGTGCGCTCCGGGGGGAACAGCTCCCGGCGCGCGGGAAGCCTGCGAGACCTGTGGTCCTGCTCCGGCCACGGGCCCCGGCCACGTGCTCCGGCCACGTGCTCCGGCCACGGGCCCCGGCCGGAGCGACCTCCGCAAAGCAGCTCAGCGCCCGCCCTCCCGGCCGGTCTGCCGCTCGGACCCCTGAAGTCCTGCAGTCCGGGGCCGGCGCGGCTTAAAACCTAACCGAGCCCTGCTCGGGGACGGGTCTGCGTGAATCTCAGAGTGAGCTCCCGGCCGGGACCCCCAGCCCCGTGACAGGGGCCTGCCGTCTCTCCAGACGCAGTCTCGAGGGGCTGAGGACAGAGTAGGAGGTTAATAAATTAGGTCAGAGGGAAGCTGGGAGACCAGGACGCCGGCCTCAGGGTGAGGCCCCGCCTTGGAGGAGCACCTTGGCTTCCTTCCTCTCGCCAGGGCGGCGGCGCAGAGGAACCGTGAGGCCCTAAGACAGGGGCAGTCCGCAGGAGCCGGGGACGGAAAACGTCCCAAAGCAGGCAGAGCCGCTGCGTGTGGAAAGCGCCGTGGCCACACAGTTTGACGTAGCGATCTCAGAAGAGCAGCGACTGCCCAGTGACAAAGGAAGGGCCGGGAAGCACCCCAGGGCGTGGGACACCCCTAGCGCAGCCCAGGGGAGCTTCTGCTTCGGGGACCGCCGTTGCGGAGAGCCGGCCCGGGCGTGGGGGCCCAGTGCTTTGGTTTTCCCTAAATATTCCCCCGTCAGGTCACAAACCCAGTGTGGGGACGTGGCTGCCGGGCTGGATTCAGGAGCCAACCTTCTAGAGTGTCGGCATTGTCTCTGCTCCTTGCTGTCTGTGTGACCTCGGGCACATTACCTCGTGCCTCAGTTTCCTCATCTGCACACTGAGGACTGTCAGAATGCAGGCCTCCCAGGGCTGCAGTGAGGTGTGAACGGGGTTCTGTGGGTGTGGCTCACTGAGAACAGGGCTGCATGCTGAACGCCACCCACGTGTGTCATTTTCATGAAAGTTTGACATTTAACCCTGGCTGGAGTGGCTCAGTGCATCCAGTGTCGGTCTGTGAACTGAGAGGTTGCTGGTTCGATTCCCGGTCAGGGCACATGCCTGTTTGTGAGCCAGGATGCCAGTAGGGGGTGCTCGAGAGGCAACCGATCAATGTTTCTCTCACACATTCATGTTTCTCTCCCTCTTTTCCTCCATCCCTTCTCTCTAAAAATAAAATCTAAGATTTTAAAAGATAAAATCTTCTAAAAAATAAAATAAAATTTGGTATTTAACCCTGGCCCGGTGCATGGCTGGGTTTGTTGGAGCATCACCCCACACACCTCAAGGTTGTGAGTTTAATCCCTGGTTAGGGTACATGTGGGAGGCAACTGATCAATCTCTCTCCCCCTTCCTCTCTTTAAACTCAATAACTATATCCTCGGGTGAGGATTCAAAAAACAATACCAAAAATACTAGACCTCCTAGCGTCAGACAGGCCACGAGCGTGAACAGGCTCGTGGGCTGTCCCCCTCCGAGCGGGCAGCGGATAAAGACAAGCTGAGGACAGACCCGGGCAGCTGAAGACTCGAGGCCCCGCTGGGTCTCCGAGCCGAGAAGCTGCGACCCAGCGGAAGGCGGTTTGCATGCTGCCCGCCCTCCGGGAGCCCCCTCCACGCCGACAAAGCATCGGCACCTGGACGCAGCCCTGAGGTCGGGAGGCCGGGAGGCGGGCGCTTTCTGAGAGCCCCACTAACAAGCTTTCTAGAAGCTGCCAGAGTCCAGCTCCAGCAATTATCCAGCTAGTTTGCTGAATCAGCTCCTGTAACCTTCCCCAGTCCCATTGCTAATTAGGCTCGAGCCTCTCATCTCATTAATAAGCTTCCAGTTCATTTGCATGTGCGGGAAAAATCGTGGGTATCGGGGAGCTGACTAGAAACCCAGATCACCTTCAACATGTGTCTGTTTTATTAAAACACTTAACCTTTTATTACGACTCAGAAACATCTGTCGGCATTCCGCTCCGGAAAGACTTGATGGATTCGGCGTCTGCCGACGGCTCCCGGCCCCGCCTCCCCACACCTGGCCCGGGCCCGGGGAGGCGCGGGGAGGCGCAGGGAGACGAGACAAATGCACGTGATGGACTCGGGGTCAGAGACAGCTGGGTTCGACTTCTTCCTTTTACAGATCGGGGCGCCCAGGCCCCCGTGGGCGGGCCGACGCCCCCGCAGGCCGCAGCCCGGAGCCGGGAGCCCCGGCCGCCCTCCGGCTGCCCCAGGTGCCGCTACTCAGGACTCAGGGCCGCACAGCTGAGGGGCGGGCTGGCGAACAGCAGGCGCCTGGGCCTGGGTCTGGGCTTCTCTCCGCTTGCGCCGTCTTCGGGAAGCGTAGGGTCACCCATTTCCGGAACTTCGGATGGTGTGTCCTCACCGAAGCTTGTGGGGTCGGCAGAATTTGGGGCGCGATGGCCTTTGCCCTCTGCCGCCGAGCCCACGGTTTTGTTATATTGCGTGGCAAAGAGGGACATTTCGGATTCCATTAGGGTGACTGATCAAATGGCCTTAAACTGGAGAGATCGTCCTGGACTATTGGGGGGCCCGATGTGACCACCGGCGGGCTCAGAGCAGAGCAGAGAGCCCAGAGGAGGCTGGGGAGGTCAGAGGACGGGAAGCCGGAGACCCCGGCAGGCACATAGCTGTGTGGGCTCTGCCGGCTTGCCCTGCGCCAGGGGTCAGATCCCTGTGCACCGGGGGCCACCTCAGCCTCGCGGCTGCCTTCGAAGGGCCGAATGTAATTTCAGGGCTGTGCAAATGTAAGTACTCCTTAACTGGGGGTGAGGAGCTCGGCGCTGCACACCAAGCGGCCCCAGAGACCCCGGAATGACCCGGCCACCTAGGCGCTGATCCCGCTGCCGTAGAAAACAGCCCCCCTGGAGACGCAGGCGTTCAGAGGCCTCAGTCTCAGAGCGAAGGACCGAGAGGGGGCGTGTGTGTCGTGGGGTGTCCGGGGGGCACCCTGCCGGTCCTCCCCTGGGTCTCTGAGGGCCCCCCTGCCTGCTGGTAATTCCCTAGCATGTGCGTGGAAGGCCCCGAGGACCCAGCGGCGGTGGGCACCGCCGGCAGGTCTGAGAAGCCGTGACCACACACCTGGCGTTCGCAGGCCTGGGCTCGGTAGGCGACCGGCTTCCCGATGCGACCTGGGGTCCGGGAGGTCTCCCGGCTCAGCCTCTGAACGCCCCACTCAGACACACGGCTCCCCGCTTCCCCATCAGCTGGGCGCCTGCCCAAAGGCCACACATGCACCCCGGGGCGTGAGAGCCCGCTGCTCTCGGAAGGGCCGTGCACGAGAACCCGCACACGAGCCACACGCTCTCTCACGGACCAGCCGCACTGTCCCCCTGCTCGGCCCCTCGTAAGGGACCTGAGAGACGGGGTGGCCGACGGCGGTGAGAGGGACTGGAACTCAGAGCAGAGCTACAGCGTGTGTGGGTGTGTGCGCACGCGTGTCCCACACCTTATGCAAACCTGACCTGGGAGACACGGAGCCTGCCTTTGCCCCGAAGAGCTTGCAGGAGTGTAACGGGACGACACAGGGCTGTGCCCAAGGTAGGTGACGCGTGCTGAAGAGCAAAGCGACTCCGCTGAGTGACGGGTGTGGGAGGGTGGGGTAGGGGGCACATCTCTGGGGAGCCTTTTGGGGCGACTCTGACCTGGGCTGGCAGAGCTGAGGGCCAGTGAAGCTCTCAGCGGGCTGCGCCCAGGGACCTCCTCCGCTCAGTCCCGTCGCTGTCAGGCATTGGAGGTTGGGAGGAGGTGACGAGATGACGGAAGTGCAGGAAGAAGTGCAGGTGGCCGGCCACCTGTCCCGCAGGCCCAGCAGAGGGACGAGCCCCTAGGAAACAAGTTATTGGAAGGGACACAAATCAATTAGATGGTGACAAATAAAAATTTTAACAGCTCAGGACGAGGTTATTCAAACTGACTGTCTGAGCCCCACGCCTGTAGATTTGCATTTAAATGTCATTAGCAGCGACCAGACCAGCACCTAGCGGCGAGCGCGTCTGCAGAGAACGCTCCCTCCGTTGGCCCAGTCCTCACAACCCGCCACTGCGGGAGGTCACGGCTCCTCCCCGAGGCGACCCCCCCCTGCAGCACACACCTGCTCACCTGCCCTTTGTCTCCCTCCTGACTCACCGCCCCAGGCGTCTGAGATGGGAACACAGGCTGCTGGTCTCCTAAGACTGGGGGGCCGCTGTTCCCCCCACCCCACAGTGATGCTCTGGGAAGATGGGTCCTGGAGAAGCGGGCGCCTGGCGCCTGGGCAGTCTCCAGCCCTCCCTTCTGCTCCCCACGGTGGGTCTCCCGTCGTGGCCTCACGGGAGGCCACACCCCCCTGGCAGACCTGCGTGTGAAGGTGAAGCAATGCACGGCCCCTCCCTGGGCAGGCGGGTCCGGGGGCCTCACCTGCAAGGCCGTCCTCCTCTCAAAGGCGGACTCCCTCCCGTCAGGTCTGGGCTGCCCGTTAGGGGTACGAATCCGCCCCAAACACCTCTCAGGGCGTCATCCCCGGCCGTTTGGCCCAGGTCTGCGGTCAGTTTCCACTCTTATCAGCGTGTGCTTTTGTGTCCTACCCGAGCGCGCCACCAGTGACGGGACACCTGATCCCCTGCGCGTAGGGTTCCCGCCTCCCAGCGGGCGCTCACACTCAGCGTGGTCTCAGGACAGATTTCTCCGGGTGGAAACAGGGGGCTAAAGTATACGCCTCTCTCTCAAGGTGCCGGCTTATTTTTCTCCACGAGCCGAGATTCTATCATTCGAAGCGGCTGTTGAGTGTGGATGCTCCCTAAACAACAGCAGCTCTTTTTCAGCTTAAAGGGAGCCAGTGCTACTTTGATAACTGAAGGACGCTATCTCGTGTGGTTCGGATTTACAGTTATTTGATTACTATTAAGGTTTAGGCCCATATTCAGAGTTTCGGCCAATAGTTCTTAAGCTTCTTAGAGATTGCAAATTGATTTGAGGGTCCTAAGACTTGGGAGCATTCTCCCCAGTTAAAGAAACGTTATCAGAATTATCTGTTGGTTCTTTAGAGAAATACAGATTCCCTGGTTCACCTAAGATCTCGTGAATCAGATTCTTCAATGGCGAAACCCAGTGGGTTTCCGTAGGGATCGGACCTCCTGCAGATAATTCTGACGCCCGGTCGGAATTAGGTTCCATTTCAGGGCATCCGAGGATTTCCTGGCACTGGTCCCTGGGCCACCGTCCCCTGGGCAGCATTGGGGGCTGCCTCCTGGCCAAGGGGACCAGCTGTCATCTGTGATGGGGATGATGGCATTCCGTGTCACATGCAGATAGGATCCAGGAAGACTTACAGAACCGACAGCAGAAAGGGCCGGCCCCCCGTCTTCTCTTTCTGGAGCCCACGGCAGACTGTCCAGGCCCCCAGGACTCTGACAGGAACAGGGGGACCCCCCCTCCGCTGCAAACACAGGGCAGCACCAGGGGTCGGCGGTGTGGGACCCCGTGTCTGGCGCGTGTCACCGTCATCCCCCAGTGGTCCTCGTGAGCAGACAAATAGATGGGCGCCCTGCTCAGCCCCTCTCATCAGCACCCCTCCTTCCTTTGCACCCACCCCCCAAAACCCTACCAAACCACAGCTGCTGCCGCTTTCTTAGCCTGAAACGCGTAGCGGCAGCCACTTTGGAAACTCGAACCGTCTGCCTAGGACCCTCTGGAGCACTGGCAGCTAATACATTACAATTAAAGAGAGACAGGAGCCTTCGCTCCAAACTGCGACGGTATTGTTCCAGCCAAGACCGTCCTAATTATAAACGAGCGTTTTTATAGATGTCACCGGGGCTGTTTCAGTGCCGCGCAGCTGACGCGAGGAAAGACAGCGTGCAAACGCGATCGGGGAACCTCAGGCCGCCGTCTAACTGGAGGGAAGAGAAGGTAATTAGGCCCTTTTTGGCGAGTTCGCGGAGACAGGCTTATTAGGCACATTTACAACCCAGTGACGTGCCTGCACCGCGCTATCGGGAAGTGCGTTTAAATGAACGGACTTACGGCCCAGCCGTTCTGTCCCTGTCACCGGCACTCGGGCAGCACCATCGCCCTCGTCGGGAGGCCTCGGGTCCGAGCCTTTCGGGGGGGCCCTGAGTGAGGGGCCAAGGGGGGGGCGATGCTCTCCCCACCACCCCCTGGTCCCGTTGTTTCTCCCTCCCCCGGCAGTTCAGCCTGCTTGGTCGGCTGCGCCTGGGAGAGGTGGCCTGGTCCAGACCCCGCCGGGGTCGCCAGGCGGGCTCTGCTCGCCTCGCCTGTGCACCGAGGGCTAGCCTCAGGGACCGATCTCACTCAGCGTCTTCGATTTTATGGAATGATGAACGAAAAAACAAGATGTTAATGATGAATAAAATATTACTTTGAACATCAGATTAGGAAATGTAAAAGCCATGTGTCATAACCTAAATACTACTAAAGAGCAAGCTAATTTCTAACCTTTATTTTCAAAAAAAGTGTCTGTTTCTGCTTCTGACACCAGAGTCCAGTTCCTGCCCCGCCCCGCTTCCACCTCAGAGACCCGGAAGTTCAAGGACAAGCGGCAGAGAGGACTTGTCTGACCCTCCTGCGGAGTCGCAGCCGCACGGCTCAAAGGTCCCACGGGGGTCCGCTCGCCCGCAGTCCGTGCGGACGTGAGAGGTCAGTGCGGCTGCCGCCCGGGAGGGGGGGTGGCTCGCTGAGTGTGGAGGGCAGCAGGGCAGGTGTTCGAGGCCCGAGGGTGCAAACCGCGCCCCGAGCCGCGCAGGGCCCCTCGGGTGCCCCCACTTCAGAACATGGAGGGCGACGCCCCTTCCCTGCCAGGGTCCTTACTCCCCGGGGAGCCCAGAGACGAGCGGCCCTGGCCACCAGGCCACTCAGCCAGGGCCCCTGCCTGTCCCCATCCTCATGGTCCCTCCCCCCCGTGCTTGCACGGTCGTCCCTCCCTGCTTCAGTGCCAGCGAGGCTGCTTGTCCCAGAGGCTGCACGGCGGCAGGTGGAGCCGAGTGTGGGTCAGGTAACCGGGGAGGGGGGGTGGACGGGGTCGGAAATGACTCCCACCAACCCAGGGAAGCTGCGCAGGAGACGGGGCACCATCTCCCAGAACACAGAGGCCTGCCCCTTCAGGGGCGGGAAGGAGGCTCGAGGCCGGGGAGGGGCAGAGGGCAGCCAGCAGCAGGACATCGTCCCCACCTGGCCCTGAGGGACGCAGGGTGGGCGGGACCATGAGCTCCCCCCACCCCCCACCCCCCATCCCCCCGTGGGCCTGGAGGAAACCTGGGCTCGGGGGGCAGGCAGGTTTCGGTCCCTGGAGGAGGACACGGCAGCGAAAGCCTGTGAGGACAGTTGGAAAAGAAACCGAAAGCAGAGTGGGGCTTGTTCTGCCGTCTGCAGACCCCGAGGTTACCCCATCCAGCGTCCCCGCAGACCCCGTGGCCTCGTGACTCCCAAGGAAAAGCAGACACCAGTGCCACCTTTGTGTCCCTGCCTGGGCTGCTGCCTCTGTGTCCCTGTCCCCCCCTCGGGGACACCATCCGGGGGCTCTCCACTCTCTCCTTCACCCGCAGTCTCCCTTTCTGTCCCACGATCCAATCACCATGGAAACGTACCCTAGGAAAACCCCTCCCACCCGGAACCAGCTCTCACTGGTTGACAACCACTGACTTTGTCCTCAGCGCATGGGTCAAGACTGCCAGCACCTGCCAGACCACTCGGCCTCTTTGGGTTCACACTCCAGCCCACGGTCATCCGGGTCCTGTCCCTCTCTCGGCACTGACCCCGCCTGCACCGTGCATTCTCCCTCGGCTGCGTGCTGGGTCCTCCGGGCGGAAGCTCACCGTCCGCTGCCAGCCCGCCCTGCTGCCTGCACCCCATCCTTGGTGCAAAGGGCAAGCACTGTCAGAGGAAAAGGAGCAGCCAGGCTGCAGAGAACTCAGCGACCACCCAACCTGACCCCTCGTCCCTCCGTTGTCCCCAGAGGGCGGCCAGTGTCCCAAGGTCCGGGCAGACATCACATATTCAGGATGGGGGTCACTTCCGGCTGTAAGTGGCGACAAGCGGGCCCCTCCTTCCTTTCCTCTGAGCTGTGTGCCGGTCCTCGGAGGCTCCTCCCCCACAAATGCAGATGGCACACGCCCTCCCGACCCCCTGACAGGGACGGACTCCTCCAGAGAGTCCCCGTGTCACCTCCCCTTGATTCTGTCTCAGAGGGAGGCCGGTGGCTGGCTTTCCAAGGGCAGGAACCCTGCGTGGGCATCTCCGTTCAATGCCCACCCATCCCGTGAAGGCTATTTATTTCGCTGTATCCAGGGCAACTAAACCCCAGACGGTACCCGTGCCAGAGACGTGCATCAAAACCGAAACAGCTCCGCGGCGTCCAGATGTTCCTTGGCAATGACAAACACCCAGACGTTCGGAGACATCTGGATGATGGACTGGCTTTCTCGCTGTTCACCTGGAAGACGGAGATTCTGCAGACACAGCGTGGTTACAAGCTGGATGAGAACAAACAAATCTCTGACAATGTCCACAGGATTCCAAGCATCTGGGTGCAGAACTGAACAACCCAGCTAACCGCCCAAATGTTTGGCATCATTTAAACAAAACAGAGGACGGCAGGAGACGGGAAAAAGGTCCAAAAAGGAAGGCGAGGGGTCCCCCGCACAATGAATCGCTGACGCCCCACGTCAAGGAGACCCCGCACTCGAGCTGGTGAGGGTGGTGTTCGACCCGCCTTCTGGGTCTCTCTCCTGGGCACTGGGGTCTGCAAACCCACGGGAGTGACGGACCCCAGAACTAGGGTCTGATTTGCTTACGTAAGATAGAGACTCTTAGCCCCGGCTGGCAGCTCAGTTGCTTGGAGCATCATCCTGTACTCCGAAAAGTTGTGGGTTCGATCCCCGGGCAGGGTGCACATGGAGGCAACTGATTCCCCACCCCACCCCCTGTCTCTCTGTCTCTGTCTCTCTCTGATCTATGAACATATCCTTGGGTGAGCATTTAAAAAAAACAAAAAGAAAAAGGAACTCTTAAGCATCACAGCAGAAGAGCAAAGGCCTGTGTTTGAGGGGTTCCCTGTCCCCCAAAGGACAAACCAGCAGAGCAAAAAGCATGTGGGGCTGCAGGGGTGGCAGACAAAGCAGGGGCAGGAGACACCTCCGGGGTCGGGGTCGGGCGGAGGGGCAGTAAGAGGGCGGTGCCCCGGACCTGGAGCCGAGACTTCTGGGAGACCAGGGAGGCAGCTCAGGCTGCTGGTCCGAGGTCCCCGAGCATATACTGAGGGCGACAGTGAGTCAAGGTTCACACCCCCGAAGTGAACTGAGTCATACCCCTTCACAGGGTTGGCGGGGAGAAGAGGCATGGAGCACGTTGGTGAATGGGAGAAGCATTGGGGCCGTTAGTGTCGAAAGGGCTGCTGTTCTTAGAGGGAAACTGTCTTTCTTCTTGTGGCAAAAACATCGCTTACAGTGACGGCGCAGCTACGGTGGCCGCAGAGGCAAAAACTAGTGCCCCGGTGACGAGGGCATCACACGGGGTCTGTGCTGCTTTGGGACTGAGACAGAGGAGGGCGAGGCCTGGCGCCACGGGGGGCGCAGCGCTGGGCGGGGCATCGCTGGGATCCGGAGCCAAGCGCCGTGTGGGCTGCGGGTCGGCTTTCCTCCTGCGGCTGTGATCTGTTCCAGGCGGATGAACGTTTCCGGCCACAGATACCTGGAGGCGTCTCCGTGCTTTTCACCTGAACCACGGGAGGGAAAAGGTGATAGAACAGGCACCTCGAAGCTGTCTCACCACGGGGTCCGCTTTCTGGCCATTTTCCTTGACGTGACGTGGGAGTGACTCTCTGAGAGACACGGGGCCAGGACCTCCCAGGCAGACCGGACGGGAGACAGACCCTGGGCCCGAAACCACATGCTCACAAACCGTGGAGGGAGCCGCAAGGATGAGCCCTAACTTCACCGGCACCCCAAGGCTGGGCCGCCCTTGCCGGGGAGCCCGAGTCCCTCGCAAAGTTTGAAAGTCGTCGTTCAAACCCAGGATGCTTTGCTTAGGAGATGTCTGTGTCTTCACCAGCTGCCAAAGGAGGAGGGAAAGGGCCCTGAAGGCCCCTCGGTCCTGTAAACAGAGCTCCGAAGGCACTCATGGGACCGCCAGATCCCCCGCCCCACGCGCTCGGGGGGCGACTGAAGCCAGGGGCTGGCGCCGGCTGGGGAGAATTCCAGTCCTCGGGCACCGCTCACACCGCAGGCAAGACCGTCTCCAAGTTCCGTAATTAAATCCAGCTGAAAAAACAAGCCGAAAAACCCGGCACAAAACTCTGAGTTTATAACACTGCTGTTACAAAGAAACCCCTCTGGCTACAAAGAAACAACTCAGACGTGCCGGGAAAACACAGCAAAGACGGGCCTCTTCTCGGCAAGCTCGTGGCTGTGCCACCTCGGGCGGCTTGCGCCCGTCCCCTGAGCCTGGCATTTCCCACTGGGGGCGGGGCGAGGGTCTGGGACTCCGCAGCCCCCAGCCCCACCTGGCTCCACGGGCTGTGGGGGTGTTTTCTGTTGGGGGTGGGGAGGGGCATGGGGAGCTCTGGGTACTTTCTGCTCAATTTTTCTGTAAATCTAAAGCTGCTCAAAACAATAAAGCCTTAAAAGAAATACAGAAGCCCTGTTCTCACCCAGGTGGCTCAGTGGGCTGGGCTTTGTCCTGCAAAGAGAAAGGTCACCGGTTCCATTCTCAGTCAGGGGGCATGCCTGGGTCGTGGGTTCGGTCCCCCATCGGGGAGCATATGAGAGGCAACCGACCGATGTTTCTCTCTCACATCCGTGCTTCTCTCCCTCCCTTCTCTTCTCCTTCCCCTCTCTCTACAAACAGATTTAAAAAATCTGTGAAAAAAGACCCAAGGCCAGTCTAACCGCCAAACCGGACGTGAGAACATTCTACACGATACCTGCCCAGGCCTCTTCAGCGTGTCCGGGGCATTGCAGACACGGGAGGAAGGCGAGGCCGTCGCAGTGTGAAGGGACTGAAGGCCACGATTGGTCCTGGGCTGGACCCTGGAATGGAGAAAGAGCAGCCCTGGAAACACCGTTTGGATCTGAATAAACCCTATCGTTACAAACCCAGTCATAACAGACTGGACTGCTTAGCCCCCGGTGAAATAAGAAAACGCGTCACTTTGTAAATACAGAAAAACACGTGACCAGCCCTCAAACAGCCCTCCTTACATAGCTACTTTTTGATATTACGGTGATTTCCCTCCCCAGCCAAAAATACAGATCATGCGGTCGGGATCAAGTAAGAATGGAATGTGGGATCTTCTTCTGCAATTCACGAGCACGGTAAGTATTCTGTCCTTTATCTAAACTCGTCAGTTGCCACTTTGAAATAGTTACGCTTCGGACATTAGTAGCATCTTTGTTTGTCCTGATACATTTCCAGCCTCGATTCCTTAAAATGTGTCTATTCTGTTGGGTGGGAGTCTCCGCCATGGCCGAGGGCCGCCCCCCTGGGCGCTCTGGTCCGACTCTGTGGTCGGTTCGGGAAGGGGAAGGGCTCTCAGGGGGCAGCCTTGGTGCCCTTGCCTTCAGGAACCTGGACTGTGAAGACCGTCTCCGGGAGAGAAGGCTGCTGCTTCATGTCAGCGTGGTCACCACGTCCCCTTCCTGTGAGTCACCCCCTGCAGGACCCTGACACACGGCCCCCTCGCTGAAATGTAGCTGACAGACCCCAGGCTGCACTGCACGGGGTGTCTCTGACCCTGAGCGTCCGAGGAGGGGCCCAAATGCTTTATTTCCCACAGCTCTACGGTGGACTCTGCTGCGATCCTGTGACTTACTGTTTAGAAGACCAGGGCATGGCATTGAGCAGTTCAAGGTCAACAGGAAGAAGAGACCCACGTCCAGACTGGGTGCCACATTCGGTGTGGGCGCGATGCTTCTGCCCGTGGGTACCCACTGGGAGGCCATGCGGCTGCAGCCTAGCACCACTGCACACTCCAGCCTGCTCCTGGCACCGGCCCGTGCCACCCACGGGAGGGACACCTGTGTCAAAGGTGCCTCAGGGCCCCGATGGGCCCTGTGACAGGCCAGCCCAGCCTCCGTCCCTTGCCTTTAACCGAGGGGCCTTTCCAAGGCCCAATCCCCCTCGACATTTTCTCTGTTTTTAATCTTAATTATTTTGCTTAAAGGATTTCCCTCCAGGTCAGAATTCCCCGAAATCTAGTCTGGGGAACTTTGTCCTCTGTGATGAACACGAGACACACACGAGACCGTGATCACGTGAGTCTGAGATTGACAGCGTGTCCCAGTCTCTGCTCGGTCCCGAGGGAAGGGAACCTGGAGACTGAGCGGCCGGAGACCTTCACTCGGCTTCCCGCACCACAGGGCCCCCCCCCCACCGCCTGATCAACCCTTTCCTGACAGCCGCGTCCCGGGCCATGCTTTTCTCCCATCGGCCGCGGCCTGGTGCTTACGGCTGAAATCGAACAACACGAGGACCACGTCTCACGCACCCTTGTCCCCCCTGCACAGAACGATGTGGAAGCCACCCACGTTTACAGAATGGACACGTGGGTGAGTAAGTGGTTAGAGGTTTCTTTCCAGAGGGCTGGTTTGAGCATTGACAGCAAGAGCTCACTGGCGTTTAATATCCCTCTGTGTGCATGTGTTTGTGTCAGGAGACACCACCCGTGGGCATCGGCGACCAGCCGCCGGGTGGCGAGGCCGTGGCCCAGGCCGTGGTCCTCGTCAGCAGGAGGGGCTGAGGCTGCCCAGTCCCTGTCAGGGCGGACCGAGCTCTCCCTTGCTCGGCTCATGGGCTGTCATTATTTTAGAACCTCAGACAGGGAGGCAGTAGATTTTATGTGATTAGCCGCTGAGATAAACGTTAATTAGTTTTCAATTTCCATAAAAGACCCACTGCCAGGAGGATTCGTTAAGTCCGTTAATGGCTGTGAGGATGGCTCCCAAACCAGGGCGGGGGGATCAGGGGTGTCACCCCGACGAGGGCTGGTGGGGCACGCAAAAGGACGTGGGGACGGCGCCCGGCATGGTGCAGCCGGTGTCACGGGGAGAGCGGACGTGGGGGCTGGGAAAAGGCAAGAGACGCAAGGTGGGTGACAGGCCGGGCATCTTCACGGTCTGGGTCTGAAAACGCAGGCACAGCTGAGTCCGAACCCCAAGAATTAGAGTGTGAGGGGTAAGTGCCACCCCGAGCCCCCCACGCCAGGTCAGGCGTGGGCCCCGCTTGGTCTCAGTCCTGCCCGGGAAGCTCAGAAGTTCTTCATTTCCTCTTCGAGCCGGGGTGTCGGTTTGGAAGACAGAGGATGGGGGTGCGGGGGAGGCGGCACGGGGTGGTGGGTTTTGTCTCTCTGGATACCATGGAAACCGACGCCGCGTATTTGGACATGAGAAACGTTGCATTCCATCTCCGCCCTTCACGGCCTGGCTTGGGCGCCTCTCCCCGAGCCTCGGTTTCATCTTTTGGAAGAGGGGGTGTTCTGTGCACCCACCCTTGTGAAGTTCTAGCGAAGATTAACGGACCATCCTGGGCACCGACGTGCACCCCAGAACTGTTCGACAGGTGTCAGCTCTCGTGGGCAAGTGTCCCCAGGTCAGAGGACCTCGACCCCACTGGCCAGTGCGCTCCCAGGACAGCTGACTGCCAGGGCGTTGACGTCGCTGCTGATGCTGCTCCAAACGCCAAAGGCGGCCGCGCATCTCGGTGGCTGCGGAGCTGAAATCAGGGACAAGCAGGCTCCAAGCCCAGGGCTCCCCACCGGGGGCTCTGTCCCACGCACGCCTGCCCCACTGACGACGCAGCCCCTCCACCTCTGGGCCCACCCCACCCGTGCTGTTGGCCGAGATGCAAGCACAGGTGGAAGTGTGGGTGTGTCCGCCGTGAGAAGAGAGAGCTGTGGGCACGGGCACGGGGACGCTGGAGGCGGACTAGCCAGGGACACCCTGTGTGACGGTCTGAGGTGCCCGTCTGCCCTTCTCTGGTCGGCCCTTCTTTGGAAGTGGAGGCGAGAGTTGGGAAAGCTGTCTGTCCCTCTGTCCAGGTGTCGGGGGCTAGTTGCTACATAGCAGGCTGACTTCATGGACGAGTCGTACACACAGTAGGCTGACTTCCTGGACGAGTCGTACACGCAGTAGGCTGACTTCCTAGACTGGTTACTACATAGCAGGCTGACTTTCTGGACGAGCTGTACACGCAGTAGGTTGACTTCCTAGATGCATTGTACACACAGTAGGCTGACTTCCTGGACGAGTCGTACACGCAGTAGGCAGACTTCCTGGACGAGTCGTACATGCAGTAGGTTGACTTCCTGGATGCATTGTACACACAGTAGGTTGACTTCCTGGACGAGTTATATACATAGCTGGCTTCTGGGTGGGAGTGGGGTGAGCCCCCCACAACCAGATCGTGAAAACGCAACAGCTCACTGAGACTTCCCGCTGTGTTGCCGAGAGACCCGAGTCACGTGCTGAGACCTTCCTCCTACTGCAGAATTCAGTCAGTGCTTGGCCCCGGGTTTTCCTCCCTCCAGTTCCCTCTCTGCCCGGCCCTCCTCCCTCCTCTTCCTCCGTCCTGTGACCACCCTTCCCCTGACGTCGCCGCATGCTGCTGGCCGCCCCAGGCCTGGAGTGCGGCGGGCAGCGGAGCTCACGGGCCGGAGCGGACCCAGAGGTTCGGGCCAGCAGAGAAGCGCGGACAGGAGCTACCGAGGTGAACAGCATGCCTGTTCCCGCAGGAGCAGGCCCTCGTCAGAAACCTGAGCAGGAAGAGCCACAGCCACAGACTGAGGTGCCAGGGGAGAACCGCAGCGAGACAGGAGGCCGTCGGCAGCTCGGTGGGGACGCGCAGAGAGGACGCGAGGGACCGAGACAGGCGAGGACGAGACCCGGCAGAGAGGAGAGGTCCGTGGGCACCGCCACTCGCACCCAGCTCCTGGCCTTCCGCCCAGGCTGCGGGCCCCACATCCCAGTCACACAGGTCACGTCGCCGCAGCCCCCTCGGGCGTCTCCTTCCCTCTCCCTGGAGCGGGGGTGAAACCGGGGAGCGGAAGGGTGAGCTTGCCGGGTCCTGGGGTCCGGGCCACCACGACGGGCAGGGGAGGGCACGAGGGACGGCTCCGGGTCCAGGGCCCTCTGTCAGGGCTGACGTCCGCTCGCCGCTAATGGCTTTGACGTTATCGGGCTCGACAGCAGATGTCGCTGTGAATCATTTTCAACGTTATTCCATATTCATAATGGACTAAATATAGTCAGCGGGACGGCACTGGCGGGCACAGGCCGCTGGGCGGTCAGAGGGGACCAGTCTGTGATGAAATTAAATGCCAGCCCAGCCCCTCTGCCTTCCCACCCAGGGCAGAGGAGCCCACCTCCCCACCCCCCACCCAAAGAGGAGACCCGCACACAGTCCTTGGACTTGACCCTCCTTCCCCGGCGGCCGAGGTTGGATCGCAGTTCCTGACCAGGCCCCGGGCTCTGATTGGCGGAGGCTCGGAGCACAGGGATGCGGCCAGGCGGCCGCGCCAGCCTGCTCCTCCAAGGCGCCCAAGCCTCTGGCCAGGGCCGCGGTTTTCATTAAATGAGAAGGTTAACGCCTGCGCTTCTATCAAGGGGGATGCGGCGGGGGAGGGGAGGGGCTGCCGCTGTGAAAATAAGCGCCCGAGCCTTTCTCCTGGAGGCGGAGAGAGGAAGACGCCCAGGAGAAGGGCCGCTGGCCCACTCGGAATTCAGAACCAGGGACTCCGCCGCCGACGCCCAGGGCGCTGGAAAGTTCCAGATCTCAGGGCCGATGGACGGATGCAATGCAGTGCTGGCTGGGTGCACGGCAGCCTTCACATTTGGTTCCCAGTCAAGGGGAAAGGAAGGACGTGGTGATTTGGCTTCAATTCATGAAAAGTCCGATCATAAAGCGCACACGCTCAGCACAAAAGAACTGACCAGACAGGAAGCGGCAAACCGCGTGGAGCCCGCCGAGCGGCCCGCCCCCTGCACGCGCGTTTGTCGGTCTGGTTGGCAGAGGCATGGACACCACGCTGCCCAGTGGTTGTTGACTTTGAAATTCTTCACAGACACCGCGATGCGTGTGTATCATTTAATTTCCATCTTCACCTCGGCGTGACCTAGAAGTCCTTTTTGTTTTTGTTTTTTAACACATAAAAATTCGTGGTCAAGATCTGCATGGGTGGGCCTGAAGCTCACGCTGGGGATTTTAGGGATAGTTTGCAGGTGAGAGAAGATGGGGTGTTTGAGGCCAGCCATCGGTGGGACCAGGAACTCGGTTCCCAGAGTGCCCGTCTGTGGGGTTGTGGGCGGAGCCCCTGGGACAAGAATTTGCACGGAATTTGGGAGCTGGAGGTGGGGTGACAGCCCCCGCCCTTGGCGGGCAGTTCCCGGCAGTTTGACACGCGGGCTGACGGACACACAGGGGTCCAGCAGGTTCCAGCTCACCGCCCGTCCCTCCCGTCCGTCCCTCCCGCCCTGGTGGCCAGTCCTGCTGACCTCCACCCCCGCCTCCGGCCGCCGACGTGCTTGGTTTCTGAGGTTCCCTCACAAGTCCTGACGCGCCCACCCACGCCGGCGCCCCTTCCTAGACCCTCCTCTGCCCATTCCCCGTCCCCACTTCTTAGAACCCAGCTGGGCAGGGTCCGATTTCCGTGATAAATGCCTTACCCTACCATGCTCGCGATTGTTCTGCTTCCCTAACTACTCACCCCGCCGAGGCAGGCGTCCGCCTCGCCTGTGGCTCCCCACGCCGGAATCTAAAGGATGGGAACCTCTGATTGGATCTCACTGAAAGCCGTGAATGGTCCTGTTTCTACACGGGGTGAGTGGACCCTGGGCGGCGGTGGCATGCAGTAGCCAATCAGGTATCTGCCCTCGGCTGTGGTCACCCAGAGTTGAGCGCCGACAGGAGCCAAGGCTTTGAGTGACCAAACGACGTGCTCCGTGAAACATTCCGGCCGAAACGAAGAGCACGTGGAGCCTCGGGCTGCTGGGGAGCAGAGATCGGGGGACAGAAGATAGGAGCTCAGGACGTTACGTTTCCGGAACAAGGGCCTAGGGGAGTGACCGCAAGGCCCCTTGGGCTGTTTTATCCAAAACAGTAAAAGGAACTCATGTCTCCGAGCTTCAGATTGAGATTATCCGAAAACCAACCCAAAGTTGAATCCTCCGGGTGGATGACACGCAATCAAAGCAATCTTTCTAAGCCTGAAGAACCAAGACACGGCTGGTCAGAACTACCCAGAAGGAGAAGGAGGTGTGAACAGTCACATCTATTTTCTAAATCGCATTGACGGCAAAGGACCCTCCCACAACAGAATCCCAGGCTCAGACGCTTTCGCTGGCCAGTTCTGTCCAATACGGGAAAGGAGAAGTCACGACAATCTTTTAAAATTTTCTCTCCATTTAAAGTGGAGAGGAAAGGAAACTCCATAGTTTCTTCACAAGGTTGTTATAACCTTAATATCAAAATTTGCCAAGAGAGGAAAGTTCCAGGTCGATATTACCAATGAGCACGGAGCACCACTCGGCAAAACCAGCTCCCTTCGTGGCCGAGAGCAGTTTGTTCCAAAACGGAAGTGCCGGCCGCATAACTGAAGATCCATCACAGTACTTCATCACAGAAACAAAATAAAAGACAAAAATCTCACAATCTCCTCAACAATGACAGAACAAATGCTCAGAATTGAACACTCATTTATGACCTTAAAAACATTCTTAGGGAGGACCAGAAGGGGGCTTTCTCCGCCGAGGAAAGACATCCGTGAGAAGCCGACCGTTCTCAACGATGAGAGCGGTGACGTGCTGTCTGTCCCTCTCCTACGGGCAGAAACCACGCAAGGACAGCGGTGCCGACCACCCCCACATCCCCCAGGGCAAGAACGAGTGAAGTGTGAAGTTTACAAGGAAGGTAGTAAACCACTCACAGATGAAATAGTTGTTTACGGGGAAAGCTTGATGGGATCTTAAAAAAAAAAAAACAACCAAAAAAGCCACTAAACCCCACAAGTGGGATCAGAAGGTCACCCGAAATGAGGTCAGAACGAGACACCAGGGAAGAGCCGGAAAGCGAAAGTGTAAAAAATTCCACGTGCCAATCACATCAACAACCCTGGGAAGTGTAAGCATCAACTAAACAAAAAGTCACGGGAGACTCCAAGCCCGAAACCAGGAATCTGCTGACGTGAATCGGACGACAGCGAAATAAAGGGCGAGACGCGCCGTCCCACAGACGGGAAGTCCCCGCGCTGTCAGGAGGTCAGCGCTTTTCGACGCTGTGCAGATTAACACAGCCCTTATCCTGGTGATTACGGCTTTCTAAAGACAGAACCTGGTAAGTTGGCTCTGAAATCCACGTGGAACTGCAACGCCCCAGAATAACCAGAAACAGCCTAAGAAACAGGCCAGGGGGGGTTCCCAAGCCTGACTTCAGACCTCCTACAAAGCCGCAGTAACGAGGACTGGATTGACCCGACAAGAGATCGACGGAGCGAACAGGGGGCCCAGAAACAGACCCGCCCCCCACAAACAAAGTGACCTGGTTTTCAACACACCTGCCAGGACGCATCAGCACGAAAACAATCGCCCAGCAAACCGCACTCAGCCGCTGGCTGTTGGTACGGGGTGTGGGTGAGCCCCCGTGGGACAGCTGGGTGGACTTCGCAGGCTCACGGGGCCCGCGGTGGGGCCAGCTGGGGACCCAGGACCCCTGTGTGCTGCGGCCCTGGTTCCCACAAGAGGCAGGAGGGGGCGTGTACACCTCCCCTCCACGCCCCTCTGCGCCAGGGAAGCAAGAGCGGTTGCCCCAGCTGTACCGCCAGCGGGCTTTAGTGGCTTGGGCACCGGGCTCAGGAATTTCCTTCCCTCCTGGGTTGTGGGAGGTGAGTCGGTGCTGTGGGCCCAGCGACCACAGTTCACACAGTGTCACGTGGCCCGGGCCCCTGCTGTCCTGCTTGGCAGTGACAACTTCCTCTCTGCTCTCCGTCTCTCTCTCTCTCTCTGGGAGTGATTTAAAATTTCCATCTGGGCTGCTCTCTTCATTGCTGCGCTTTCTACCTTTGGAAGTTTTATTTACTACCATTTTAATGGCGTCTCAAGAGGAGGAAAAGAGGAATGGTCACCATCAATCAGCCATGTTTTTTGTGAAAGGTTTATCAAACGTTTTTAAAATCGGTAGTTAAAGGGGTCGTTTTTATTTAACTGGAAATGAACTGCAGCGACCGGCCTCTTCCTCCGGGTGGCGACAGATAGCCGGTCGCTGCGGATTACCGTGAAATGACAGTCTGGGGTCTCAGAGGGGGTTTGACCTGCGGGTGACCTGAGGCCCGGGGCCATCACGCTCCCCCAGCGGCTTCATCCACAGAATGTCGATATCGTAATTGCCCTTGATTCTTGGTCACCGGGAGCGCGTTGAGGTTAAATGAGAAATTATTTACAAGACATTTCCAGGACCTGCGTGGCAATAATTAAGCTGCGGGTTCACGGAGGTCCTGGCTCGGGTCCCCCGCGCCCCGCCCCGCATGCCAGGAGGAGACGCAGGTGACAGGGGTGCAGCTCTGCGGCCACATGCTCCTCAGCTGACTCTGACCTGCGTCACCTGCAGTGTCCCTGAGGCACATGTCCCCATCCGCAGAAAGCGGCTTCCAAGGTCTGGCAGCTCTGTCTGAAAGTGGGGAGAGAGCCCCAGGCCCTGAGAGAGGATGACACGGACCTGCCACACACGTGAAGACCAAAGGCAGCCGATAGATGACGCGGGACAAAGGCTCGGTCCCGCCACTCGTTCTCGAAAGAGGCAGAAGGTAAAACAAGATATCACTTCATCCGTCAGTGGGGACGTGTCCCTGTGAAGGACACCCCGCGTCACCATCCAGTGTGTGGCCCGTGGCAGCGTGTCTTGATGGGACCTCCGGACAGGGACTCCCGCAGCCTGGGCTGGGCCTCAGAAACGCTCGCCCGTGTGACGCGGCAGCTCTTCTTTTGTGTGTGTGCGTGCGCACCCATGCAACCACAAACACACGCACACGTGCGCCTACACACACACACATAATCGGGCATGCTCACACATGCACAAGTGTGTGTATGCACGCCCACACACATGCAAACACACACCTGCACACACGTGCAATTGGACACACATGTGCATGTACAAACGCATGCACATCCACAATATGTGTGTACGTGCGCACAAGCACGTGCCCCATGAACACACACATGTGTGCATGCACACCCACACACGCACATGTGCAGGATGCACACCTGCACACGTGTGCAATTGGACACATGTGTGCATGTACTGGCACAAATGTGTGTGCATGTGCCCCATGAACACACACACGTGTGTGTGCACACATACACACCCATTCCAGAGTGGAAGAGGGAGCTACTGCTCCCAACACCAAGGACACAGGACTAAGCTGGGACCGACCACTTTTGGATAAACCAGGGAGCACGGCCTCCCCATAATCATCCAGGGACCAGGGACCAAGGACTTCCACGTGTAGCCGCGTGTCCGGGAGGAGACAGATTGTTTGCGCGCTGGCCCTGAGCCTCTCCAGATGTGGGACCCAGGCTCTGTGTCACGCAGCGGTGCCCATGAGCCCGGCGGGGGGGCGGTGTGGATGCTGGCTGCTCTCTGCACGGCCCCGCTCAGCTCTGCGGTTCCCTTTCCCTCAGCGCCAGGCCTGGGGACCTGCCGCACTCCAAAGCCAGGGTTCGGCCGCCAACCCTGAGTGAAGGTGCGACCCCTCTTAGAGATTCGACCTCAGCCGGGGCAGCACCAGCCTCCCGGAAGCACTGGGAAATGGCAGGGGACCTCAGGGTGACAATCCCACCATGCCACTCGCTATGCCCCTCCGACCCTTTTCGCCCCAGGAAAAGAGCGAGTGCAGACAGAGCTTGAGCCCCGGGTTTGACTCGAGGCCCCACTGCCAGGGTTCCGGGCCCCCTTTGGCCACTTGGCGGCGCTTTCTGAGCCTCACTGTCCTCTTCTGCAGAGGGGGCTGCTGGGGTGCTGATAACAGCCACCCTCCCGCCTGTCCCGAAGGACCCCGCCCTAAGGGGGCGGGGCAGGTGGAGGAGCTGCCCACTGAAAATCCTGAACACAGGCCGGTGTCACCAGAATTTTCTAATGTGTCCCCATTCGTTTGAAGGGGACATATGCGCCCTTGGGGGAACGGGCTTGGCCGGGACACGGGCTCGGCCGGGAGACGGGGAAGTCGGGAGGGCGACCCCTGCTGCTCTCCCGCCCTCACGCCGGCCTGGTTCCCCCTACACGCCGAGGTCCGGGAGGACGGGGCACAGCCGAGGGGTCTGGGTGCCGCCCGCGCCGCCGGGTCCAGGCCTCTGCGCCCGGAACCGTCCAGGGTTGTCTCCGCAGCACACACACCTGCCACGTCCCGCCTCTGCCTCGGGGGCCGGGGTGCGAGGAGTCTCTGATGTCGTGCCTAGTGGCCTGTGAAGTGCCATGAACCCCGTGGAGCACAAAAATTCGAACCTGCTTTAGCCCCCTGTCAATCCTCACCCTTTTCACGTGTAACTCCGCCCAGTTCTCTGCGCCCCGCCCTCTTCCTGGGGTCGGATTCGTGAATCCCCCTTAACTCCCTCCCCTCTGCCCCTGCAAGGTGTCCATTCCTTCTCTGTGAGCATTTCTGCATGGTTCCCCTCAATCCTCCGGCAGCCCCAGTGTCTCAGGATGCGGGGAGGGTGACCAAGCGGGGTGTCAGGAGAGGCCTGGGCTGTGGGACCCCCAGCTCCAGCCAGAGTTCTCCAAGACCCTTCCGTGTCGAAGAGTTCCTTGTGATGTGACTTTATTGCCGGAAAATGGGACTCAAGCACACGCCCCTGGGCACTTGCCGGACGCGGTGACAG
The DNA here is from genome assembly GCA_028533065.1 of Trachops cirrhosus. NCBI lineage: Eukaryota > Metazoa > Chordata > Mammalia > Chiroptera > Phyllostomidae > Trachops > Trachops cirrhosus. The sequence continues at coordinate 43,901,904 of CM052551.1, read as the reverse complement.
CCATTCAAGGGGGGGCCTCATTCCTGGGGCTGAGTCTCCAGGGTTCTGCCCAGCAGCCCCGTTCTCTGTGTGGTGGGTATAATCCGGCCTCCGCCACACTCGGGGGCCAGCGTGCCCAGCCTCCATCCTGAAGGACACCATCTCAGTCAGTGCTCACATTGGGAGTGGCCCCAGGTCCTTGTCCCCAGATCTCGACTCTACAGCCCTGCCCGAACCATTGAGTCTCCTGAAAGGGGAAACTCGGAACTCGGCTCCCAGGCCCACAGAGCAGACCCCCTGGGGCTCCTCCTGAGAGGCAGGGAGGCACCGCACACGGGATCCCCTCCCTGTGAAGGGACACTCCCCCCGAGAGGGTCAGCCACCCGCCTCCAGCCGAACCCCTGCCTCCGCCTCCCACCCCCACCCTGCTGTGGCCCCAGCCCCCCACACAGAGTCACAGAGACGGCTAGGGACAGGTTGGCTAGATTTTTTAGGGGGAGAAGAGGTTTCTTTGTAAGTTGTT
>CM052551.1:43875942-43900902 GCA_028533065.1 Trachops cirrhosus | reverse complement strand
GGCATCAGCCTAGACTGCCCCTCCTCTCTTCACGGGCAATCATAATCTTCCTCGTGCCCTGGCTGGTGTGGCTCAGTGGATTGAGCAGCAGCCTGTGAACCGAAGGGTTTGTGGTTCGATTCTCAGTCAGGACACATGCCTGGGTTGCATGCCAGGTCTCCAGTAGGGGGCGCCTGAGAAGCAACCACACATGGATGTTTCTCGCCCTCTCTTTCTCCCTCTCTTCCCTTCTGTCTAAAAACAAACAAATAAAATCTTTTAAAAATTTTTCCTCATGTCACTGGTCAGCACTGCCCCCCAAAAAGAGCCCGGGACACACCCTGTCCCTAACCCTGTCATTGTTCTGCATGGCTTGGTGCCACAGGTGAGCGCTGGGTGTCCACTCTCTGCCGGGTGGGCCAGCCCACCTGCCAGCGTCCTCATGCCAGGGGGGGGTTCCGTTTTGCGCCATCATCCCCTTCGGGGGTAGATTCCAACCTCCAGTTCCTGGGGGCACACGCATTCAGGGCACAGTCCCAGCTGGATTCCAGAATCTGACCCCCAAGGTGAACCCCTGGGTTAGGGAGGAAGGAGGAGGAGGAGGAGAAAGGGACAGGAGATAACAGGAAACGAGGAGGCAGCCGCTTCCTCGAGTTCTATCTCTGTGGCCTTTTCTATCTAATACTATGTAACAATCTTAGAACCTCCAAGATGCTTCCGAGAATCCACCTCCGTGGACCTGTGAACGGACGTACGGAACCCACACCTAGCATCCCAGGATGCTCAGCCTCCATGAAGCCGGGAGATTCTAGGCCAGAACACACTCCCTTCAGTAACCAGTTTTTTTTTAGGGATTATTTGAGTCATAGCTACGTCAGGGACTTAGACTCGATGCACTTGCCTGACAAAAAGCCGCCTCTTCTGCCATCCTATGTCCTTCAACCTAAAACACTTTGTTACAAGGAAAACAAAAAAGACACGTGTGTCTTCAAGTCAGAGGAAGGGGGGAGAAACGTCCCTTTTCTGTGCCACGCATTACACAGGCGTTTTGCCCAGGACTCGCCAGCGGTGTGCGCGCTGTGTCCCCTTTCCAGATGAGGGAGCTCAAGCACAGAGAGACCATGGGACTCACCTGCCCAGCCAGCACCCCACGTGCGGCGCGGGTTCGACCTTCAGCGGTTCTGCCAATGCCTCTCCTCTGGAGGAAGAACGAGCCACGAGGGTGGGCAGGGTGCCAGTGGTCCCGAAAGGGGCCCGGCTGCTCAGCCTGGACCCTCAGAGACGGCTGGCGTCGTCACCCCAGCATCCCCAGGGTTGCTGTCGAGGAGGGCAGAAGTCACAGCCCGTCCCCGGAGCGCACGGCAGCACGTGCGCGGCGGTGTGGATAACGAAACCCCATCCGAGCGTGACCGAGCCTGTAGGCCTCGGCGCTAGCCTTAGGAGACCCAGGGGACACGTCGCCGCACGAATGAGACAGAAAAGCCCAGACCACGACCCGATCCACAGGGCAGTCCACCCGGCGACCTCACACACGGCTGGGGGCAGCCTGAAGGGGGAGCCTATAGAAAGAGGAGTAACGGGCGTGTGAACCAATCACAGCACACGGAACCGGCGTGTGAGCCAATCACAGCACATGGAACCGGCGTGTGAACCAATCACAGCACACGGAACCGGCGTGTGAACCAATCACAGCACACGGAACCGGCGTGTGAACCAATCACAGCACACGGAACCGGCGTGTGAACCAATCACAGCACACGGACTCCGTCCGCGTCTACTCAAAACCAACTCAGAAACCCACAGGGCAACTGGAGAAGCGAGGACACTAAATGAAGGATGATACTAGGGAATTACTGTTAATTGTGAGGGATGATCACCACATTACTGTTCTATTTCTTGCGGAGTCTAGACTTAGAGGTGTTTTCTAAAATATGTAGAAATGATATAATTTGTCTCAAAATAACTGCAGTAGTCGGGGTGGTTTAGGGTGCAGAGGGGTACAAAATAAAATAAGGCAGGCTATGGGGCCACGGGAGGCGGATTATACTATCCTCTTCACTTTTGTGTTCTATTATTTAAAACCATGTTTTAAAGATTTTATTTACTTATTTTTAGAGAGAGGGGAAGGAGGGAGAAAGAGGGAGAGAAACACCGAAGTGTGGTTGCCTCTCGCACGCCCCCTAGTGGGGGCCTGGCTTGTTACCCAGGCCTGTGCTCTGAGTGGGACCCTTTGTTTTGCAGGCCGGGCCTCAATCCACTGAGCCACGCCACAGGCATTTTTTAAATAGCCAGGGCTATTTAAAACCGTTTTTAATTAAATAGCCTACTTTAAAATAAGTCGCTCGAACTTCCCTAGTAGCTGCCGTGCTATCGGTGTCCCCATTCCAGCCCCGCCTTACTGTGGACCTCTGACCTCTCCTCCCTGTCCAGGTCTGTCCTCTGAGACCCGCTGTGCGTCCTGGTCACCAAAGCTGCCTTTACAGGGGGGAGGCGGCTGCTGCAGGTGGGGGTGGCAGAAACCCCATGCCCACTTCTGACACCGGGTGTGCGGTCTCCCTGTCACAGCAGCTGGGTGCCCGAGGTCAGTCCGATCCTGCCTCTTTGCCTGAAGTCAGCCCCAGCCTCACAGCTGAGGGGTCCTGTCTCACGAGATGCCCCCCGCCCCACCAACAGATGCCCATGTGATGGGGGGTCCCCAGGTTCCCCACAACTCCTGTCCGGCCTGGCTGCACACCGGAGGTCCCCGTGACCCCTTCTTAGATTCAATCCCCGGTCAGGACATCCCACAGAACTCAGGGGGCACGGTGGCCAGTGTGTTAGGTAACAGAGGGTGTCACAGGAGACACGTGAATGGCCAGATGAACAGAGGCCCTAGGTGAGGAGCTTCTGTCCCCATGGAATTGGGGTGCTCTCTCCTGGTCCACACCCACAGGTGTTCACCAACCCCGAAGTTCCCCGAACTCCATACTTCAGGGATTTTTATGGAGACGTTGCCACGTAGGCACAGGCCGTCGTGAACTCACTCTCCGGCCCTGCTCGGCCTCCGGGGAGCGCGCTGGGGCCAAGGGTTCCAAGCTTCTCCTGTCCACTGGGCCTCTCGGTGACCAGTTCCCCCGGAAGCTTCCCCGGGCACCCACCCAGCCAGAGCCGCCTCAGTCGAACAAAAGACACTCGTGTCACCCAGGAAATGGTGAAGAATCCAGGAGTTTGTGCCAGGAACCCGGAGCAGACACCGACACATTTCTACGGCGTCACAAGAGGAGGGCAGGGCTCCCTGCGGACAGAGGAGGTACTGCGGCCCCAACCCGCGCCCCAGCGTCGTGGAATTTCAGCCGAGGGGCTGCAGTTCTGAGAGTGACCACAAGATGGAGCCGACGCCCTTCCGAGGACACCCTGCCCACCTGGGGCGCACCTGCGAGGGGAGTCGGGCCCTGACCGTCCGCCTGCGGTCCCGCTGTCCGGGCGGGTCCTCCGCTGAGCCCCGCTGCGCGCTGCCCTCCCCGAGCCTCTGGCATCTGTCATTCTTGCTCGGTTTAAACTTCTCCAACAAAGTTCCACTCGTCAGCTGTTTGTTTTTTAATCCCTTCTGGTTTCTGTTTCCTGGGATATCTTTTGTTTTTCAGTCCAATTCCCCTCTGCTTTTTATTTTATTGACTTTGATTTTATATTCAAAGGTAAATTAGCTAAGAAGAGATCTGTCCACAAAAGTCGTTTTTAAATGTACCAAGGGCCAAGTTTCCTGACGGCATTCTAACCCTATCCCCGGCCCCCTGCCCCGCTCCCCGCCCGCGCCTGGCCTTCCGTCGGTCCCGTGAGAGACGCCACGGTGTCCCCCCAACACAGGCACTCACAGACACGTGTGTGCACACACCGTCACACGTGTGTGCACGCATCCATGCGCGTGTGTGCGGGTGCATTCTCACCCCACTCTCACACTCACACCTCACTACACACACACATCTCACTTACTACACACACGCACACACAATTATACACACGCTCTTACTCAAACATCTGCACACAAGGCCTCGCTCGCGCACACACCTCCATGTGCACGCACACACACGCGCAGGTGCACACTCACTGCACCCATCATCACACTCACACACACATGGTCCCAGCTAAGGTGGTGCCTGGTGTTAGGCATTGCTCTGCATCCCCGGCAGCATCTACATCCCTGTTCAGCAGCAAGCACAGGAAAACGTTTCTTAAAAAGAAACTAATGAGACGCTGGAAAAGGAAGAAGAAAAAGTTTTTTTAAGATTTTATTTATTTATTTTTTTTAGAGAGAGGGGAAGGGAAGGAGAGAGAGAGAAGGAGAGAAACATCAATGTGTGGTTGCCTCTCAGACGCCCCCTACTGGGGACCTGGCCCGCAGCCCAGGCATGTGCCTTGACTGGGAATAGAACCTGTGATCCTTTGGTTCACAGGCCGGTGCTCAATCTGTGTCTGAGTGTGGCCAGAACATCCCACAGTGTCCCCAGGGTCACTGGAGTTCCAGACATGAATGTGGGAACGCGGTGAGAGTGAATGTGAGTGTGAGTGTGAGTATGTGTGTGAGTGTGAGTATGTGTGTGAGTGACATCTGTGAGCGTGTGTGTGTTTGGTAAGTGTTAGCTGAATACAGGAAGGTGACTCAAAGTCACACAGCAAAGAGGGCACTTGAACTTGACTCCAGCCTGCCTTCAAGGTGCATACATTTGCAGAACGCTGTTAACCCACGTCACCCCATCAAACATAATTGAAGAACAAATAAATTAAACCGAGGGCTTGTTCTTTCTACCACCATCATTCAAGGCTGGCCACCAAAGGTACCGTCTGGAGGGGTCGCAGGCCAGATGCCCCAGAAGGTGGGCCAGGGCTGGTCCCGGGCAGGTGCCTGCGATGGACTCGAGGTCCCACCTGGACCAGGCAACCGACCTTGGGCAGCCACTGCCCCCGTGCACGTGACTTTGTTTAATTTAGATACCTTTTCACATATTTTAAGCTGCAAGTTCCAGGTCTGACATTTTAAAGTATCACTCACTGAACTTTTTAAACCACTTATTTCAAAGCTGCATTTGTCTTCTTTTCTTTGGCTTGTCTCTAGAAACGCAGAGACACTTTGGGGTCTTGCAGAATCCAAACACGCCTCGTGGAGACACTCCCTTGCCCAAGCGTGCCTTCCTCTTCACACCCGGAGAAGACTCGGGTCTTTGTCACCGTGGGAGCGGTTGGCGAAAAGCAGCTGTTGCCTCGGCGACCGCGCAGAGAGGCTGCAAGTCCCCTGTCTGGTCTGTTCTCGGCTCTTTCATCCCTCCGACCGCTGGAAAAGTCGAAAAGAACTTGGCCGGGATCTCCCACCGCTGCCCGTAGCTGCCGGCGACCGTCCTTGTCCCTGTCCACAGGACGGCTTCAGTGACCAGCCCTCAGGCTCTCTCCAGAATGGAAGGCTGGGGCCAGAAGGCCGGAGGCACCCTGAACCCGTCACCGGGGCGGGAAACCAGAAGCCTCCTACCTACCCTCCGAGGGACCAAGAGTCCGGGCTGGATTTGACAGACGTGACTGCTCACAGGTCCTAAAAGGAGAGCAAATGAGCTTTCCCGACTTGTGTCCAGACGGATGCCCCTCACTGTCTCACAGCTTCCCTGGCTGTTTCACGTCACCTGAAGCCCCGGGGCTGGTCTGAGTGCACGGGTGTCAAGGTCAAGCTCTGTCTTAGAGAGGGAGCATTTTGCCTGAGAACATGTCACACAGTGACGGAGCTGACAGCTCTGGCCACTATTTTGAGCTTTAACAGAAACGAGGCAGACTGGGCCCAAATGTCCACGAAAGCAGACGTCAACCACACAGGGTCGCCTAGGTGCTCGGTGGCTGGAACCGGGTGGTGCTCTCTCCTCTGCGCTCACCCTCGCCCCTACCCTGCTGCGCGACACCCGGCTCCGCCTGGCTGCGCCTGCTGGTGTGCGCCCAGCTCCCTGCGCACCTGCGCCCCCGGGGGTAGGATCGGTCCTATTCGGGATCATTCGAAAAATGTTGGTAAGTAAGTGCAAAACCGGCGCCAGACCCTGCGTGGGGTCTGGAGGAGCCCCCACAGGGCCCTGCGCTCAGGGCGTGGACAGTCCGTCACACTTTAGCTTCTTGAGCTCTGTGACTGAAAAACGCAGGGGGCGGAGGCACCGTTTCCTGGGGGCGGTGACATCTAAGGCACCTCTTGAAAGTTGCGCAGGCGCTGTGCGCTCCCTGAAGGGACGCAGGAGGGGAGGGAGGGAGGGAGGGAGGAGGCCAGGATGGAAGGGTGGGCACGGATAGGCGGAAAGAGGACGAGGCAGAGCGTAGCTGCGGGGCTTCCAGGCCCCGGCCTCACTCCCATGCAGATCCCTGCGCATCCCTCGGACTCCTCCAGAACGAGGCCCTGCAGGGAGGGGGCGCGGCGCCTCAGGCTGGCTCCCGTCCAGCCCGTCCGACCCGCGCTCTGTGTAATTATATGGCTTTTAAAGTTTCCCCTCGTCCCCACCCTCCCTTTTAACCCCAGCGGCGTCGGTGACAACCTGCCAGGAGCGGGCCTGCCAGGCCAGATGACGGAGGCGCGGCTGCGGCGAGGCGCCCCCGCAGCTGCCCCGGCAGGTGCCGCCCGCCTGCACGTGCGCCCGCGCGCACCGCGCTGTCACTCGCCGGCGGCCGAGGTGATTAATTAGCGGCGTGGCCGTGCGGGGACGCGGGCGGCCTCCACATCTGCCCCGTGCCGGCGGGGGTCAGTGTGCGGTGTCACCCCTCTCCTCTCACTCCCTCCGAAGCCTAATTGGCTGTGACACGAGGGCCAGCTGTTCGGAGAGGCGGCGCGCGGCAGGGCTCCGCCGGGCAGGTGGACACGCTGATCCTTGCGCGCGGCTCCGAGGACGCAGCTTTGTTCAGAGTCTGGCCGGGCCGCCAGCCTTGGGCGTCTGGGTCCTGCTTCTTTCTCCCCCTTCGCTCCGGGGCACAGGCGGGGGCAGGGGACAGAGGCAGGAGGAGGCTTCGGGGTTCCTTACGGGGTTTCAGCGGGACCCTTGTCCCCCAACACCCAGGAATATGCCTCCCCCCTAAACGGACATCAGGAGACTCTTCTTGTGAACTGGATGTGTCCAGGCTTATTCCTGCATTGGTGGGGGGGGGGCGGTGCTGCACCTCCAGGAGTGGACCCAGGAGGGGCGGGGGCGGTGCTGGGAGAAGGAGACAGGCCCTGTGCAGGGAGAGTGCACAGGGGTTGCCCCGTGTGTGGGACGAGTGGGGTTCAGGGGGAATCCGTTTTCTCGGAAAGCCCTGAACCTGCTTTAGAATCCGTTGTCCCACGAAGCAGAGGGTGCTCCCTTCTGAGGGCAACTCTCTACAAGGGCCCGCGTGCCCCTCAGGGCAGAGCAGGGCACAGAGGGGAAGAGCCCTGGTGTTTACGGAGCTCTCGCAGGGCTCCTCGGGGTGCGGTGGGGAGGGGAGGGGCGTGGGGACGGGCTCGCTGGCCTCCCAGGCCCTGGGACGCAGGGTTGAGCTGGGTGGCAGTTGTGCACGGTGGTGAGTTGCGTCGCTCCCTCCGCAGCGACAGAGCCCGCCTCTGAGCCAGGCCCCGGGCACAGAAGGGCAGGGGCACTCACTATGGGTCCTGGAAACAGCAGGGAGTCGGGGCACACCCCGGGGAGGTGGTGCCAGGGAGCCCGGGCACAGGCCCAGGGAGGTCCCCTGCGTGTGTAAGGGACTCCTGAGCTGTGTGTGGGAGAAGCGGGCATCTGTCAGGAGCGGAGGGCAGGGGTCGGGTGGGGGTCGGGCAGGGGTCGGGCAGCTTCACCTGGGACAGGCAGGAGGGCGGAGCGAGGGGTACCTCAGTGATCCTGGGCTCCCCCAGTCTGGGCCCGGAGGCACCCAGGGACGCTGTGAGCAGAGATGCCCCCGGGAGCATGTGGAAGGTCCCCTTGTAGGTTTATGAGCCCACCGTGGAGCCAGCGCTCCTGTTTGGGAGCGGAGGCCCAGCAGTGGGCAGACGGGTGGGGGAGAGGCCTGGAGTCCCCTCCACTGCGGGCAGTAATCAGCTCATCAGGAGTCAGGGCCCGTGCGCACAGGTAGCAGCGGCCACGCAGGTGGCCCCACCTGCTGTCGGCGTCGTGAGCAGCTGGAATCGTCCGACACCCCTGCCTGACACCTCGCTTCTCATTAGCCCCCCGCAGGGCCGCCACCCTGGCAGATGACAGAGGGCTGCTGGTCCTCGGGCTGGCTTCTGCAAACAGATCGCCCGGACAGCCTCCCGTCCCCACTCTGGGCCTCCGGCCCTTGTGACAGGGACCAGGGAGCCAGGGTGGGGAAGCAGGAAGTCGCCCCACCCTTGCTCCTTGGGCCCACGTGGCCTGACGTCCCATTAAACGGGGGGGGGGGGTGTGCTCCTCCCAGCCGTCTGCCCACTGAGCGGCGCCTGCCCGCCCCTGGGTGGAGTGCGGGGTGATGCTCCCGCACACGGACGGGTGACACACGGGGGGGGGGGGAACCGGAGGTTTCTGACACCTGTCATCGAACCGGGCAGGGCACTGGGGGGCGGTGGTGAGCTCATGGTGTGGCCGGGACAGCAGCGGTGCACTGACCCGAGACGGCCTGACCTGGGCGAGGGGCTCGAGTGACCAGCGGGGTGAATGCCGAGAAGTGCAGGAGCCAGGGCCTGGCAGACGCTCACCACCACCGTGCGCTGGGGCGAGGTGGTCCCCACCCAGAGGGTGTGTCCCCTGCCTCTGACGGGGCCACAGTCCAGCAGGGAGGTGCAGACGGGGGCCTGGGACATCCCAGTGAAGGCAGGGACGCCAGATGAGGGACAGAGGGGCAGGGCAGAGAGCTGGCGGGGAGGAGCAGGGTGGCTGCCGAGGGGGTGGGACAGCCCCTGCTCCCCCTGCGCCCTCTCTGTCCCTGGCGGTGGCTTCGGGCACGTCCCGCATGGGCCCAGGGAACCGGGTCGCAGGTTCAAAGGCAGCGGCACACAGCGCTCTTTCTTTTAAAGTCTGTTCTTTGCCAGGCTCTGCAAGCAGACTGAGCCGGGAGCTTCCTGGAGGTCGACGGGACGGCCTCTGTCACTATTCTAACTCTGCAGCGTCCAGAAGTAGGGTTTTCTGGTTTCCAGTCCCTCCCCCCTGCTACTGACGCTGCTTCCGCGGGCAGAGGGCATGTAGGGGCTCACGAGCGACACCCCTCAGGCGCCTGCTGGGTGTGGGCTTCTCGCGCCCAGGGTCTGCTTCCCTCTGTCCTGGGAGGGCAGAGCCTGGCAGTCAGCCCCGGCGGCTGCTGGTGAGAGAGCCCAGCTTTCTGGGACCGGCAGGGCTGCCCGTGAAAGAGTGGGGACAGCTCGTCAAAGCTGAATCAGGGCGACGTGGGGAGAGCAAAGGCGATTCCTGAGGCCCAGGCCAGGGGGGTCTTCGGCCACCTGTGCGGCGGCCCCGCCCTCCAGGGGGACCCACCGTCCGCTCAGCAGCAGGAGGCCGCCCCCCGTCTGCGGCCCCGTTCTGTCCCCGCCGGCCCTGTTCGCCTCGCTGCCCCTGGCCAGGGCCTCGCTCTCCTGGCCTCGACGGCAGCTTTCCCCAGAACGTGCTCAGTGAAAATCGAGACTCTTGGGACACTGGGTTTTGAAAACGATACCACAGTCCGGGGGGTTTCTGGTTCGGCGGTCACATGAACTTGAGGAAAGCGGCCGTGCGTTCCCTCGGGGGGCTCGCTGCTGTGCCACCCTGCTCGAGGCTCCCAGGAGTCCTGCGGGGCGGGAAGTCCACTCCGCTTTACCCGTGGCGGCTGCACAGATTCATCTCACCGCAGACGCCCCCTTTTGGAGAGGCCGATCAGCATCCGATGGAACGTGGCCCCCGGACCGCTACTGACGGTTAGAGGGGCACCGTTCTGCCAGGAGCCCCCCGAAGGTGCAGAGCCCCCTGGAACCAGAGGAGGAATTGTTTCAGGACAACCAGAGGGGAGGCGGAGGGCAGTCCCAGGGGCGCCTGTGACCACACCTCATGCCTGGTCCCCGCTGGCCCGCCAGCCGGGAGCTCCAGCCACCGCGGCTTCTATGGAGGCAGCTCTTCCAAAACCAGAAGTTCGGCTCCTGTGACCGAGGGCGGGAGGTGGGAGCATGCCCCCGGGACACGTGGCCACACGTACAGCTCGGTCAGGACCACGCAGGCTGCGTGCACACGGGACAGAGACAGTCGCACAGAGAGGACAGGCGAGCCGCCCTCCTTTCAGTCAGAACAGACGTGTTAGCCCGAGCGAGCGCTGTGCACGGACGGAAGGTGGGATGTCCTTGTCAAATAGGAAGTCGCATTGGTTCTTATTTGGGCACCAGGAGGCGAGACTAGAAGCCGGGTCCCTGGGACCAAGAGAATTGTCACGTGACCTCACTGAACAGGAGCAGGCTGGGTCTGTGCCGCAGCCAAGGGGCTCTGGCCCCAGGAAGAGAGAGAGAGAGTCCAGGGGAATGGGGTGTCGTCCCAAAGGAGTGAGCAGGCCCTGGCCAGTGTGGCTCAGTGGACTGAGTGCTGGACTGCGGATCAAAGGATCGCAGGTTCGATTCCCAGTCGGGGCACAATCCTGGGTTGCAGGCCAGCTCCCCAAGTAGGGGGTGCACCAGAGGCAACCCACATTGCTGTTTCTCTCCCTCTCTTTCTCCCTCCCTTCTCCTCTCTAAAAAGTAAATAAAAATTTTTTTAAAAAGTGAGCGGGTGTGCAGGAGAGTGAAAGTGCACACTCCGACATCACAGCCCTGGACTCCCCGGGCTTCACCAGAAAGCCCCTGAGGGGCGTGCAACCCACACCTGCCGTGTCGACACCGGGGAAACCGAGGCACAAGGAGACCGAGGGACGCAGGCGAGGCCGCACACCGTTTCCGTCACCGAGCTGAGGCCGAGACGATGCATTTCCGACCGAGCCCCGCCCCCCCAGCTGTGAATGCCCCCCGGGGGCCCAGAGGAAGGAAAGGCCCCGGAGAAAGGGGGCCCGCAGGCGGACCCACACAAATGCGGGAAGTGACAGGCCAGGCGGCACGGAGGGGAGACGGGCACACCCGGAGGACGCGACCCCACCCGAAGGTTTGCAAACGAAAAGCACAGGGCGGCCGTGGAGCACGGGCCGAGGGTCCAATTCCTGGTCAGAGTCTCGGCAGAGGGCGAGCATTACGGGATGGAAATGGCCCGAAGAGTCCAGGTCCCGGGCTGCCCGAGAGTCGGACCAGGGGCTGGGGCAGGTTGCTCCTCGGGACTGGTCTGGCCCGGTGGCCGGTGCGTGACCCAGGCCACAGCAGGGCACAGGGAGTGACAGCTAGTGTCACCAACGGAGGCAGGTCCTGACAGCGAACAAGATTAATGAGGGGACGGTTTCCCTCAGAACTTCTAGTAGCAAGTCAAGCGTCACAGCTGTCCCTCAAAGCGGGGCTGTAGCCTTGTGTTGGGGAGCACAGCTGTGAGCCCCCTAAGCCCGTCTGATTCCCAGGATGCCGTGAACTCGGAGGAGAGATGACCCCCAGCGGGCCTGGGGAGGCGAGTGGGCAGAGGGACGCCGAGCGCCGGCCTGGCTTCCGCGGGGGGGTCAGCGTCCTGTCTCTCGCTCTGCACTCGAACAGGCGCCCACGTGTGAGTGTTTAAGCCGCGGGGAGACGCGTCCCCGCAGGCCCCTCGGGGCCGCACCCTGTCCGATCAGCATCGGCACTTCGGTCTTCTGAACCTCGTGGCGAGTGTCCCGCCGTGTGGCGCCCAGAGGCAGGCGCACCTGCAGACGGAGGTTCCCCACGCGCTTGCCCGCCGAGGGGTGCGAACGTCTCACCTCTGAACAGGGTCAGATCCCCTGAGCGGCATGTCCTGGGCCCCCAACATCCAGGTGCCTGTCACCGTGGCGTCACGACGTCTGTGGCGTCCGCACGGCCAATGGGCAGGTATTTGTGCTGGAACAGCGCAGGTTCAGAAGCGGGTCCCAGTTTAATTCCTGAGCTGCAGGGCAGTCTGATGTGGGGAGTACCCCCGATTCATCCTGGGGCTCTCGTCCACCCCCTCCCTGCGCGAGGCTCCTCCGAGCCACACACGCCGACTCCCCAAAGACATCGGCACCGGAACGCCAGTGCGGCTGGGCCGGCGGCGTGGGCCCCGCCTCTGCTGGCTTCCCGGCTGCTTCTGGGAGGGGCGGGAGAGCCGAAGGACCCAGCCGTGGCCCAGAGCAGAAAGGCAGTGAGCTCATCCTCGCCCGGAGGAAGAAATGCAAGGAGGGAGAAAACCCGGCGGAGGAGACGGAACGCAGAGACAAGGGGAAGCCAAGGACGCGGGCTGGGGTCGGGCGCCTGCACCGTCCCAGGGAGCCGCGGGGACACCCGGCTGTTGGCGTGACGGGGAAGGCACGTGTGTGGGCCACAGCAGTAATTAGAGCCTCTCCGTCAGATGCCACGGCGAGATTGGCTGTCACATTGTGTTAAAGGAATCCTCGCCCTCTTCCCTACTAGGGGACCGGCTGCCTGCGGCCCTGTCATCTGCTCCTGGGTCGCGGAGCGCTCAGCCAGACCGCGTCGCCGGCTGACTCCGCGCAGGAGCCCCTGCTGCTGGGGGCGTCCTGTCTGCCAGCCGAGGAGGCGGCGGGCCCCACCCCCGCCCGGTCTCCCCACCCAGGCCCAGGGGCCGCCCTCGTACTTCGCTAAGGCCCGAAGCCCCGCTTAGACACGCCCTGGCCAGTCCGGCTCCCGCGAAGGTGAGTCAGAGAGTCCAGCAGGCCACCGGGGCGGGCAGGCAGTGGCCAGGGACGGGGGTGCGGGGCGGAGCCGGGGCCTGGACTTGGGGATGGGCTCCTGGTCCTTTATCGCCCGTCCCCTGGCTGTCCCGGACGCTGGGCTCCAAGCCCGCTCCAATTCTGTCCTCCTGACCCGACAGGCTGTGGTGGCCGCCGAGCACACCGCGCAGCGCTGAGGCCCGCGGACGCGCCTCCAGGGACAGACCTCCGGTCACTGAGCGGACACAGCGGCCACGCCAGCTCTGGGCTGGACAGACCGCCGTTTTGACTGCGTTTACGGGCCGGAGAGTCGGTCGTGAAAGGACTCGGGCAGACTGTCTGGGAGTCTCCGGGCACCCACCCTGCGTGTCCCCCGCGCCCTCGCCGGGGCAGACCCCGTGTCGTTCACTGAGTGGCCGTGCCGAGGGCGAAGCGGAGGCGAGAAACTCGTCTTCAACACGATGGAGGCAGCGAAACGACAGCTCTCAGAAGGGGCAGGAGAGTCTGTGAAGAGTGCCCCTGAGAAGGGGCTTGGGTCTGGACTGCAGAAAGCACTCGGACGACCCACCAACGAAGACGTAAATAACCCGGTGTTTACCGGGCAATGGCTGCCCGGCCAGGCGGAGCCTCAGCCTGTGACCGAAAGGTCGCCGGTCCGCTCCCCTGTCGGGACGTGTGCGGGGGCCTAATCGATGCTTCTCTCTCTCACATCGATAAACACATCCTCAGGTGGGGATTGAAAATAAAAAAACAAAGGGCAAAGGCTCTAAATGGAGATTTCTCCAAAGACAGGCAAAAGGTCTAAAAGGTCGTGAAGACCTTCGACCTTGACCCCTCCGTTTGAAAACCATCCCATCTCGTCTGTTACCCCCTTTGCCTTGAAACATCCCTTCCCTTTGCCCAGGTGACTCAGAGAATTGTCCCGTGCACCAAAGGCTGCAGGTTCGATTCCCAGCCAGGGCACCGACCCTTAGATTGCAGGTTTGGCCCCTGGTCGGGGCGCATGCAGGAGGCAACCGATGGTGTTTGTCAGTCACATCAGTGTCCCTCTCTGTGTCTCTCCCCTCCTCTCTAAAATCAATGAGCAGATCCTCGGGTGAGGACAGAAAAAAGCCCGCCCCTTCCCTGTGCTCTGGCCCCTGAAATACAGCCTGCCCTCCAGGTCTCATCAAATTTTTACCTCCACAGAAAATACTTGAACTGCTAGCCAGAGAGCTGAAATAAATCTCTGATCTCTTTCCTTTTTCCGACGAGCTGACAGAGGAGTTCAGAAAGGGTAAGTTCCTGGCGCGGCTGGTCACCATCCTGGGGACCGAACCCAGGTCTCCGGAAGTGGCTCCTTTCCCATCAGAACTCTGCCAGCTCGTGACCTGAATGACGGTGCTCTTCCTGGGTCCTCGGAGCAACCCCACGGGAAGGCACCGTGGTTGCCCCGAATCGCCGGCAACACTGTTGGCTTTCGGGGGGTCGTGAGCCCAGCAACCCGGGCGGCCTCTGCAACCTGCAAAAGGCCAGACAACGGACTCTGCTCGGGCCACTCAAAGGGCCACAGGTCAGCCCAGGGGGACTCATGGTGGACTGTGAGGTAACAGCTGTGTTATGTAAGCCCCTCAGGGTGCGTTGTTAGAGCAACAGTGGAAACGCACACTCGGGACACCGACTTCCCCGTGCCGTTTGCCCCTCGGCCCAGATCGCCTCTGGGGTCGCCAGGGAACCTACTTCTCTCCCCCAGGGCAGGCTGTCAGTGCCTGAAGACGCACTTCAAGTTCATTGGCATTCGCTGGAAATACTGACGCCTCCCCCACAGGGTCTGGCGATGGAGCCCACCTCACAGTCAGGTCAGGCCGGTGGCGGCTGGGGTCCAGGAACCACATGGGTGTGTGGCCATTGCCACAACGAAGGGAGAAAGTGGGGGGACAGGCCCCAGAGGGTAGATTCTGTGGTCCATCTATAGGTCTGGCCTCCAACGGGAGCCGAGGCTACAAAAGTGGGGGCCGGAGCTCAGCCCCACCTTCTCGGGGGGCCTAGTAGCCGACCCGTCCGCATCAGAGGGTCTGGGACCCGACTGCCGGCCGGTCCAGGGCAGCCCTGGAGGACACTGGCCGGCCGAGCCCATTTGCCCCGAGAGAAGAATGGCGAGGACGCTTTTCGTTTTTTAAAGGCTGGGCGTGCGGACGGCTTTGAGGGAAGAGCCCAGTCGAGAGGGCCGGCCTCCCTTTGTCCATCTGTCAGAGCTAACCCAGCTCCTGGCAGCCTTCTGGGGGCCTCCGGGCCCAGGCGGGGTTCACTCGGCCCCGTCCCGTTTAAAAATGTTTGATTTGATTGCAAAGCAAAATGCTTTTGAAAAGCTGGGCTATTATCCCTGAAATAGAAAAATTAAAAAAATCTGAAAAGCACCTTTGAAGTCAGCTACCCAGATGAAACCTGTGACATCAGAGTGATGGCAGATAAGCGGGGGGCAGAACAAGGCGGCATTGAGGGCCGGGCGGGCCGGGCCCCGCCGCGCTCCGCGCCCCACCCACGGGAGCCCAAGATGAAAGACGCCCCCGGCCGCTCGCCTGACCCCTGGGCCTCCCTTATCTCCACTTGAGTGCACAGCGTTGCGCCTCGAACAAACCCTCACTGTCTGCCCGGCGCAGGTGAGTGTCAGCCCGCGCGGGGCTGGGCGGCCCGGCCAGGGCCCGGGGATGCCACGCATAGCTCAGGGGCCGGCCGAGGGCGCACGCCAATCAAGCCCGTCTCTGTTCCGCCCTCCGCCAGATGCCAGGGGCAGGGCAGCGAGTGCAAATGGAGGACAGCCCAGGGCGCCCGGGGCACGCGTGGTGACAGACACGCAGCTCCCTCGCTCAGCCGGCAGCGCGGATGCCGACCACCAGCCCCAGCCGCCTTGCGGCTGCCCCTGCCCGGCCCCTGGGAGCCGCCGGAGCCCTGTGGCGGGCCGACGTTCCGCACAGGCCCGGGGAAGTCCTGCCCCCCCGAGGGTGCACCCCTGCGGGCCGTCGGTCGGCTCTCGGATGGACCCAGGGTCCTCAGGGTTGCCGGAGGGGCCCCGCCTGTCCGTCTCAGGGGTGGCCTTTCTGACACACGCCCTGGCGCTGCTGCAGCTGCCGGGCCAGGGCCCACACCCCGAGGACCACCGGCTCCCCCCAGCCTTGTTCACGGGGTCCCCTCGGGCCCGGCAAGGTCACCGGGAGGCAGGGGCTGTGTGAGGTGCTGGGGGCACCAACGTGGGTCACAGGCCAGGTGAGCGGCTGGACACACTCGAACCCCAGAGCCAAGTGGGGCTGCGCAGCGCCCTGCAAGGCGTCTCCCTCCCAGCAAGGCGCACAGTGGGCCTGCGATTTCAGCAAAAAGTGAGCTGAAGACGCCCGTGGGCAGGCACGGGCAGGAAGGGGTGGGGTGTGCGGTTCGGGGAGGACACTGGCCGATGAGCGCTCTCCTCGGGCGGGAGGCTGCAGACAGGCCCTGAGACAGAACCCCACGCGCTGAGGCGAGGCATGTGACAGGGAGGACACTCCCTGGGGTGACAGTTCAGGGTCTGCTGATCACCGCAGCGTGAGGTGGGCCTGAGTGAGCGTGTAGGGCCCAGCCCCGCAGGGCCCGGTGAACACCAGCAAGGCCTGCTCCCCCAAAAGCGTCAAATCCCAAATCCTTTCCAAGTTTGGCCGAGTGTCACCTGCTTCTCCCTCTGCTCAGGGACTGATGTCCCCCTGTCAAGAGGGAGAAGAGCTGACTGGTGTCTGCTCTGGCTTGAGGGCCACCTGAAGTCCCCTTGTCTGTGCTGCCCCACCCGCCCCGGTCGGGGCGCCCCCTCAGGGCTGACGTCACAACCCCACAGCAGGGTCCCGGCGGGTTAGGGAAGGCCAGGGCCCGAGGTCCCCGGAGGCCACAGTCAAGAGGCACGGAGGTCCCCCAGGAGCTCCGTGGGCGCCCTGTGTGGCTGCTTCCACAGGCCAAAGGGATGGAGCCGGAGAAGGTGAGCCCCCCAGGACACTGCACCCTGCTAGGCCAGCTCAGCCGGGACCCCCCCAGCTTATGAGGGACGGGAGGGCCCCCTTCTTCAAAGCAAGGGCTGCCTCAGTGCCCAGCAAGCAATCTGTCCGACGGGGCCACCGCAGCCGTGAGGAGAAAACTCTCACCAGTGGGAGGTCACAGCAGGGGCCCCGTTCAGAAGTCGATTTCAACTTTCTTTTTTTTTTTTTTTTTTTAAGATTTTATTTATTTATCTTCAGAGGGGAAGGGAAGGAGAGAGGGAGAGAAATATCAATGTATGGTTGCTTCCTGTGCATTCCCTGCTGGGAACTGGCCTGCAACCCAGGCATGTGCCCTGACTGGGAATCAAACCGTGATCTCTTGGTTCACAGGCCTGCGCTTAATCCACTAAGCTACACCAGCCAGGGCTATTTCAACTTTCTTTTGTCACTGGGGATTCCGAGGGGCATCTTCTTTAACTCCGATGGTGCCCGCCCCGGCCGCAGCCTGAGTGCACCCACGGGCGGGCGTGCTGCTCGGGCACTAGGGGGCCACAGGCGATTTCCCCCGCCCGCCACTCTGCGCCCGTGCGCCGGGGGACCCCGACCCCGCAGGGCGACCGCTGTGGCTCCAGGCCACCGCTGCGCCCGGGCAGTTCAGGAGCTGCTTTGATTCCCCGGGTGAATGGCCCGGCTTGTTTCCCTCGCAGATGGCGGGCGGAAGGCCCGTCCCTGTGATTGTGATTTTCTCCGGTCAAAGGGGAGTAACTTGAGAAAGCGGCCCCAGGAATGAAGGCGGGCGGCCGCCGCGGGACGAACATTTGAACTCTCCAGACGGCGTTCCTGACTCCGCGGTCCGCAGACCCACCTTATTATTAAGTGTAATTACCGGGCCCGGCACCGGCCACGGGGCCCCCACAGAGGACCCGAGCTTGCCACCGTAAGGGACCACCGCCTGACCGACGGGGGGCTGGAACCCCGGGGAGACCATGGGCTAAGGTGGCTCCAAAGCTCCAGAGACCTTGACTGGACCCCGAAGAGTGTTGGACAACCACCACCAGAACCTCAGAAGCTGCGTGAACCCAGGCCTCCCGTGGACACACGGAGGCTGCGTTTTCCGGTGTCGATGACGGGAACCCACTGACAGCTTCTCCCCCGCAAAAGGCCTGCATCGGGGCCGCGGTGTCAGCTCAGTGACGCCCTCGGGAGGGAGGGGGTGCTGGTTTCCAGATTTCGGACGAGCCGCGCCAGTCAGAGGAACGGCCAGCACCAGGCCGCTCTCGCTCCAAGGTAGTTGTGCAAACCACGCACGTTTCTGCAGCGCACACCCGCTCTCAGGAACGCCCCGCACACTGTCCTGTGGAGGTGTGCCCAGAGCGGAAGACAGAGTGGCCTTGGCCCGGCCGGGATGAGAAGCGTGTAAGGAGCCTGGGGAACGTGGACTGGACTGGAAATAAGGCCTTTCCTTCGAGACGAGTATTTTACCTTGAGTGTGGTGAACGTGCCTGTATTTCACGGCATATCCGTGCCGCGCTCCAAACAAGCTTCCGGGAGCGGGTGCTCCGGGGAGGCTGGCTACGTCCGTCCTGGAGCTGACCTTGTGTACCCCAGGGGATCAGGATGCCAGCTTGGGGACCACGTGGGAAGGGACAGCTTGCGTCAGGGAGGAGACGGCCACCAACCCCATTCTTTTCCGGTGAGAGACCAGCCCAGGAAGCCGACCTACGGAGACCACGGTCCCCTCGGAGGTGTCTTAGCTAATCTCGGGCGTGGGGGACCCCATCATTGCCTGCTGGGGGGCAGGTCGCCTGGCCCCGGGCGGACTGTCGGGAGACCCAGATATAAGAAAGTGACGTTACCCTGTTATCTCCCGACAGCAGTCAGAACCTGACCAGATGTAAGAAAGTGGTGCCGTCGTGGTGTCTCCTGAGGGGCTGAGGGCTGTGTGCGGCCCGAATATGGGATCGGCACGTTGATGCTCGGGGTGGAAAGGAGTGTGGGGTGGGGGGCGGGGACCGGAAGGAACTGTGAGCCCAGCTCGGAGTGAGGAGTGGGTGACGGTTGCGGGGGGTGGTGGAGAGAGCCATCTAGAGACGGAACAGGGCAGGCAGGACGGCCCCCCTGTGTAGGCGAGAGGGTGACCAGGCATTGTCTGGGCTGTGGCCCAGATCACACAGCTTGCAGGAGACGAGGAAGTCACATTCGCTGAGCACGTCTGAGTGCCCGGTGCTGGGCCACGCCCACGGAGAGCCACGTCAACCCATGCGCTGGATGTGGTTCCCAGTCCTGTGTCTCAGATGAGGCAACTCCCCGAGATCCTCGGGGTCCTTGTCCTCCCGCCCTCCTGCCTCTTTTCCCACACACGCCATGGGCCGGTCTCCGCTCTTGGCTCAGCGGAGGACAAGAGACAAAGTCCGGGCCCTAGAGGGCCCACGTGCTGGGGGGTGAACCAGTTTACGCGGAACGGAGACAGAACAGTGTAACACTGATGCTGGGGCGGGGCGGAGAGCCGTGTTCCTGCAGAGGGAGAGTCGGGGACATCTCTCCGCTAGGGTGGCGTCTGAGCAGAGGCCTGAAAAGAGGGTCTGAGGGGACCCTTCAGGTACCTTTGGGAGGCACATCCCAGACAGAGGGAGCAGCAAGAGGAAGGCCGAAGCTGCTGTGGCCGGGCAGACAGCGCGAGAGGGGGGCCTCGAGCGCCCGGTCGCCGCAGACAACAGGGTGGGAGGAGCAGCCCGGGCTCACGAACGTGGACCTCACACGTGGTGCCGGCCCGGGGATCTGATGCGGTGAGAACGTCCAGGCGGTGGGGGTGGAGCAGGCAGCAAACACCCAGCAGTGGACGGGGTATGGGTGGCATTGGGGTCTCCACCTAGACGCTGCCTCCACAGCCGTCCAGGCTGGGCCGGGGTGGCGCCACCGTGGGAGTGAGAACTGGCAGGTCCAGGTTGCGTCCGCAGCCACGAAGGACCCACAGGCCCTCGCTCTGGGATGTGACGAGGCAGGTTTCAAACCGGGCGGGTTGGCGGCAGCCTCAGGACCCCACTCTGGCCAGTAAATCACCCCGCAGGCTGGTCTTGCCACTCAGCCCCCAATCCTCATCACCCCAGCTCTCCGTGCCCCCCCCCACTGCACCACCCAGAACCCTCCCAGCGCTCTCTGAGCCTCAGTTTGCTCATCCGCAAAACGTCTGCGCTCCGACAGCTGGCCTCTCGGGCCCCTTTCAGTTCTTCCCTTTCGTGACCTGTGACCCATGTCCCTGTAGCGCAGGGTGAACGTAAACGCAAGGTAAGGGCATCGATGTTTACGGATTTCTCTTTTCCTGGAGGAATGTGCGTGTTCCGTGTCGCCTGGATGGTCTCTAAGCCACCTGCTCTATCACTCAGGAAAAAAGTAAGGTGCAGTAGAATCAGTAGGGGTAAAAGTAATTCATCACTCATTAAAGTTACATAAAAGTAAACATTCACCTGCTCAGAAAATAGTTTGGTGGGCTCTCAAAGAGTGACGTGCAGAATTACTGCATGACACAGCAAGTCCACCTCTCTCTGTGTGGCCCAAGGAGCGCAAAACACACGCCTGGCAGAGACCCTTGCACACGAGTGTCATAGAGGCTCAGCTCACAAGCGCCAGGAGCTGGAGCCGCCCGCGTGTCCGTCGACAGGTGAAGGGATGGCCCACGTCTGGGGCAGACACTCCACGGAACTCTGCTCTGCCACGCAGCAGGTGTGAGGTGCCGATACAGACCGCAGTGTGGCCGAGCCCTGGACACATCCCACTCAGCGAGAGAAGCCGGTCACACCAGGTCACAGATTGAGGATCCCCCTCCCACGACAGCTCCAGAAGGGAGCGCCCGTAGCGATGGGAAGGAGGCTGGGGGCTGTCAGGGGCAGGCGGGGTGGGCGGGGCTGCCGGTGAAAAGCCACTGCTAAATAGGCACAGGGTTTGGGGGGTATGAATATTTGAGAGCCAGACAGAGGTGGAGGTTGCACTGTAATGTGACCGCACCGAAGGCCACCAAACTGCACAGTTCAAGGTCATCGAGTCTGTCACGTGAATTTGACCTTCGGGAACAGATAAGTCAGCGGCTCCGCTCCCTGGTCCCGTGAAGTGCCCGCCAGCGGGTGGCCACCGCGCGCAGAGAGAGAAGCTTGCCCTGGCTGAGGAACGTTCTGTCGCTGATTTAGGCAACGTGCGGGGTCTGATGCCACCGTGGGGGGCGGTGGCAGGGCAGGAGGACTGGGGAGAGCTGGGTCCCCTTCCGTTGGTCCCTGCCCTGCTCGGGCCGAGCAGGCACCAAGGTCTGTCCTCTGTCGTCCTAGAGCTCACAGCCTCTCCGGCCAGCACTTCCAGCCACGTGCCAGCAGAGGGCACTCACGCACCCCAAAAACCAACCCGAGGACGGTCCGCGGACGAATACACAGGTCTCCAGACGGAGCCCTGTTAGTTACAACACAAATATGGCACGGAATCCTGGTCTTCGAGTGAAACCAAATTTTTCTTGCATCAAAAGAAGACAAAGTATACGGAGATTTTGATTGGAACTGCGCTGAGTCTATAGATCAGTTTTGGGGTGTCGGGGGGAGACTGTCATCTTATCAACTTGATTCGTCCAGCCCGTGAACCTGGATTATCTTTCCATTTGTTCAGGTTTTCTTTGACTTTTTTCCATCAGTGTGGTTGGCCCAGATCCTGCACGTACTGGTTGACTGGTAACCGTGTCTTTCATTGTGGGGGTGTTTTGTAAATAGTATCGCTTTTAAAACTCTGATTCCAGCGTTCACTGCTGGTATGCAGAAATACAATAAATTTGTATATATTGACCTAAAACACACACCACAATCTAATCAATGACCTCAACACCTGCTGGAGGTCAAGGCACGACCTTCAGGCGGTGGGGGAAACTCAGTTCTAACAGGGGCAAAGCCTGGGCCAAGTGCTGACCTTGGCACTCTCCAGATCTGTGACTCACACACACACACACAGAGGAATGTAATTCCACCACGAGAAAGAAGGAAATCCTGCCATTTGCGACAACATGGACAGGTGTGGAGGGTGTCACATTAAGTGACACTGTTCAGACAGAAAAGGACAAATCCGGTGGCATCCATGTATGTGGAACCAGAAAGGAAAAAGCCCGACTTATGGAAACAGCTGGAAAAGCGGTGGGGGTCCCGGGGAAAAGAGGGAGCGTCGGCGAAGGTGCGGACTGATGAAAAAACACCCAGGGTTTCCGTGACGACTCATTGTACCAAGACAGCTCATGCGTGAGAGCGCGAGGGGTGTGCACACCAAACACGTCACACACGTGAACAGACATGAGTTCCTGCCGGTACGTCCACGTGACCCGGCATCACCAGGCCACTGTCGCCCTTCCCTGCCCTTCCCACGCGTGGAACTCCCTCTGTGACCGTGAGGGACCCCCAGACGCTCACTCATTCGCCCAGACCCGCACGCCCACACCGCCGTTTCGACCTGGCTGACCCGTTCTCCCCGGGGAGCCCAGCCTGCTGGGTAGGGCCCGGCCTGGTCCCCAGCTCTTTCCGACTTCAGCACGCGAGCGCGCTGTGCTCAGGAGTTACGTGGACCGGCCTTCTGTCCTCCTCCAGCAGACGAGGCTTGTCGTACGAAACGCACATAGACCCGTTCCTTTCTGTCTGCGTTCCATTGTACAGCCTCTCCATCGCCGTGATCTGAGTTTATCGAGTCGTAAAACATCAACCTGATTCCAACAGTTAAGTTTGCACAAGAAATGTTTTTAAAGCCTTGTTACTTCCGACCCCCAGTTGCTTCAGTCCACTCCCGCCACCCCTCGTAAATAACCAGTCTTGCTAGTTTGGGGGTTACCCTTCCTATGTTTTTTCACAAAAAGAAGTAGATGCAGGTGTCGATATATTTCTTTATAATAGTCAATGTCGAGATTCTCCGTGGCTTATCGGAAGGCGCCGCCTGCGCCCACCACCGACTCCGCCCGGTCCCGCTGCCTCTGCCGCCGGCCTGCAGCGGCCGGCAGGGGTCAGCAGCGGACGCCGAGCCGGCCCCCGGCGACGGAGTGGTTGCTGCAAGTTCCCGGCGGTCTGAACCCACATCCATCAGCTGGCTGCTAATCCTTCTTGACAGACATCCCAGAAGAATCTTGAAGTGTTAACTAGTTCCAGACTTTAACGAGGGTGAAAGCCAAGTTTGTGTTTTGGAGGCTGGCCGTAGAACTGAGCTACTTCTGCCTTGACTGACCGGGAGAAGTCACCGGGAACGCGGCCGGACTCAGGTGCCCGCATGTCCTGCCCCGACCCCACGCCCGGAAGACACGCCCCCGTTTCTAAGGTTTCTTCCCCGTAAGTCTGTGCCCAGGAGACCCCAGAGCCTCAAGCCCCAAGCCCTTCTTAAGATGCACCTGATACTCCACCCCGCGCAGGTGACAATGGCGGGTCTGTCCGCCCACCTGTCTGTGGGGCCTCTCGGCCCTGCAGGTGAGGAGCGTGGACGGTGGCCCGCCCGGGCGCACCTGGCCCGCCTGAGCAGAGTCAAGAATGCGAACAATCCAGGCGTTCTCCAGCCCGGCAGTCAGCTGTGGGGACTGGGAGGCGCCGGGCGCACTGGCCCCTTTGTTTGGACGGCTCTTCTTGGCGGGAGGACGCGGTGCGTGTGGCCGGCAGGTGAAGAGCCCCAGGCGGCTGCCCGGGCGGAGGCGAGCAGGCTGCGGCCAAGGAGGCGGCCTCGGCGGCTCTGGACCGCCCGGGGGCCCCCGGCTCGGCTGGGCATGCAGGGAGCCACGCTCTCCTGTGCACCCCAGCCCTCCGCGTGTCCCCCTCAACTCCATCTTACCTGCCCGTTTCAACACACACAGCTGAGAAGCGCAAAGGGATACGTCTCCCTGTCCCTGACCCCCACTCAAACCCCGCCGGCTGACAGCCGGGCGGTCCGGGAGGCCCAGACTTGGGAAGAGAGCGCTGATGGATTGTAACGTATATGCTGGCACAACCGTGTCCCACGCCTGGGGCTCTGTCACGGAAGCTGGGGTTTGGAAGGACCCCGGAGGCCAGCAGTCCCCAGCGCCCAGCAATCCCTCGGCCACACCTCTGACCGGCGGCCACTCGGCCACTCTGTCCGAACTCCTTCCGAGGGTGAGGAGCGCCAAATGCGACCGGCAGGCTCCTACTCGTCCCTCATGACCCTGGTCAAATGTCATCTGCTCTGTGACGTTTCTCCCGCGTCCCCCAGCCGGTCCCCCACGGCGTGCGGCTCCGCCCCCAGCAGCGCGCCCTGCGTGGTGGCTTCTCTGCTTCCATCACCTGGTGTCTGCCTCTCCTCCCGGTCTCCGAGCTTGCCAGGGGAGCCAGCAGACCACTGTCCGTCTCTGTCCCCTCGACTGTTGCTCTAACACCGACACTTCGGCGGCGTTCCAACAACTGTTGTTGAAGATGCAAAGGAGCGCTTCTCCCAGGAAAGCTCGCTCGGGAGGCAAGGAGCTGCAACTGTTCTGGGACACCCCAGCCGCGTGCTGAGCGAGCGTCTCCCTGCCCGCACTTCCCCCACCGCGGTCCTCACCCTGCCTCTGGCGAAGGGACCCCAGGAACCCAGCGCGCGACTTGGGCGGTCAGGAAGAGGAAGGCCTGCGTTTTCCCTTCTCCGTCAGTGTTCGCCAGGGGCGCACTCACACGGAGTCCTAATGGGAAGGGGGCCAGCGGGGCGTCTCAGTTATGAATTTGGGGTTTGGGCCCAACAGACCCAAGCACACCTTCCAGTTCTGGCAGGCACCCCCCTGCACGGGGGCCTCATCCGTAAAACACGGAACCTCCAGACGAAGTGGGGGACCTCGCGGAGGGCCGCCCGTCCAGGGCCTCGGGGAGGGCGGCGAACGCTGGGACCTGCCCCGGTTAAACCCCCAACAAGCTGGAGAGGAAGGCAGCTTTCCTGTTCGGGTCTAAGAGGCATCGGTCCTCGTCCCCCCGGTTCTCACCTGGGTCCCCCTGACGGGAGAGCCCCGGGCCGTGAGCCCGCACGCCCACTGCGATCGGCACGGACGCCCCCGGCGTTACCACTTGCTGACCAGGCCCAGAGAGCCCAGCCGGAACTAGAGCTTCCTCCCTGCTTCTGTCTGTAAGAGCCACCAAGGAGGCGCGTGGCGTCACAGACAGACGGAGCGGCGGGTGTGTCTGGGGCCCTGAAAAGGAGGAGACTGCGGCCCGGGGATGTTCACGGTGTCGCTGCGTTCCAGGGCTGGAACTAGACCTGACGGCCCGCTTCCGCCTCCCCCACCCGGGGCAAGGCCTCGCCACACACTTTCTCGTGTGAC
>CM052551.1:43846090-43875442 GCA_028533065.1 Trachops cirrhosus | reverse complement strand
GGAGCCAGCGCCCCCGTGGGGAGAAAGCTGAGCCCGAGGAACTCCGAGGGACGCCCTCCTCCCTCCCCACCCAGCCCAGATGTTCTGGGCGGCTCTGGCTGCAGTCTGGGGCACACCCACCGTGCGCGGGCCAGCAGGGCCGCGGCTGCTCGGCTACCTGGCCCTCAGCAGCTGCTGGCGCAGAACCAGGCCGGGCGGCCGGGGCGCGGTGTGGGCTCCGAGCTGCCGGCGGGGGCCCGGCTGTCGAGGGGATGGACCGGAGGCAAAGCCTCGGCCGTGGACGCTTGGCAGCTCCAGCCAGGGGCAGAGCGCGTCCAGGCTGAGGCTCAGGGTGGACCTCACTCCACTGTGTGTGAAATCAGTGAGGTAATGAGTGTGGAAACTTTTGGAAAAGTCACCGAACGTTCGCCGTACCCCATCCCTCTTCTCTTCCTGCTCTGCGCTGTCCTGCCCTGTCCCCGAGCTCCTCCCTCACCACCCACAGGCACTGGGCCTTGCTGACTGGGTTCCTGAGGTGACTTCCCTTCCTGCCCTGAGAATTCAAGGCCGCTGCCCCCCACCCCCATCCGGGCCTGGGGGTTCTTACTTAGACTAGAGTAGTAATGTCTGTCTGCTCTACCACTGCCCCTTCCTTCTCCTCTTGCCCAGTCACACACTGCGGCCAGGGGCAGTCACCTCGGATCATGCCGCTGTTGTGTCTTCTTCCCCAGCCCCGACCTGCAAAGGCTCTCTGTTGCCCACAGACTAATGAACTCTGAGGCCCAGGATTCGAACTCCTGGCTTGCCCACCTCTCTGTGTCCATAGAGATCCTTCGCACTTGGTGAGTTCACCTGGCCACCTGCCCAGCAGGCCTCACGATCAATAACCTCCCCGTGAGTCCCCCCCACCGCCACTTTACTTCAAGGTTCAAAAAGGGTTGTGGATTAATTATTTACGGGGTAAGAACGGTGGGAATGATTATATTTTAGGTACAGCAAAGAATCCTTCTCTCCCCCCACCTCCTCCACGTACTCACGCTGCAGGTGCCCCTTTGGGGGCAGACGCTGGGCTGAGGATCGGGTGGAAGGTCCAGGAGACCCACCTGGGCACAGGGGTCTGGAGCTACGGGAATTAAGGCTACACTTTTTTATTTTTTGCTTGCTCAAACAAATCCACGATCACGACTCCACTACCGGTGCGGAAGCCTCTGCGGCGTGGCCGTCCCCCTTTTCACTCCAGCTACCGGGAAGCTCAAAGGCAGTTCTGACTCTCGGGCACAGTCCCTGTCGGCCCGTGCAGACGCGCACGCAGCAGGCAGCAGGCGCCCGGCGCGCGTTCGGAGCTGTGCCGGATCGGACGGTGGTGAGCAGGGTTAGCGTGTCTGCCCGGCCCGCCCTCTCTTGGCCTCACCCCGCCGTTCCTTCTTGTTAGCTTGTGGTGCACGTCTTCGGTTTTGTGTCAACTGAAATTCTTTTCAGAAGAGATGAGACCCTGTCACTCACTGTAGGCAGGGTGGGCAAAAGGGGGTTTACCGTGGTGAGTGCGTGAATCAGAACTTCTCCTTCTTCTTCTTTTAGTCCTCGCCTGAGGACTTTTTTTCATTGATTGTCGAGAGAGAGAGAGAGAGAGAGAGAGAGAGAGAGAGAAACATTGGGTGGTTGCCTCCCGTAGGCGCCTGGACCGGGGATCGAACCTGCAACCCTTCGGTGACGGGACAACGCTCCAACCAGCTGTGCCACACGGGCCGGGCCCCCGGGTTTGTTCTCGTATTATTTTATTAGTTACTGCCTTGTTTTCCAGACGAACAGCTGCACTCCTACTCGTGCCCGCCGCTGAAAAGCAGCAGTGCCCCAACCCTGGCCCTGAGGGGGGCACGCTCGTGCTCCCCTTGCAGACTCGCCCCTAAAGCCACTGGACGAGTAAATGCAGCCCACCCCACTGTCTGATGGGGCCTGGCCACTCTGGAGGGCTCTCCTTCCCTGTCCCACCCGGGAAACTCAGACCGACAGTCAACCTCCCGCCGCAATTAAAACAGCAGCCCCGGGTTACTGTTCTGAGGGGTGACTTACTTTCCCGTCCCCAGCACGCAATTTTAATTTTAAGAATCCACTGCAGTGTTGACAGTGTTTGCATGTAACCTGGATCCTTTTTGGGAAGCAGGTGAGACGCCGTATGTAAATAAGTTAACCGAGTGGACGGGGTTCGCCCCTCAGAGGAAATGAGAGGGTGTGTGGGTTCAGGGCTGAGTGGTGTCCCCCAGTGTCCTTTCAGCAGCCACCGGTGTTTCACTGTCCTTGGTGGGTGGAGACGCAGGTGGGTCCCTTCCTTCCTGGAAATGCCCGTAAGTGGCCGGGTCTCGATATGGGGCTGGTGGGGGTGCTCTCTGCATCTGCTCGGCAGAACGCTGCCTCTGTGCTGGGCCCTGCCCACGGCGGGGGGCTTGTGCAGAGCTGCTGAGCCCCAGCCCTGGGCCCCCCTGTGCTGCCAAGGGCCCCAGGCCGCTCCACGAGAACTCATCCACCACCCTGAGGCGTCGGGGGCAGGCGGGGGCAGGCGGGGGCAGGAGGGTCAGTGCCTCGGGCCCAGAGCGGGAGACCTCAGCTCTCCACAGGCCTCTCTCTGTTGGAGGCCGGGGGTGCACCCTTCACGGCACCATGACTTCCAGGGCCCTGGGGTCTGCTGTGAAATGTCACCCGTAGGCATCAAAGGCCGTGCCTATGGGAGCCCAGGAGGGAGAGGGTCACCGGGCAGCCAGCGGCCTCGGGACTCGTTACAGAGCAGGTGGGGTTGGCCCAGAGGAAGTCCCTTCCCAGCAGTGAACGGCGGTCCTCAGCTCAGTCAGGTCTGATGCTCGTCCATCCTCTCCACGCCCACGCCCCAGGGCTGGGGGCCGGGCCACACTTACCAATAAACACAGCCTAGAGGCACTTACTGTCCGTGAGGAGGGGGAGGAGGATGGAGACAGCGAGACTCCGACTCTGTGCCTGCCCCCGTGCGGGGTCTGTCCTTCTTATTATGTCCTCGGACACTCGCAGAGACACCCTCCGTTTCTTCAGTGGGGAAACTGAGGCTTGGAGAGGTTAAGGAACGCCCAGGCCCGTGGGTGTGACCCAGGCCCCTCCTCTACCCTGCGGGGCCCGGCCCAGCAGGGACAACTTTCCTGCGAAACCGTGTCCGCTCCCTCGTGGGGAGGCCACAGGAGAGCCCCCCCCACCATGTATTTAAGTACTAACGCACCCAGAGAGGCTGCTGGGTGTTTCACGTCCTCCCCTCTGGGAGCTCTTGAGGACAACAGTCCTCTTCTCCCACACAGATAAGCAACCCGGAACCTGGAGGGGCCGGGGGATTTTAGGTTAAACCATTCACAAAGGTCACCGCTGGGACTGGGGCTCAGACCCCTGTCTTTCCGTAGTAGCCCGTGACCTGTGACAGGGACTCAAATCGAGGGCACTCTCTACTTAGTCACCAGGGAGTCCTTGCGTCTCTGGTGTGCTGGGCACGGGTGAGACCCGGGGGACGTGACGTGGTCCTTCTCTGGAGGCGCTCCGTCCCGCAAGGGGATAAGCGGGTAGGTGGATAATTCTCTTACAAAACCCGAAGAATCCGGTACTTTAGGTGGCGCCCCAGGTGGCTGGGACCAGTGTCCTCCATGCCTGGGGCCATCCTCGCCCTGCTGGCGGGAGATCCTCGCTTGCCTGGCTCCTTCTTCCCGTCCGGAAGCCGCTGTGTGGTGCCCCTTCACCCCAGAAAGTGTGGCGGCACCCAGCCCCCAGCTCCCTGGAGCGACGTGGCCGTCTCCGGGACCAGGGCCTTCCCCGAGAAGAACCCGGCAGCCAGGAAGGGCTGCAGGTCCCGTGGGTCCCTCCGGGCCAGGCTCTGCCTGCCCCCCCCCCGCCGCCCGGGGAGGACCACCTTCTCCGTCTGGGCAGGAACGTGTCTGCTTTTTCTCCTCGCGCTGGAAACGCACTCCGACTTTTTTTTTTTAACAAATAACACAATTTTCCCTTTGTGTTTCCCTTAATAAGACACAGCGATGAAAGCAAGAAAGGGAAAGTGAAACAGCATGTGGCTGTCATCCCCACTCTGCGGTGGGACGTGCCTCTCTGGCCCCCGCCCGCCCGCGCCTCCCCCAGATCTCAGCCACAGAGCTCCGCGCCCCCGGGTGCTGGTCCGCGTTCCCGCCCCCGAGGGGCGCAGCTGCGAGGCGGGGCTGCGCTCTGGCCCGTCTGCCACGGCTGAACTTGACTGAGGGCGGGTGACAGGCGGAGACAGGGTGCGGTCCGGGCACCTCCCGCTGGGAGAGGTCTGCCCAGGTCACAAGGTCCCTGCACGGCCTCTGGGGGCCCCATGGCGGCCCCTCGTGCGTTGGCCCTTGTCTCTCTTTTCCAGCGCTGACGCCTCCCGGGCCAGCCTGGCAGGGACCCCGTCTCCTGCCCAAAGCAGAGCACTCGGCTTAAGGTGGAGACACTGAACGTCTTGGGGTCCGCTGGCAGTTGAGTGATTCCCAATGTTGGGTCAGCGGCCGGTGTCTTTGCAAGGACGCGTGCAAGTTTCCCCGCGTGGGGCCGATTGTCCCCACGGGGACGAGGACGCGGACGCGGGGCTCGGGGATAACGCCCGCAGGACGGCCATGCTGACCGGAGGCAGGGCCGGGAACACGCCATCCATCGCGGGAAGTGACACAGGCCTGGGGGCCGCGGCGTGGGAGGGACCAGGAGCAGGTTCGGAGGAAGGGGAACAGGGCCCAGCGGCAGCTCCGCCCCACCTGCCGGTCTTGGGAGCAGCAGCTGCCTTGGCGGGTGGCCGGCCCCGAAAATCAACAGGCCAGAGGCGGAAGCTCTGAGAAAGTGAGTCTTGACCTAATTAAGCCGGAGCTGGACTCCACGCGGCCTCGGGGGTCGCGTTTGGCTCGCCTCCTCAAACCCTCGAGACTTCTTTCTGCGGAAAGGGAGAGTGCGCTCACTCTTCACGCAGCGCTGCCGGACGGCGGCCCTGTGGCAGGTGCTTTCATTAAAAAGGGGAAATGACACTTAGTTTACGGTGGGAAACCACGAGGCCTAAACCGGAGGGCCTAGTGGGACGGTGCCTGTCCACCCACCCGCGCCACAGAGTCGGGCAGGGCGGTACGCAGTGTCCCTAATGCCCCAGGCGGGGTCCAGTGAACCACAGAAGAGAGACCCCCCACTACGCACTACGCAAGGTGTCTCCTTACTGGCTGAGGCAGCCACTCAGACCCACCAGCCAGCCGGCGCTTGGGCCCATTCTGCGAAGCGCAGCACATGGGTGACGAGGACCAGCGGGTTCTGCTGCCGCCCCATCCTCCCCCTCCCTCAGCCTGATTTCACCAGCTTTAGACAGCCGGGGCCTTTCCCACGGGCGCAGCCCCTTCATTTCAGGGAGGAAGGGTGCTTGCTGCCCAGGTGACTCCATGGCCCGGCCCACTCGGGAGCAGAGCAGGGGGTGGAGCCCAGGCCCTGGGAATGGGGACCCCACGTGTTTTCCACCTCTACGGGGGGTCCCACTGCAGACAGCACAGCCCTCAGCGCCAGCCCCGCAAACGGGGGCGTCTGTCCGTCTCGCCCATGTGCCTGGCTCGGTGCAAGGCCCTGGGGCTGATGCTGTGAGGAGGGGACACGGTCTCCCTCCTGAAGGTGCCCGAGAGCCCCCGGCAGGGGAAAGACATCGCCACCAAACACTCACGAGACTCTACAAGGAACATTCTCTCACTTGCTCAACCTATTTCCCAAGTTCAAGGCCTGCAGTGAAACCCAGACTCTGCTGGGCATTGAAAGGTATCCTTTGATTCCCTGGCTGGTGTGGCTCAGTGGGTTGAGCGCCGGCCTGCGAACCAAAGGGTCGCTGGTTCAATTCCCAGTCAGGGCGCACGCCTGGGTTGTGGGTCAGGTTTTTGGTGAGGGGCACACGAGAAGCAACCACACATGAGTGTTTCTCTCCCTCTCTTTCTCCCTCCCTTCCCCTCTCTGTAAAAAAAATAAAATAAAATCTTTAAAAAGTGTTTTCCTTGTGATGGTGCTTGTCCTACCCCGTTTTCCCCCCTTGTCTAACTTCTCCTTTAGGCACTACCCTAAGAGTGCTTGTAATCTGTATTTTCCCCTACTCCTTTTGGGGTGCCAGACCACACAAAGGACAGGTGTCGGGAGACATGCCACTCAACGTGTGGGTGACGTCAGGGACCTCCCCCAGTGCCCCACGCCGCAAAGACTCATGGGAGAAGACGGCCAAACCCCTTCGTTCCGCCTGCCTCCTAGGCTTGTGGTGGAGATCAAGCAGAGCCAACGTCTGTGAAAGGGCCCACAGGATAAAGCGACTCCGCAACGCAGAGCGTGGGACTCTGTGCTCTTCCCCACGATTCCCCGAAGCCACGGGCAGAGTCCTGCTTGTGCCTGCCCGTGAGGCCTCTGTCACCACCCCTGAGCCCCATGGAGCTGCCTGCAACTTTCTCTTAAAAATTAGGACGTGACCCTGTCCTGGGAGAAGGTAATAGCGCATCCTTGCTGTGTGGCATCTCGCGGGCTCAGCTGCAATTTCCCTGGCGCCTGGTGATTCTAACTCAGTCCCCTGCAGTCCAGTCACCAAGAGGCAGGGGAGGATCCCCGTGAACCAGGTGCACCCCGAGCTCTGCTCCCATCACCTGTGATTATTGGGGTACTGCCTGTGTCTCCACCTCATAGGGGTGTGGTAAAGATGAGATGAGTGAGCCAAGCCTGGCACAAAACAGAAGCTGGAAAATGTTAGCTGGCCTTGTGGTGCAGTGAGCGTCCACCTGGGGCCAGGCACGAAGCTGGCCTCCTGGTTACACCGCTGACTGAGACCCTCTCTCTGCTCCTGGAGGGGCCAAAAGTCTGGGGTTGCAGGCTAAGGTTAGGGCGCGGTGCGCTGGTGTTTCCCCCAGACGCTTGGCTCCCCGGGGAATGCCCCCTCAGCGGACTTCCTGCGCCGCGTCATTGCGGGCTCTGGGTCTCGGGTCAGACCCCAGCTGGTCTGCTCCAGGACCCTGATTCGAGCATCACCGGGGCGGGGGGCCCCCGTTGAATCTGTGCACTCCATCGATGAGCAGGTTTCGAGCCCAACTTGGGAGCTCCAGGGGCCTCTGGGTGACCAGAGAGGGCTTGGAGGGCTCAGAGGTGCAGGAGTCGCAACCACACGCCGAAAGCGGCCTTTGCGCGCACCCCGCGGCCGGGTGAGGGCCGCCCGGCTTCCTCACTTGCAGCGGCGTGCGGGCGCCGCGGTCCGGGAGGCGCCGGGAGCTCGGCGCAGGCCCGCGCGCCCTGAGGTGGCGGTTACACGTGGAGGGAGGAAACTTGGCTCGCCCGGGAGGTCGCTGCGGCCGCGGGGCGCGCCCGGCGGGGGCCGCGCAGCCGGCTCGGAACGGGAGCGCGGCGGCCCCTCCGCGGGACGCGCTCCAGCCCCCTCCCCGAGCTCTCCACCCCTCCCTGCGCCGCGCACGCAGCCGTCGCCCGGGCAGAGCGGCCGGATTCGCCCCGGCCCACAGGGCCCGACTTGCACCCAGGACCCAGGCCTCCGCCGTCCCTCCCCGCTTCGGAGAAGCGTCGGCCTTCCCCTCGCCCGGAGGAGCGACTGGGCGGGCAGGACGTCCCGAGAAGGCCGGAGCCCGCGGCCACGTCCCGGCCCGGCCCGCGCGCAGAGGAGCGGGCTCCTTCTCCGGCGCGCCGGAGCCGGGCGGGCGCTCCCTGCAGCCTCGAGGACCTCCGCCTCCCTGGCCGCAGCTGGTCCCGCTCCAGCCGCGCAGCGAGCTCGCCGGTCAGGTAAGGGAGTCGGCCCGCTCTGGGCTCCGGCTCGGGCCGGCGTTTCTGAAAGTTGATTTGAAATGCAGCCAAGAGTGCTCGGGGCCCGCGCGGCTCCGCCCCGAGGCGACTCCTCCGCTCCCGCAGACGTCCCCGGCACCAGCGCGCGGCAGGAGGACGCCCGGCGCCCGGGGTCCGGGCGGCTGGCACTGCCCCCTCGGCGGGGCAGGTGAGGGATCGGCCGGGCGCGGGCTGCGGAGCTGGCGGTCCCGCGTGCCGGGCCTTCACCCCATCCTACCGGGAGCTGGGCTCCAGCGGGGACGTCCCCAGGGCCCACTGCAGTGGCGGTTGGGCGGAGTCGGGCCAGCACGGGAGCCCTGGGCTGGGACAGGGTGGGGACGCGGGGGGAGGGCAAGCGGAGCGCAGTCGGGGGGCGGAGGCCTGAGTACAAAACGCGCTGACTTCGAGTGCAGTCGGATGGGTTGGCGCGGCCGGCGGTGACTCGTCTCTCCGCCCACCCCACGCTCCTCTTGGCTGGCCTCTACCCTGCGGCTCATTCTGGTCGCCCCGGCCGCTCCCTCCGCCTCTCCCAGGAGCGCGGGGCCGCGTCCCGGAGGGCGCGACGCCAGAAGCCTTGCTTCCTCTTCTCTGCAGGTCCTCGCCACCCGGCTCGAACATGCTGGACGGGCTGAAGATGGAGGAAAACTTCCAAAGTGCCATCGAGACCTCGGCCTCCTTCTCCTCGCTGCTGGGTGAGTCCTCCGGCCACGCGCCCCCGGCGCCCCGCCAGGTCCAGACCTGGAGCGCGGTTCGCTGGGACGTGCTGGGCGACAGGGGGGCCGGCGCCCCGCATCCTGCACTCCGCTGAGACCCCGTCTGTCCGCCAGCCCCTCGGCCCCTCCTGCCCCAAACAGAGCAGCCGGCAGGCCTCCCACTCGGGGCATCGAATTCCCCAAAGTCGTGAGGGCTGGGCAAGCTGGTTCGCAGGCGGACGATCTGCAAGTGATGAACAACACCCAAGGCAGATTTTTAATCACGGAGCTGATGGACAGCTCTCAAACGCCTTCCTGTCTTCGGCGGCCGAGAGGCCAGCGTCCAGGAGGCTTCTCGCGCCCACCGACCCCAGGCTTGGTCTCCGCCGAGGGGCTTTTCCGGGCCGATGGGCAGCGAGGCGCGGGGATTAGCCTGCGCCGCGGGGCCCTCGCCTAGGCTTTGATTAACTGGAGCCGGAGCTCGGGCCGGAGGTCCTCCGCCTCCCCAGCCTCATCGCAGCGACCGCCGGGGAGCGACGCGCCCCGGGCCTCCGCAGAATGTACGTGCGCGCGGGCCCCCGGAGCCAGGCCGGGACCTCACCCCACCCAGCTCGCCCTTGGCACCTTTCAAGTTTGGGGAGCGCGTGTTTCGACCGTTTTAACAGGAGGGGTTTTCGTTGTGTCCTTTACTGTGGCCTCCCCGCATCACCAGAAACCGCTAGAGCGGGGGGAAGGCGGCGAGGGGACAGTTCGGAGGGAGAAACCCTGTGGAGAGAAGCCCCCCAACTCCCCAGTTGACGCGCAATCGCGTGCGCTGCGTTCCCTTCTTCCAGCCGCGGTTCCGGAAATTCCCGACTCCTCCGCCTGGGAGGAACGCGGGCCGGGCTGGCGGCGTCCTGGCGCGGGGCGTGCGTGCACCTCCGCTTGAAGCGGGCATCGGGGTTGGTCCTGGGCTCCGCGGGGCACGTCCCCACCAGGAACCGGGGCAGAGAGATAGAGGACATCTTGCTGCTCTTCTTAGCCTCCCTGCCTGCGCCCCACGTCGGGGACCGCCGCCCTGGAGAGCCGGTGGCCAGTCCCCCGAGGGAGTGTAGCCGCGAAGCAGGGGAGAGACAGGCCTTTGGGACACCAGGCACAAGGCTGCTGTTACCCCGGGGCTTCCTTTAAATAGCTGTGAAATGCCCCAACAAAGGTGGCCAAGCGTCCCCCCCCCAAAGCACTTCCTCTCGCAAAGGGACAAAAAGGAGTCCGGGCGCGTAGGGCCGAGGAGAGTGCCGTTTGCCGGTCGGTCTGGGGTCCGTGTCGCTCTCCCGTGCGGCAGCTGAGCCGCGAGCGTCCGGGAGTCCTGGCCAGACAGGCTCAGGGCGTCTTCGCCCCCCACTCTCCCCTCTGTCTTTTTTTCTTTTTATTTCGATGCCTCTTAATTTTGAAACACCCATCTGCAGTTTGCAGCTGAGACTCAGCAAATGGGGGTTCGCTGGTTTGAACACCCTGAGTTGGCCTGAGGCGAGGTGGCATTTTTCTGTATGCGTGGGGCTTTTTAGAAAGCTAAGAGAACAAGCAATTTGAAGTTTTCCTTCAAAGAAATAAAAATAAAAAATTCAGAACTCCGTTTTTAGCAAAAGACAGACCCAAACAAAATTCCTTTCCACATTCAGTTTTAAAAAGCGCCCGCAGAGACAAGCGCAGTGAGTGATTTCACAACTGCGATGGACCCGGGAGAACGGATTTATTGGTGGTCTAATTTTGCAGGATGCGCGCATCCCCGGGTCGGTTTGATAATTAAAGGCTACTTATGGATTTCCTCTCCCTCCTCTGGTGGAATTTAAACCTTCCCTGTGTGTTAGAAGCGCCGCTTGGTTTGATTTTTCTCTGTCTCCAAACCTTGGCGGCCAGGATCCGCCGGGGTGTTCCACTGGTGGGGACTCGGGGCGCCCGCGGTGTGAGCGCTGGGAGCGCGTCCGGCGCGGCGGCGGAATACCGACCGCGAGGCTCAGCCGCGCGCCTCTCTTGCTGCTGCAGGCAGAGCGGTGAGCCCCAAGTCCGTCTGCGAGGGCTGTCAGCGGGTCATCTCGGA
The DNA here is from genome assembly GCA_028533065.1 of Trachops cirrhosus. NCBI lineage: Eukaryota > Metazoa > Chordata > Mammalia > Chiroptera > Phyllostomidae > Trachops > Trachops cirrhosus. The sequence continues at coordinate 43,864,867 of CM052551.1, read as the reverse complement.
CAGGTTCCTGCTGCGGCTCAACGACAGCTTCTGGCACGAGCAGTGCGTGCAGTGCGCCTCCTGCAAGGAGCCCCTGGAGACCACCTGCTTCTACCGGGACCAGAAGCTCTACTGCAAGTACGACTACGAGAAGTAAGTGTCCGCGCTCCTGCGCGCGCCCCCCATGCGGGCATCGCGGCGGCGCCCTTGCGCGCTCCGGTTCTGGGAGGTGCAAAGGCACCGGATGCCCAGAGGCGCGTGGAGTCCTTTCCCCCACCCGCAGCACTTCTCGGGAGGCAGAGAAACGCCCTGCCCACGGCCACCGCCGGCCCCGCGGACCGCCGCGCTCCAGGGCTGCCCTCTGTGATCCGCTTGCCCAGTTTTCAGTCCTCTGGGGTCCGTACCCCGACTTGGGGTGTCCATCAAGCTTGTTCTCCCTAGTCCCCCTTCCCTGGGGTGCCCTGTGACGTGTCAGTGGCCCCTGTCTCCTCGCTGGTTCCCAGCCCACCTTACCCACGTGTCTGCGCCCCTCCCCGCACCCTGCCCCCCGCGGAGGTGCAGCGGTGCGGCTGTATGGCGGATCCCGAGGCGGCGGTCCCCTGCGCGCTTTTCTCCATCTGCTTTGTCTGCTGGGGTCCCGACAGACCGCGCTCAGAAATGGCGCCGCGGCCCCTCAGAGCTCAGGGCGCACACCCCGTTTGCCGTTTCTCTCCGCGTACTCTGCCCCTCCCTTCCCCATTTCTACGAACCCCTGGGGCGCAGGGCCGCCGGGCGCGGTGGAGGCCCGACGCAGCCCTGCTCCGTTGCTCCACGGGCGCCTTTTCTGAGATCCCCAAGGTGTGCGTCTGGGCACCCGCAGCAGGCGGTAGTTCCCTCCCGCCGACGGGAGCCCCTGCCCCGTGTGTTTCGAGGAGAATTGGGAGGCAGGTAATTTAGAAAGTGGATTACTCTGACTCTCGACTTCGTTGGTGCCTAAAGCCTCGGTGAGGCCGGGGAGTAGGTTAGGGTTTCCTGGTTGTCCCCAGGCGGCTGGAGTGGCTGTGAGGAGCTAAGGACAGGGGACTGCTCTCCTTGCCCAAATGGCTAATGAACAGGGACAGGCCTTAGCAGAGCTGCAGAGGGCACGGAAGGACCGGAAAGTGGCTGAGAAAGAGGCCTCTGCTTTTCGTGCACTGGGACCGGTCTGCGTGGCCCAGCGGGTGAGCCTGCGGGGGTCCTGCATTTGTCACCCGTGAAGGAAAGGGACCACGCTCGGTGCCGATAATGGAGGGCGGGTCAGTGTGGGTGCCAAGCTGTTTTTGCCGCGTTATTAAAACCACACAATGACGGGGGTGTGCAGAAGTCTCCAGGTAACAAAAGCACTGTGGAAAAACAAACGTGTGTATTCTTCTCCGCTTCGCCGAGTCTCCCTGTTTGCGGCGGCTGAAACGGGTCAGAGCTCTCAGACCGGGGGCCGCAGGCAAAATATATTCTTTCTGCCACTCAGTGCTGCGTTGCCAGAATATCCTTGAACTTGACTCCATGTGCATAGCGTACCGGGCGTTTTGTGATTTGTTTTGAAATGCTAACTCCATTTTCAGCACTAAAAAAAAAAATGCATGCTTGATTTGGGGCGAGCTGGACAATTTGGAGCAACAGAAAGCGAGCACGCAGCCCCTCTTCCCAGAGCGGCGGTTACGGCCAGCGTTGGGGAGAAGGCAGAGGCCTGTGTCCGTCTGGTTTTGGCTGCCTGTGTATCTGTGTATCACCGCAGTGTCTCAGTGGGTGATGCAGTTTTTAGGTAACTCAGCCTGTTTGACCCACACGGCCCCTAGTCCCTCCGCTGAATCGAGGTCTGGTTGGTGGCTGACTCGCGTCGGGAGGCGTGCGCAGACCGTCTTTATCTGGCCGCTTCCAGACCATCCCTGCGATGCCCACCCCCTTTGGGCGGACCGCTAGTGGGTTCACAAGGACTGGAGCTTAGGATGGGATTTGGGCTGTGGGTTTCTGTTCTGTTTGTTAACAACAATGACAAAAAAAACCCCGCAACTCAGAAGAGGCTGCAGGGTCAACACAGCTGTCCTGCCCGCCGAGCCTCCTCCGAGGAAGCCGGGCTGTGTCAAGAGAAGAACAGTTGTTGCGAGGCCCTTCCCGCAACAAAGCCGCTGCCACTTCAGCCCCTCGGGTCAGCCCGTGCTCGGTCAGTTCTCCCCCGACAAAGCTGTTTCTGCCGAGGGAAAATTGCAGGGATCAACTTCGCAGCTGTTGGCCAGAGCCCGGAGGATTTTGGAGAGGCGTGTGAGCGAGCCGCGCCGCGCTGTTAGGAGAGGCGGGGATGGCACGGGGAGGGCTTCCGTTTGCATTTCAGCAGAGACTTCGGAGACACGGATGTCCAGAACGGGGTGGCGAGGACTCTGTAGCTCGAGGCACAGTCTCGGCACTTGTCTGTGCCGGCCCCTTGGTTGTCTTTTTTTTTTTTTTTGATTACTTTTATTTCTTTCCCCCCTCCTCCTCAATCTCCCATCCCAATCCCTGGCTTCTTCCAACAAAACGGGGTTTGAATGGATTCGACCATCTCCGTGATGTGAGGGGCGGTTCAGAAAGGAGAGCCTTGTTTGTTTCTTTGTTTTAAAACTGGGTTCAGGACAAACTCCTTCATTCTTCCTTATCGGCTGGAGCTGCTTCTGCACGCCCGGCGTGGGCTGGGCGAGGGGAGCGTGCAGAGGAAGGGGTGCAGCCTGCCTTCAGGGGGCGTGCGGCCCAGCGCTGGCCCCGTCCGCGTGAGGCTGGCCAGCAAGCATCTCTCCAAAGCCCCTCCACTTGGAGTGGAGGACTGGGATTGAATAGAGGCCGTCCGGAGTGGCCGGGTATCTGCCCCCTAGAGGGACCCAATCCAATTTCAGATAACGCTCGTGAGGCAGGAGCACGATTCCTCTTTAACAAGTGTGCTCGTGAACTTGAGTTTGCCTTCCTCGTGGGATCCGGTTAAAATGTGGGGCCCAGTGAAGGCACGTGGAGAGGAAAATCCGACCGCGTGCGGGGCGGTCGGGCAGTGAGGGTGGTAGACTTTGGAACACTTATTTCAAAAGGAACTTATTGGTGACTCCTCCAAAATCCACGAGATTCGAATGCTGCTTCTGCGCGTGCAAATGAAAGAGTGCACAGCTGACGTGCGTTCTTCGGGGCAGGTCAGGAACGTCGCAGGAACGAGGCACGCTCATCATCTTTGAGTCAGCCGTTCGCGTGTGCGGGCCTGGCTGTTGGCGGCTTTGCATTTGAGTTATGAGCTGCCCGCTCGCCGTGTCAGGCAGCCGGGTGCAAAGTAGCGTTTCTGCTCTATCAGCTCGTCGCGACACCTTCTCGATGTCAAGCCCTGAATTTGTCTAATTAAAAAAAAACCCTGGGATTGACAAGAGAGGCATCGTGGGCACCCGGCCATCCATCTGACAGCCTCGGGATGTTCGGTTGAATATTTCTGTCCTGCGCTATGGCACCCTGAGGAGAGATCTATCTTCTGCTCATCCAAAACAAATAAGCATTTAAGGCTGGAGTGGAGAACGCTGATTTATGGAGGTCCAGAAATGAGGAAGTGGACGTGACTTTTATTGCTTGAGACATGTCCTCCAAGAAAAACGGCTAGTCAGGTGGGACGATGCGTTTATCGGCTCGCAGAAGGGCGCTGGAGGTGGGGACGCCGAGGAAACCGGGCTGCACGGTCTTCCGCGTTCCCGAGAGTCCGCAGGCCACCGGAATATTCTCCGGCCGAGGGGGCTCCTATGTATGTGACCGCTGGTCCCGGTTTCCCTGAGTCCTGTGATCTGATTACTCGGGAGTTTTCCCTGAGTTTGTTCCCGACAGATTCTGCGGCTGGACTGCAGTCAGAGACGGAAGAGGCTGCTGAGTAACAGGAATGTGGTGATGGGACAGAGGGGGAGCCTGCTGGAAGGGGTCCCGCCGCTAAATCAAGTCGATGCTGTGTCTTTCTCGTGCCTGGCCGCTCGGCGCGTCCGGCAGGGCCCGCCCCCCTCGTGTGAGAGGTTTATCACCGTCCCTCCCGTTGCTGTGGTCGGCGTGGGGGCGTTCTGGGGTCGGATGGCTGTCATTGGGCTGCTGTCCTCACATCGTCACTCCCCACATGACAGCAGGCCTCAGGAAACCTTTCCTCGGGGGCCGGGCTGTGGTACCCCCTCCCACTGCCGCCTTGTTTTCAGATCAGACCAGGTTTGTGAAGAGAAGGGCTGCCTGGGTCTCGGTGCACAGCACGCTCAGAGCAAGCTCTGTAGCATCTTTTTCTGGGGCTGCTGATGGGGGGCTCCTCGGAGAGAATGGCTGAACTCGTGGTCTCTGCGAGGACCCGTGATGAACTGGTTCTGTGTCTGCTCCAGGTCCTGCAGGGAGTGTGTGGACGGAGGACAGTTAGTGTGCTTGTGTTACGTGGAGGTCAAAAGTGGGCACGCAGGTCCTGCAAAGAGGGGCTGCAGGTGGCGTGACAGAGGCCACTGTCCCGTTTTCGCTGGACTTCGTGCTGCCGGCCCGGCTCCTGGCAGAATGAAAGGGAAGGGACGTAACACGCCAACTCGGCCAGGCAATCAGTGGGGGTCGGTGCTCAGCTGCGGGGGGGCTGAGCCCGGAACACGCAGCGCTGTGCCCAGCCGTGGCTGTGTGTACGCCAAAGAACACGTCCCTCGTGTTTTATTTAGGGGGTGGTTGGAGATGGTCCTCGCCCTGGGGTGCTTTCTTCGTTATTATACGCGTTGGTCCCTGGGAAGGACTTTCTTGGGATCGAAGACTTAAAATTCTGCGACAGAACCAGATGGCAGGAGTGGATAGTGGTGGTGTTCTGGGACTTGGAGGTGGGCACCGCCCTCCAGAGCGGGCTCCTGGGGCTCTTTCGGTTCTTCCGTAGATGGCGCATGCCGAAGAAGTGGGTTCACACACCGTGCCCACCTGGGACCCTAGTCACTCATGGGGCCGAGGCTTGGCTACGGGTCTCCAGACGTCCGTGGCAAGAGCTCTCCCGACAGCTCGCTCTTTGTCTGGTTTTGTTGTCTCGTTTTTCTTGTTTACAACTTTCGTGTTCCCCCAAACACTGTTCGTGACGTGAGAGGGGATCCTGGGGAGTGTTTAGGTGACACCGAAGAGGTACGGAGTCTCCAAGGGGAACAATTCCACTTATTAAATCGTCAGCTAATTAGTGCTCATGGCCAAAGAAATTTGGGGGGCCCTAGTGTTCAGAAGTGAGAAAGCGAACGAGGATTTAGAATCCTCGTGGTGGTACTGGAGATTTACGGAAGCTTCTGAGACGCCGTGCCTACAAAAACGGCGTCGCCAAATTATGTCACGTTCCAACGACCCCCCACTGAGTCTCATCCCCTCGATTATTAAGCCCAGTTGTACAACCGGGCACACGAATTATGGGGGGGACGTGCCGTCACTACCAGCCTAGAAAGGATTAAAGCCGAGTTCTGCCGTCACCACGAACTCTTGGCTGTACTCGAACGCCCTGCAGTTTTATTTTCCCCATCTGTCACGTGGGTTTTCAAAGGCTTCTCCCGTCTTCGGAGGGGAGTGTTTGGGGAGCCGGTGAGCTGAGAGGTGGGGCAGCCAGGCGGGGGCGTGCCTGTCCCCCCAGAGGCTTTTGGGTTCGGTGTGGGGCAGTCGGTAATCTCAGGAGCCAAGCGCAGAGAAGGTTCTGGAGGAAATGCCATCACAGGACGGAGGACGGGGGCCCTGCCTGTGTGCCTGGTTCCTGGAACCACAGAGAGCCCGGCTGGGTGTCCTCCTGGTTTGCGTTTTCCCCTTCTCGTCTTGGACGCGTGCAGCGTGGGGCGCCTCCATCAGGGGGCCACACGCAGAAGCAGGCGCGTCACCAGCGGCCACGGCTCTGGGTCTCTGTTTCCCACGTGAAAGGGGCCCGTTCCGCCGTCCTGCTGACCCGGAGCCAACGCCTTCTGAAGGTCAGCCCGCTATTTCGGGCCAGCACACTCCTCTGCCCGTATTTTTAACCGCGGTGAAATTAATGACACGGCCCGGCCCCGGCCTTCATCAGCGGCGGGATTAGGGCTCTGTGGGCGGAAGGCGGTGTGAGCACTCTGGTCTTGCTGCGTGTCTGTTTTCGCACTCCGGGAAATAAATAAAAGGCGGCTCAGGGCAGGGATCGCGTTTCCTCCGGCGTCAGACCGCGGCGCAGTGCCGCGGAAACTCGAGAGGTTAGTGAAGACGCTCCGGCGGTGATGGCACCGGGGCCCACCCGTGGGCGTACCCGGCCCCCGTCGCCAACGGCCTTGTCAGGGCGGTTAAACAGGGGTTTCCAGCCCGCCTCTGTGCTGTGCTGGGCAGCGGTGACCCTCGGCGGCCCCGCCATCCCCAGAGCTTGTCACCTGCTGCCGGCGTGCTCGGCTGAGCTAGAATTTAATGAAACCGCCGCCACCGTCACGTCATAACAACTAAAAATGCCACGCGGGCCGAGCTGTCCCGGGCCGCCCGCAGAAGTCGCGTGGAGGAGCGTGGTCTCTTCCAGCCGTGCAGACGGCCAGTTGGGGGACCCTGGTTTTCGGTGACAGGAAGGCCGCCTGCCTTTTCCGCCTCCCCAGGCCTCCTCGGCTCTGCGCCCACTTAGACAGGTGTTTGTCACCGTCCCCACGGAAGGGACGAGCCCCGGCAGACACCTGGCCGCTGTGGGTTGGACTGCCTGGTCCGACAGGCCCAGCGAGACCCTGTTTATATAAAACAAAGCCTCGGCCCCCAGCAAAGCTGGGCACCGGCCGCAGGCTGCACAGGATGGGGAGAAGCGGCTTCACAGTATTCCTGTGGACAGTGATACATTAATCAATCAATGATAATAATGAGAACAAATTCTGTGTCTCCTGTACACGCAGCGGTCGACCTACTGTGCACCCAGCCCGTGCGTGCAGCGGTCACATCTGGCCCCATCCCGTCCTGCCCCGCCCCCTCGCCGCACCCCTATGTCCAGGGAACTCTGTTTACGTGACCCCCACAGGCATCAGAGGTCACCCAGACAGTGTCACGTCCCGTCGGCGGGGGGCTGTTCGGGGCCCCTGGACATCTCCCCGAGCGTCCCTCCCCAGCACCTGGTGGATACGGGTTAGGTGCTGCCCCTGGCGGTGGTGATTTTTGGCGGGTCAGGGAAGAGCGGGGCCCCAGTGCCATCACCGGAGAACCAGGGGGCTCGTCCTTTGGTGCGGAGCCTGTCTGGCTTCCGCTAGGATGCAAACCCCTCCCTCCTTCCCAGCCTGAGGCTGCGTCTCTGGCCCTGGACACACCATGCTCCTGAGCCCCAGGCCCGGCTGGCTGCTGGGAGGAGGAGCCGTCTCTGGAGCAGCCACTGCGCCCTCGTTCCACCCCCTCCAGTGACCCTGCACTCAGGATCCCATTGGTTTCCCCCCACACTGCGCCCCTCCCCCACTGTCAGGCCTCGGGAGCCTTTAAAAGGATTGTTCAAAGCAAAACAAAACAGAAAACACCACCTCCTGAACTCCAGATTAGCCTCTTAAGCGCTTAAAAGTTCCTTTAAATACCAAACGCTGGGCTCCTGGGGACTGTCCCCAGAACCATATTTTCATTCTTCGCATTGTTGTCACGAACCCCACAGCCGATGAGGGCCCACCTTCTCCCCACTGCCTGGGCCTGGAACTGTTCCCTCTCTGTGAGCAGGAGGGTCCTCATGCGTCATTGTCGGGGGGCCTTGTCAGCTGGGCTGGGGCCCCCAGCTCCAGGCGAGAAGGGGTTGATGTCTCTGGGCACAGGATGGCCGGGACAAGGGCGCAGGCAGTGGAGAGGGGGCGGTGTGGCTTGCACGGAGAACCAGGAAGCGGGGAGGGAGGCTCCAAAGGCCTGAATGTGAAGATCTGTCCTTTCCCTGGGACTCGGCGGTTTTGGGGGCCCTGCTGTCTGGGACCCCGCAGAAACATGGGGGCCGGTTTTTGTTCGCGCCCCAGGCGTCGCTGGCCCAACGCAGTCCAGAGGTGGATTTTTACGGCCACTCCGGCCCTTGGCCTGGCGCTCTAACCTGTATTCCAGCCTCCTCTCCAAACGGCCTTCTCCACACGTCCCACCCCCCCCTTTCAGGCTTCCTGCCCCTGGGGCTGGCTCCTGGGGGCGGCTTTCTGGTTTCCACCCTGGAACAAATCCTTTTTAACCTGACCGCGGAGCGCTGCCCGCCCCCTGCTGCTGGCTCCCCTCACCCGCTTCCCTCCTGCCCCCCTGGCACCTCCAGGGTGTGTCCTATTGTGCGTGTCTCCCGTCCGCCTGCGCAGTGACAGCCACCCTCATCACGGGGACACAGCATGGCGTGCCAGAGACAGCTGCTGCCATCAGGACCACGAGGAGGGCTTTGGAAATCCAGGGGCGGGAGCATTCCGGGAGAGCTTCCCTGCTTGTTTCTGGCTGGACTGTGCTGGGGGCCCCCTCCCTCTCTTCCCCGGGGCTCTGAGCCCCTGCACCCTTGGGTTCCGCTGCAGCGCAGGTAGCCCCACCCCACGCTGAGCCCCCCCACCCCGCTCAACCTCAGCTCTCGTTTGTCTTACGATCTGAACCCGTGTTGTGAGCTGTTACATTTCCAAGTGCCCTGGGTACAGACGGGAGCCCGCCCACAGCCAGCGGCCCCGTTGTGGGGGCACGTCCGTCGTGAAATAGTTCGCACTGGGATGTCCGTGACCGTTTGGTTTTCTTCCAGGGACACGTCCAGCTGGGAGGGTGTCCACACAAAGGAATGACTGTCGAGTGAGAGAACTCTGGGCCCAGGCGTGGGCCGGCAAAGGACGTGCTTTTGGGCAGAACGCAGACAGCCCTCAGAGGGGAGCTTGCCCGGCAGCTCCCCACCCGCACCGTTTCTTCTGGGCGTTCTTTTCTGTCTGCTCTGTTACTGCCTGAGCTCTCCCACTTCTCTTCCTTTTCTTTATACAGATGTTTTATTTATTACTGTTATTTTTAATCCTCACCCAAGGACATATTTACTGATTTGAGAGAGAGAGGTGGGGAAGGAGAGAGAAACATTGATCGGTTGCCTCCTGTATGCGCCCTGACCAGGGATCGAACCTGCAACCTTTCGGTGATAGGGCATGGCACTCCAACCCACTGAGCTACCCGGCCGGGGCGGTATCTTCCCTTCCAAAAGTCATGTCCATTGCTGGAATGGGGCTAGACAGGCGGATGTGGGGAACGGGGGCGCTGCACTGCACTCTCCGTTCCTGGAAAAATAATTTGGAGTGCAGGTACAGAGATGTCCAAGCCACAGCGGAATAGGACGCTAATCCCCTCATGGGGCTCGTCTGGGAATTACGTGAGGTAAGGAACGCGAGAAGCCTCCTGGGGAGATACGGAGAGCTATGCAGAGCTGGGTATCGTCAGTGCTGTTGTGTTTTTTAAAGATTTTACTTACTTATTTTTGGAGAGGGGGAAGGCCGAGAGAAAGAGAGGGAGAGAAACATCCATGTGTGGTTGCCTCTCGAATGCCCCCTAGTGGGGACCCGGCCCGCAACCCAGGCACGTACCCTGACTGGGAATCGAACTGGTGACCCTTTGAGGGTCAATTTTCCGAGAGCCGCCATATATAGTCTCTCCACGGGACCCCACGACAAACTCGCCATGAGGCAGGAGCGGTTATTTTCCTGTCTTGTTGTGGAGGAGACTGCCGCTCGGAGAGGGATCGGCATGCCGGGGCCCCCGCTGTCGGTGGTGGGAGGAGCTGCGGGCCGTCCCCAGCCGCAGGCTCCGGGCCCAGCGGCCTTCCCGCTAACTCACACCATCTGCTGCTCGAATTCTGGTGTCACACCCCGGTGAGGTCACGGTTCTCGGTTTGTCCCGTTGAACCAGCTCTTGGAAAACAAGCCCCCACCTGCTGGATACTTGAGCGGTCAGCTGCTCCCGCGTGGTGTGGTTTTGGGGTTTGGGGGTCGCCTGCGTGTCTGCGTGTGAACCCTGCCCTGCGTGCACGGCTCACCCGCTTGTCTGGCCCTCCCATCCTCACCCGTCTCCGCAGTCCCTCCAGGGTGGCTGCCCTTCCCACCGGCAGAATGACAAAACGGCGGAGGGAGCCGGTGCGTCTCCTCTCTGCCCCCAGAGCTGCTGACAGTGACTTCTTTCCTGCGTGCGTCTCGGGCGGCAGGGCTGTTAGACCTCAGAGCCGAGCCTCCGGACGTAGCGCCCCCCGGGACCGCCCGCAGCTGTCCCTCGGCTGTGCGGGCGGCCCCTCTCCACGCTGCCCCGCGAACGGGCCTGTGTTTTCAGACGGCCCGGGCCCAGCCACAGAGCGTCCCACTGCGCCCACGGGAGGCCCGTGGCCAGCACCGTCCCCTCCCTCGTGACAGATTTCTGTCCCCTGTACCGGCACTGGGTTCTCTTCGCTGTGGTCGATTTCGGAGACGGAAGTGTCCGTCTGCACTTAAAGTCTGGAAAGGGCCGTTTGGTGAGAGTAGAGATTTGGGGTACACGTCGGAAACCCGGGGTGCACCAGACTGGTCGTCTGGGTTTCCCAAACGTAGAATCCGACGGAATCTGACGAACAGTTGGTTCTGCAGTTAAATCACTCATTCGCTCGCGGAACCGTCACACGGACACGAGGTTCCTGTGTGCGCCGGGTGTGTGGAATGCGCTGAGGCACTGGCGTGTCGCCGATCCGGGGAGGCTGCTGAGAGTCGCAAATGAAGCAGATGCTCCAAAGACCAGGGAAGCCGTTCCGAGAGAGGCCGGCCCTCGGCTCGGTGTCCCACTGTGCCCATCGCGGTGTGCACGGTGCTTGTCGCCCCCGGAGTGCGTGTTTGCTCCTTGGCTCCTTGCGTGTGTGTGTCACCAGGTCGTAAGCCCTATGAGGACAGGGACCTGCCAGTTTTTGTGCCGTGCAGTTCTCTTTGCCTCCCTCATCTCTAGCGCCTGGCACGGCACTTAATGCGCAGTGGGCCTCAGGCAAAGGCCTGTTGGTGCGGTGGGTACGTTAACCAGAGTGGCAGGCTGGGGTTGTGAAAGCCGCCTCGCAGAGGAGGTGGCAGACGGTATAGCCACAAATTGCGGCCACGCTGTGAAGATGAGTCAGGGCACGTAGCAAAGCAGAACCCGGGACACAGCGTGAGGTTACGTTATCCTACGGACGCCAGGAGGGGAGGGTGCCCAAGGGGCCCTGTGTACTCGGAGAGGAGGGCCCAGCATGGGCAGGGCCGACTTTCGGGGGGCCCTGGGACAGGCTGGGGTGGACGTGGGCGGGAGGGTTCTGGAAGGCGCGGTGGGCTTGGCCGTTGGGCATTGGTAGCCGTATCGAGAACCACTTCGTCAGAGGCACGGGGCGGGGGGGCAGGACAGCGTGTTAGTGGGCTGTCCAGCCAAAGGGAACCGGAGAGCCCAGGGAGTCTGTGTCCAGCTCTTTGGAGGAGGTGGGTAATGGGAGAGGGGCGGAGACAGGATGAGGGTGGGCGTTTTGGGGTGGGGTCATTGTGAGCTTCCTGGGCGGCCAGGGTGAGGTTAGCCAGGAAAAGGAGGGGCTTGGAGGCCCGGGGCGGGAGGGGCATGACCCTGACAGGGGAGGAGCCTGGGGAGGGTCAGCCCCACCCCCAGGCTCTGCCCCTGCTCTGTCTTCCCCAGCCGTCCACTCTGCTGTTCTCATGTGCGTTTCTCTGCGGATCCCCCGGGACTGGTCACTGCAGAGCAGGGGTCTGCAGAGGGAGGGTCTGCTCTCCGTCGCTCCTTGGGGTCCCCTTGACGTGGCTGCTACAGCTTCCCACGTGGCTTCATCCCCAGCTCAGCCTGGTCCCTGGGCAGCAGAGTGAGGCTCCAGCCGTGTCTTCCTGCAGGTGCAGGCCGTCTTCCTGTCAACCTGCCCCATCCACCGTCCTCCTGGTCCTGCCCCTCATCTGTGTGCAGCTCCGTGGGGTCAGGGCGTGGTCTGAGGTGTCCCCGTGGGGCTGATGCCGGAGCACAGGGGTGCCAGCCCCCTCAGCCAGGACCTTGGCCACCAGTCCCTCTGCATGCCTGGTAGTTGACAGACGTTGCTCCCTGTGACGCTCAGGACAGCTCTAAGAGGGGCTCCCAGATGGGGACACTGTCTGCTTGTTCACCAGGCCACGGTGGCCGGCGGCCACCCCGTTTTGCAGTCTTGTCCACGTGGTTGGCTCCTCCGTGCGCTCCTCCACACTGGAGCGTAGAGCAACCTCGTCAGTAACCATGGGCATTTGGAGCCCTTGAACTTCCCTCCCGCCTTTCCCTCCACTTTGGCCGCTCAGGCCTGGGCAGACCCTTCGACCTTGGAGATGATCCCATCTACCCCAGCGCCTTGACCTTGAGCCCCCGGATGTGGAGCGGGATCACAGTGGGGACAGGGAGCGGGGAGCCAGGGGTGGTGGGTGGGAGCGCTTCCCTAGGTCAGGTCTACGGCTGCCAGAGCCGGGTGACCCTGGGAGAGCACGGGGGCAGGGTCTCAAGTGGCCGGACCTCCTCGCTTCACAGGGAAGGAGCCCGAGGTTGGTGCTACCAAAGGCTCTGCCGCCGTGGCCGGTAGATTCAGAGGAAAATAGGTCGGCGATGGCTTACTCGGTACCACAGAGGGACACCCAGCTGATTCGTGGAACGAATGTCTCTACTTGTCGACTGGTGTGGACCAAGTTCAATGGCAGTAGAAGGGAGACGTGGCGGGGAGGCCCCAGCACAAATGGCAGTACTCGGCACTGCGTTACCTCGAGGTCCCTGTCGGCAGTGGGAAGAGGGAGGCCAAGCAGACTGCGCCCTTTCAAATGGCAACGCGGCCACGGGGGGACAGTTGGAAAGCCATCAGGAGCCACGCCAAGTTCCTCTCAGCTCAGTTAAAGGCTCTCCATCCCTGGCCCCTGCCCCCACTTAATTATTAAAGGATTAGACAACTTCCCCAGTGAACGCCCTTAAAAATGTAACGATGTGCCGGGTAGCAGCGGCCCAGCCCGTAGGACGGGGTGACTTCAGCTCCACCCTGACGTGCTGCTTAGTCGGAGGGGAGCACAGGTTCGAGGCTCCCTTGACCTGGGATAGGGGAAGGCCCCCCATCTGTCCAGTCCCAGGCCGGGAACGCAGGGAACTCCCATTGCCGAGGACTCTGAACCGGGTGGAGCTCGTGGCCGGGAAGAGACGCAGGGAGCACCTGCCCTGCCTGTGGCCCCACAGCCGCTGTGGCTCTGTCCGGCGGTGCCACTCCTTGTTAGAACGGAGAGTGTTTGCAGGAGGAGCTAGCGGAGAGCTGAGTGTCCAGGGCCTTGCTTGGTGTCCTGATTGTGCATGAGGGGGTCAGTCCCTTGCACCTTCTGGAACAGGACACGTGGGCTTTGAATGGCCTGTTTTGGGGGTAGAACACACACACACACACACACACACACACACACAAGGGCACACTCTCTTCCCGGGGAAACTGAGGGTATGTCCATGTGATGTCACCAGGCGAGGTCGGGGTGTAACCTGTGGCCAGGGAGCTGAGTCAGTGCCTCTCGGTTTCCATGGGGACCCACCCCGTGTCCTCAGACTCACCAGCACCAAGAAAGGGGCAGTAACTGTGCCGATCAGCCACGACCAAGCTCAGAGGCCAAGGTCATCCTCGAGTGGTCCGGATGAGCAGGTCTGAACTGGGGAGTGCAGTGGGTGGGTGGGGCGGGTGAGGTTGTGTTCGGGGGCACCCACAGATTTTATCAGACCCTGGACGCTGCCTGTGACCCCAAAGTGGCTAAGAGCTTGTGGCCCAGAAGGAAGGGAAAGGATTAGGTGGCACGGAGATGACAACGTCGTCAGGAAGGGTGACAGAAGACAGACCCGCCCCCAACATGGATAAGAGTTCAAATCGCAGCTCCGCTCCCTGGCCGGTCAACCTCTGAGACGCCTGCCCCCGTACTTCCAGAGGGCAGAGACAGCACCTTCGCACGTGGTGCAGGGACGGATGCTTGTGCGAGTTTCTACGGCATCCGGCGAAGACCCTCCACTGACGGCAGCTAATCACACTGACCGTTTCCTCGCTGACGTGCGGTGACTGCAGCCAGTTGTCGAGGACGCCCACACGGGCGGCTTTGTTCCCGGGCCGGCGGTTTGCTCCTTGCTTCGCTGTTTCAAACCTCAGCACGGCTTTCCTGTGGATTCTCAGCGGACACACCTGACACGTGAAAAGGACGTAGAGGCCGACAGATTGCCCCGGAAAGCAAGAACACGCATCAGACGCGGACAGAAAAACCGAGGCGCAGAAATTCTCGGTCTGCGAAGGAGCTTCGGGAAACAGGTGAGGTCTGCTCAGCGTTGTCGTCCATGCGGACTGACTGACAAACTCCAGCAGCGGCCACCTCGTCCGGTTGGTCACATTAATCCTAAACTGAAGAACAACTGGCCAGCTTGTTAAGTAGGCTTATGTTTGGATACCTTTCTTTGCCGACGGTTACCATCATTTGTTGGCAGCCGAAGGCTGAGATGCGTCCTTCCGACGTGATTACAGCGGTCGGGAGAAAATCGCGCGTTTCAGTTTTACGAAGGCGTGAGTGTCGCAGGTCCCGGTTCCTGTTTCTTGGAGGCTCCGCCTCCCTTGGACGGCGCCCACGGCTTGAGTCGTGATCACAGAATGGCTCCTCATTTGTCGGTTTGCTCACGGTAACTTAGTGAGCGGGCACACGCACCGATTTTCAAATGTATCCATTCTACTAATTAATGTGTACGTACCCTGCGTGAGTATGTTGGCTTCTATGAGAGAGATCAGAGTCTTCGAATTTGTGTTTTCTTTTGAAAATCACGTATCGTTTCTCGCCCTGGCTGGGTAGCTCAGTTGGTCAGAGCATCACCCCCGACAGGCCAAGGTTGCGGTTTCGGTCCCCGGTCACAGCACGTACAAGAATCAGCCAGTGGCCCTGACGGGTGTGGTCAGTTGGTTGGATGTCGTCCTGCAAAGTGAAAGATCGTGGGTTTGATTCCCGGCCAGGGCACATGCTTGGGTTGCGGGTTTGGCCCCTGGTTGGGGAACGTGCAGGAGGTAACCGATCAATGTTTCTCTCTCTTTCCCCTCCTTTTCCCTCTCTCTTAAAAATAAGTTAATAAAAATTTAAAAAGTTATTAAAAAAAGAATCAACCAATGAATGTATCAATAAGTGGAGCAACAAATTGCTGTCTCTCTTTCAGGATGTCTCTCTCTCTTCCTCCCTCTTCCTCTCTCCGTCTAAAATCAATCAATAAAACATGTTAAAAATCAGGTACAATTTCTCTCGGTCCTTCTATTTCCTCTGGAGCCGCCGCACTGTTACTGCCTGGGGGCGTCCAGACCCTCAACGAGAGTATAGCCTGGTGAGTGGGTGGTCCCCCCCAGCCCCTCCCAGTGAGGAAATCGTGGCTCGAAGGGGCTGCACGCCGGTCCCCACGTCACGCGGCCCCTTAGTGGCCCGGATGGGGACCACGCTCAGGCGTTCAAAGGTCAAGTCCGGTGTGCGTGCTCTGCGTCCCCGTAGCCTTGTGTGGACGGCAAAGCCGGGAGCTGCTGCCTGCCCTGGGCCCCGGGCCGCGTGGGGAGGCCCCGCCAGCAGCTTCCGAGAGAAAGTAAATTCAGGACGTTCCGGGGCCATCCTGGGGCCGAGCAGGGAGGTCGAAGTCACTCTCCGAGACGCAAGGACACAACTGGGTCGTCGGGGCCCAGGGAGCCCTGCTGGAGAAGCCGAGTCTGCATCGGCGGACCGTGGACTCGGTAAACCGGCCCCGCCCCTCCCGCCTGAGGGTTTGAGCGCGCCTAGGTGTGACCGCTGGTTACCATCTTTGCACCCTGAGCGTGAGCGACATCTGCCTGTTCTATGTGTGTTTGCGCGTATACGCGTATGCACACGGACAGGTGGCATCGCTAGATTTGAGAGAGGGAAGGCACTTCGTGGGTCACGGGCAGTATGATCATTAAAAACAGGAGGCGGATCGCCTGACTTCTACCCCTTACTTTTAAAGAAGGTGTCCTGTGGGCAGCATATAGCTGAGTCTAGCTTTCTTCTTCTTCTTCAAGATTTTATTTATTTATTTTTAGACAGAGGGGAAAGGAGGGAGAAAGAGAGGAAGAGAAGCGTCAATGTGGTTGCCTCTGAGCGCCCCCTACTGGGGACCTGGCCCGCAACCCAGGCATGTGCCCTGAGTGGGAATCGAACCAGTGACCCTTTGGTTCGCAGCCCGCACTCAATCCACTGAGCCACACCGGCCAGTTTCTTCTTTTTAATCCATCTGACAACCTCTTTCTTTTAATTGAAGTGTTTGGTCCATTAACATTTAATGTAATTATTGATACATTTGTTCGAGAGGTGGTGCGGAGGGCCGCCTGACGGATTTTGCTAATGACAGCCTCTATGCCTGACTCCGCCAAAATGTTCGTTTCCTCCGTGGGTTCGCCCTTCTGCGCCCCCACACCTGTTGGGCTTTGGGGGGTATTCTGACTTGGGGGGATGGCTACCTCCCTCGGTGTTGCCGTTCTCCTGTCCCGCTCAGCCTCACTTCCTCCACTCGGTGCTCGAGGTGGCCTTCCGGCCCACGGCCTGCGGGTTAGTTGCCCTTTACTGAATGGCAGATGCGTCCAGTTGTTGACACGGATGGGGGACAGAGAGGCCCAGCCTTGCCTAGAGATGAAACCGGGTGCTTCAGCTCTGGAACCCCTTGCCCCCCACCCTCAGTCCAGGGTGCTCTCAGCGGGGGCCAGCGCGCCCCGACGCACCGAGACGCGGTTGTGTGCGCTGTTCTGCGTTTTGGGATTTCCGCCCCAGAGAGACCGGTCGCTGCTTCTCTCCTGACCGCTGCATCGTGAGCTGGGATTGCCCTGGGAGCCCGTGTTCTTTCCACGTGGGTTTGAGATGGAACAGGATCCCGAGTGGGGTGGGGTGGGGCACCCGTTCCCCTGTGCTGTTCGGCAGGAAACCCAGAGCCCACTGGGAAATGGGGGTCTGCCTTCCTTCTGTCTGGGCGTGCGGCTGCGCCGGCTGGAGCGGAGTCCGGCCGCCGGAGCACGTCCCGGGGCTGGTCCGCACCGCGATGGCCCCCCCAGGACGCCGGCCATCGTGGGCACGGGCGCAGCAGCCCTGACGGTGGCCCTGCCGGGGACCCCTCTGTCTCAGCCTGGGCTGGGTGGCTGGCCAGGCGCCGGGAGCTTGGCAGAGGTGTCACGGGGGGCTGGCCGTCCAGACCTGAGGGTGTGTGGGGCTGGCTTGTACCCGTGTGCCCACCGTGGGCACTCAGTGCCACACTGCGCCTTGCGCCCAGGGAGACTGAGAAGCGTGCGCCCTGCCTCAGGCCCACGCCGACGGGCTGCTCTGGGACTGCTGTCCTGAGGAGTGAGTCCTCCGTCCCCAGCGCTGATGGCAGGAGCAGGCCCTCAGCCCCGTGGCCGCCGCTCAGACACGCCGGTGTCCGTGTGAAATCGTGGGAATGAGGTGGACAAGGGCCCAGCGTGGGGCTCTGGGTAATGAGTTTTCCTTTCTCCCGGCCTGTGCCCTGTCCTCCGGCTCCTCGTCTCCCCGGGTCCCGACCCTGGAGCCGGAGTGAATAAGGCGTCGCGGTGTGCAGGCCTCCCGTCAGACGGAAATATTTTCCCATTAAAGTTCCTTGTGGGGCTCCGTCAGTAGCGGTGGTGGCTGGGCAGTGCTGGGGGCTCCCCACCTTTGAGAATTCCCGGGAAAGGCGCTTAGTGAAAAGGATTTACGGCTGAGACAATGCTGCTTTCACAACCTTTAATTACACTTGACTCCTTCCAAAGGCTCCTGCTGGCCGGGGCTACCGTGTTGAAAAGGGCCTGGCTTGGGGCTGAGAGCAAGGTGGGAGGTGGGAGGCGCTCCCTCCCTGTGGTGTCTCCAGACCCCAGGGCTCCCGCGGTCCAGCCAGTTTCCCTGCTGGAGGTGGGTGCAGGGGCTGGGGCCGTGCTGTGAGGAGGGGACCCCTCAGGGTGGAGCTGGAGCGCCAGAGGGTGCCTGCCCGGGTCTGGTGTCCCTTCTGGTGGCTTTGGAGTTCAGCCTCCGCTCCGGGACTCTGCACAGCCCGCCCTCGCCTCCAGTGGTCCCGCGTGAGCCACCCAGAGGGCGGCGTGACGTCCGGGGGCTCCTTCTCCGAAGTCGGCCTTGACCCTGGTGAGGCCAGGGTGACCCGGGGCTCTTTCCGGTGTCCCAGCTGCTGCAGCCGCCCCTTGGAGCAGGGCCTGGGCCTGGGGAGGCTCTGGGTGGGGTGAAGGGTAGAGCTGGGTCTCTTCCCTCCTTGGGGACGCTTCGTTGTCCCCCTGTTGGCCCCCCCGTGGTCTTTTCCCACAGTCCTCTCCTTACCTCTCTGTTGCCTGCTGCCTCCCACCAAAGAGGCACCTGCTCCCCGAAATCCAGCGGCACCCCTAGACCGTGACTTTTGGTCCCAAGCCTACCAAGCCCACTGCTACTCTCACGTCTAGATCCGTGTTTCCAGCTGCCGGGCAAGGACGTTTGAAGCCGGCGGAGTCGTTGACAGAGGGGGTGTCGTAGGGTTTCTCCGGCTCAGCATCGCTGGTAATGGGGAGAGGAGCCCCAGGGAACTGAGGGAGTTTGGGAGAGAACAGTTGAGTCAGGGTTCGGAGATTCGATCCCACAGGAAACCGGGGGAGGAGGCATGACGGCAGGGCCGTGCGGAGAGACCCAGAGGCCGAGGGCCCCTCTGCAGTTCCCTCGAACTCACTGGCCCGCCCACGTGACTCAGCCGGGCCTCTGTGTCTTCATCCACACAATGGGACGCTGGCGCAGGTGGCCGGCGGGCCAGGCTCTGCTGTCCGGGGCCGCCTTCCCCACGTGGTCCAGACCCCGACCAGTCCTGCAGACCCCTGCGTGGGTGCAGCTGTCCCCTCCGGGAGAGGGG